>JAYKKI010000019.1:15635000-16235000 GCA_039881145.1 Druceiella hillmani | reverse complement strand
CTTTTAATTCGTGTTGAAAGAAGACCACAGACTGATCTTTGAAATTAGCATATTTACTTTCCAAATGGAGACTAAATACTTGTGGTACAAAAGTGCACTACATAACAGTCTTTAAAAAACAAGCATACATATACTCGTGAATGAATGGTGACTAGTGACTCACTGCAGCGGTATGGTCAGCGCCCATAATGTGAACTGTACAGTTCTTAAGGAAACCATTCACAATGACTCAATACCACTTGCGATATCAATCATGATGTACCTCTGAGCTAATACAGTTGGTTACAAATGAACAAATGAATATAACTCACACATAATCTACTTCTAAATCTAAAGCAGTCCTGATGAATTTTGCAATCACCATTTTTACAAGTTTACTAATAAAATCAGGTTAAGTTGTTTACACTTCGCAAATCAAACACAACAAACAGTTTAGACTACCTTACAATATGTGTGTAAAAGCAAACGCTTACTGACAACCAAACTGAAATAATACTATTTCAACTTGTAATACATATTTTACACTTGTATACACTGAGGTTATAACATCCCGAAATTCTGATAAACAGAAGTCACTGATGTGAAAAATCTACCTAGCATCTATTTAAAAAAATGTTTACCAAGAATCAAATTACTACCGTTTGCTTTACCAAAACCTGATTCCATTACCAAGTGTACGTAACTCGTCTTTTAAGCTGTAATTAATGTAACATAAACAAAAAAATTATTCAAATAACCTGTTCTGTATACGAAAATGTCAATACCAACAATAATGGTGTTTTTTCAGGGGTGATGTAATGCTTTCTGATTGGTGTTCACTGTTACGTGACTCAAGTTCGTAATTTTGCCAAATTAATTTTTTGAAAATAAATAAATAATTTTGTGTTTTGGTATCCCCATACCATGATTAATAATTGGAGACTACAACCCATCTGATTTATTCTTAGTGGAAACTAGCCTATGTTGACTTGTTAAAAATAAAATATTTGTGTATTGTTTTTTTATTGTTACAAATTGTATTTTACTTTTTGCTCTTTCCTGATGTTCAATCGTTGAATTGTTTGCTTTTTTGTATTCTAAAAAACCAATTATTTTAAAATTTATATTTTATTTATACAGGTTGTCCAGTGGCAGATTTCAATGTTTGAAAAATTGTAAAAAAGAAACTACACCTCTAATACAAAGTAGGTTTATTTTAACTTTATAACAACAAATGCGGATTTCATTTTTTAAAAACGTTTTCCAAATGGTGGCCATCGAGTCTGACACACTCTTCGAGTCTAGCACGCATGTTTTCAAAAACGCGTTTGCAGAGCGACTGGGGTATCCTACTGACTTCGGCTCGAATATTTTCTTTAAGTTGTGTCACAGTGGTCGGATTTGTTTTGTAAACAACGGATTTTAAGTATCCCCATAAGAAAAAGTCACATGGGCTTAAATCGGGTGACCTAAGTGGCCACGGTATGGTACCGTTTCGGGATATGTTTTTTTCTGGAAATAACTGCCGCACTACATTCATGGACACATTAGCAGTGTGAGCTGTGGCCCCGTCCTGCTGGAACCATGTGTTTTGGTTGAAGGATGGACTATTCTGTAGTTCTACTCTGAAAAAGTCATTTAACATCTGGGCATATCTCTCCGAATTCACAGTTTTCAGGATTTTCAACGACAGAAACCATAACATGCTCGACATTTTCATCCGTGGCTACCAATGGTGTAGATCCTGGCCTGGGCTTATTTAATTATATGTTGATCCTGTAGCTCTGAACCTTGCTACCCATGACTGAATGAGGTTGATCGATGGTCCATCACGTAATCGACGAATACTGTAACGATTATTAAATCGACGGCGTGCTACAGACAGCAAAAATCCACTCGAAATGTACGCCTCGACGGCAAAAGCGTGATGCTCTCCATTCCACTGTTCCATGGCTACTAAAACATCCGCACCGCTTGCGCTTCTAACGATGCCCCCCGCGCCCCTCTTATGTGTTGCGTTCAGAAACTATATTTGTTCAAACTTTGAAATCTGCCACTGGACACCTGTATAAACTAGGCTAATTTTTATCAGTCTCCTTTCAACATGCGATATACTAAACGTATATCTTTAAGAGTATGAACTTAATAAGTAAGCTAAAATTTTTTTTTTCATATCCCGTCAATACATACCCATACACTTACGGCTACAATGACTCAACATGTGCCTGCGCAGCATTAGTGTGGATTTGCATATTTTCTTACAAACATCACACTCCAACTGCAGACTACTGTGCATATAAAGCCTGTGTTTCAATAAATAGGTCTCGCGCTTAAATTCCTTGTGACACTCGTTACATTTATGTGAATCCGTACCGTGCACTTGATCGTAATGTCGCATTAGTGTGCTTTTACACTGAAATATATTCGAACACTTGTCACACTTATGTAGACGAGAATCTGTAACAATTAAAATACAACAAATTCTCAATATATTGACAGTCAGTTTCTTCATCGATAATAACAGCTAAAGTAATGTAACAAAGCACAAGTCGTGATCAAAATTGTTTTTTTAATTCTGTTACTTTTGCTTTTCATTTAACTTTTGATGCTGACCTTCACAACTTGTGCAATTCTGCTGCTGTAATTGTAAGTTACTCAATGTTTGTAAAAATTTTGCAGGTTATAAAATTGAATTGCAATATTAATGTTACATGTTTATTAATTTTTATATTTACTGGAAGTGGCATATGAATATTTGCTGATTTTAAAAATTTAATATTCTATCTATAATTATCTATATTTTTTACATTTTAAATATAATATTTCTAATTTCAGTTTTTAAAGGTGCAAATTGTATCGTTTTTGGTTCCTCCTCTTATTTTTATTTAAAATTTCAAGCCCCAATACGTCTCTTCTTTTAATTTTGGCAAATCAGTTCATTCCCGGTTTTTCAAGGCATTGAGTTTTAATTTGAAGAATTCTTTTTCTTGTTCGCTGTAAAAAACACTGCCTAGTTGTCTTGTGGAGTAGTGTATTGGATATATTTTGTAATTTATTCCCTGGAACAGCCAACGCCGTATTCCACATCACGGTACAAATCGCTGAAATTTTTCATATATTGTGATGAAGTTGCTGGCATATTTAGAACTTGGAAACAATGTTCTTCCTCAACAAGACTCAACGAGATACCTAGGCATGCATCTAGATAGGAAGCAAACATGGAAAACTCACATTCTGTATGAGGGGAGATCAAAAAGTTTGTGGAATGGGAAGGAAGGTAAAAAAACTTGGTGATGTATTTTCTTTTTAATATTCTCCTTTAACCCTAATACATTTCTCAGTACTGCCAGTTACATTATTTACATCCTTAAAAAAATGTTTCCTCTTTATCTTGAAAATAATTTGAAATTGCAGATTTGACTTCATCATTGCCAAACTTTTTTCCAGAAGCTCCTTTTCATTTCTGTGAACAAATAATAGTCGCAGGGGGCCAAATCTGGGCTAGAAGATGGCTGCTGCAATATCTTGAAACTGTACTTCACATGCACTGTCATGCAAAAGCAGCAGCCCTGTCACTAATTTCCCTCGCCATTTCTGCTTCAATGTTTTTTAAGCTACTCCAGTTAACCAGAATTCTACTCTCCCATTATAGGAACACACTTACCTTTAAAATAAATTGACAGGATAACTTCTTTGTCCGAGAAAACCGTCGCAATGATTTTTTCAGTAGATTGTGACATTGTGAACTTCTTAGAAATGGAGTACCTTTTTTATGCCACCGCATGGACTCCTGATTGGATTCAGGCTCGTAATGATGAACCCAAGTTTCATCACTCATAACAATTTGATTCAAAATTTCATCCTTATACTCTCTACAGAGATCCAAAAACTCGCATGGACACTCAAAATGTTGCTTTTGGAGAGACACGAGCATTCTCAATACCCTCTTGTGCTGACTCCTAGATGGTCATGAAGATTATTCAAAATGGTTGTAAAAGATACTCCAACCATTTGTCTCTATTGCTTCTTATTTAACTGGGCATCTTCAATACCTGTGTTTCAACAATGTCCGAGGTGACCTCAATCAGCCGTCCTGAGCGCAGGTCGTCTTTGAACGAATCTCTTTCTGGTTTGAAAAGATTACGCCACTTATAAATCAGGGTTTTACTAGAGCGAGAGTTCCCATAAACTGATGACATCTTATTCAATATGACTTGTGGTGTTTTTCCTTACTTTGTCTGGAACTTGATAACAGTTTGGAATTCGATTTCAACATAGTCTATGCTTGATTGATTATAGCTCAGAGGTTTATGCCACAATTAAGGTAAAATTTGATATTTATATACTCATAATGAGTCACCCAGTAGTAACTATATGAGTAAGCAACCCCCACCCCTCCATCCATCATCATCGCCCCCAAGTTGCTCGTACTATTATATTGTCAAAATACACAACACCATCACATTATAATCCTAATGAAGAAACTGATTCCTTAAGGATTCCAGTTTGACATTGGTGATGGAGGTGGATATCCACCAATGAGATGATATATATGGTTAAATTACCGGACACTTGTCGAGCAATTTTTTCCATACATTCCCACTTGCATTAGCAGTCTAATAAACCAGTCCATGCATTAAATTAATTTGTTATGAAAGTACAGGTTTCATCTTTCTACTTGATTGCAATACAATTTGTTTTTTTATTCAATACAATTTTGGCATACTTCACAATTAGCTCCTTAATTAGCCCGTCGTTGGTTGTACTTGAGAAAAATGCTCACACCATTTCATCAAATCTATGTAGTTCATTTTCTCCATAGATTGCGCCACTACTCCTAGTACCTTCAAATGACAACATGATGAGTAGGAGTATACATTTTCATAAGAATTAGTTGTGCAGTAGTCACAGTATAGGGAGGTAAAGGTCTATCACTTGTTAAATGTGAGCAATTTACTCTCGCGCACTACTGCGTTTCCCTTTTATACTTACAAAAAAGGATTTTTGTAAGTGTATGTTGTTTTTTTTTATTTTTACTATCTTTCTAAGTTGATTAAGGAATGAACATCTGATTCCAACAAATGTTGCTATGTTTTCGTGAAGAGAAAGTAAAAGAAGGAAAACAGCCACCAGACAATAACATACTAAGTGATGCGGAATCGGTACACAGCAACCACCAAACAGACACAGAACAGTCAGCAGGTGAAAGTTTTTTTTAATTTTTACTATCTTTCTAAGTTGATTAAGAAATGAACATCTGATCCCAACAAATGGTGCTATGTTTTCGTGAAGTGGAAGCAGAAGAGGAAAAATAGCCACCAGAGAACATACTAAGTGATACGGAATAAGAACACAGCAACCACTAGACACAGAACAGTCTGCAGATGAAAGTAACTTAAAAGATACCATTCCTATGGTAAGAAGTAATTGTTATATAGGCAAGATAAAACAACCCATTCATTATCGGGTGTTCATTATCGTAAAAAAAATAAGCTGGTGACCTAATATAACATAGTAATACGGCTTCCTGGCCTAAAAGGTCCTGCAAGAAATGCTGACAATATTTTTGACTGTTGGAAACTATTTTTTTCAGAAGACTTTATCGAGGAATTTGTTGATTTTACTGATATTTATATGGAAGAAATACAGCCAAATTATTCCCGTTAGAGGGACTGTAGAAAGACAGATTATAATTGTGTGCCTTATTTGGACTTTTGTATTTAGCTGATAAAAAGAAAGCTCATCATTTGGATATCAAAGAACTTTGGGAAGATGATGAAACAGCTCCGGATTGTTTCAGAGCCATAATAACACTAAAACGTTTTTACTCTCCTTTACGCTCTCTATGTTTCGACGATGTTAGAGCAAGATCTGAAAGAAGTGTTCTTAACAAGCTTGCACCATTTAGAAAAGCATTAGAAGAGTTTGTAGAAAATTGCAAAACACGTTATACTCCTAGCTAATATACCACAATGGACGAAATATTTGAGTCTTTCAGGCAGTTACAAAAAGTAAATCAACAATACATAGTATAAAAGTGTTCACATGGGTTGATGCTAGAATACCCTACACTGTAAATCTTAGTTTATTTTAAAAAACAACCTGACGGGCCATATAAATGGGCAATTCTGCAGCAAGTATAGTAAAGAGAATCATCTCTCTGACATCACGAACTGGAAGCAATGTTCCAGTAGATAATTGATTCACTTTGGTACCCTTAACTACTGAGCCACTTACAGTATATAGGGCAACACTTGTGGAATGCTAAGGAAGAACAAAAAAAGATACCTCCAATATTCATCAATATGAAAGAAGATATTCTCCTAGTTCTATACTCGGATTTCGAGAAAAAAGTTTACTAGTTTCATACGTTCCACAAAAAAGACACCAAAAAAAGTACTAATTCTTTCAACAATGCAGGAAGACAAAAAAAACAGATGATAGTTCAGAGCAAGATAAGTCTGAAGTTGTAAAAAAGGTTCAAATAGGAGTGTGGATGTAGTGGACAAGTTGAAAGAACTATATTCAGTGGCTCAGACAAGCTGTAGATGTTCACTAACATTATTTTTCAAGAATGAACGTTGGCGAAATACATAGCTTTATTACATGTAAAGAAAACACACATAATGTAATTGCTGGAAGAGTTTATTTGAAAAAACTTGCTCTCGTGCTTGCCAATCCACACCCAATCAGTCAACTATCAATTCCAAATTTGCCAATAAACTTGCAGCAAATTATCCGGCACATTGCACAAGTTCCTGCTAGTAGTAGTAGCTCCACCGATACATTGGGGCAAATAGATACTGCCTTACGTAACCGATGTCCATAGGTAAAAAATCAGGAAAACTAAAAAGTGCACGGTCAATGCCAAAGATACATTTGCAAGGAGCGTACATCGTTTACTGGTAGTGACTGTTCGCGTGTGATGGACCACACCAGTCATAGTGATCAACATTTACAATAAAAACAGGTTTACACATAATTATGTAAGAATTTAAACTTTTTCAATTTTAAATAAGTTTCTTATAAAAAAAAATGTTTATGTAAGTTTTCAAATCTTTGTGTTTTATTATTAAACTAAAGGTTACAAAAGTAATGATTATAAAAATAGCAATCAACCATTAACGTTGCTATTAAAAAATAATAATAACATTAATTGTTTTTTCCCTAAATCCCTATGTGAGCATTTTGCTCAAGCGCAACCACTCATATTGGGGGCGCGACCACTGAAGGGTTAGTCTAATTCAGATGTACAAAAATTTAAAGCCCTTTCATGGTAAAACAAACAAAAGTAATGATTTTTATTTAGTTAAAATGTTATCTTGTTTCGTGAAGGATTCGCATATATTAAATATAAACTGCAGGGATTTAACCACCTACTCGAAAAATAAAAATAATTTAATATGTAACATTACACTGCACACATTCGTACCATACATTATATTCCAAATTATAAGGAAATAACAAATATCTCTAGTCTTTTTTATACTTACATTATGTCTGAACGGTGAGAAATAATAAGTGTTAATGTTTAACTCTAGATTCGCAGGTCTCATAAAGAAAATCAAAATAGTAAATTTTACAAAAGTAAAAAACTTAAAAGCTTCGATGCAAGCGTTACATTTATTTTTATTTCAAATAGCTACACTACTAAAAAAGTTATTGTTTAGCAAAGTTCTATTTTTTTCTTTATATTATCTAACAAAGGTTTTAGATAACTTATGTTATATGTACTAAAACCCAAGTTACCTGACTTATGTGTAAAGGTTCAATTGACACAAGCACTAAACCTATTTTAAGCATAAAAAATTATATTCTATTTATATAAACCAAAACAATTTTCATCGGTCCCCTTTAAATATGCAATGTATGAAACATATATTTTTAAAAGTATGAACTTTATACATAACAGATACATACCCATAGGCTTAGGGTCATGACTTCTCAAATGCCTATGCAGCATTTGTGTGGATTTGTATATTTTCTTACACACATCACACTCCAACTGCAACCTGCCGTGCACATTACGCCTGTGTTTTGATAAGTAGGCCTTACACTTAAATTCCTTGTTACACTCATTACATTTATGTGAATCTGTACCGTGCACTTGATTGTAATGTAGCATTAGTCTGCTTTTATGCAAGTACATCCTCGAACACTTGTCGCACTTATATAGATGAGAATCTGTAACAGTTGAATTATAAAAAAACCATAACATGTCGAGAGCCAGTATCTTCATCAATAGTGAAGGCTAAAGTAATGTGATAAAGTAAAAGCCGTGGTTAAAATTGTTTCTTCAATACCTTGAACTTCTTAAGGATGGAGTATAGTACAGATGAACCCAAGTTTTGTCCCCATAACAATTTAGTTCAAAATTTCATCTTTATTCTCTCTACAAAGATGCAAAAATTGCATTAACACTCAACATGTTGTTGCTTTTGCAGTGGCATGAGTATTCTCAACACCCATCTTGTGCTGACTTTTGACATTTCAAGATGTCATAAAGAATATTCAAAATGGTTGTACAACATACTCCAACCATTTCTCCCAACTGTTTCTTCTTTCACTAGACAGAGTTTTCCAACTTTCCAACATTGTCTGAGGAGGTTGCCTCGATCGGCCGACTTAAGCATAGTTTTATTAGACACTTGATGGCAGCTCGAAATTTGATTTTCTCTACAGTAATTTCTCTACAGTTCTTTCAAAATGAGTATAACACCATTACGCTGAAATTTTGAATATATATTCAAAGTGAGTCACTCAATTGCAGCTTTATGACTAAGCAACCCCATTCCTCACCATCCTCCTCCATTTCGCAAACTTTTTGACACATCTCGTACTATTACATTTTCAAATAATCCATCACCACCATATTGTGATTTAAGTGCCGGAGTTATTCCTTAAGTATATCAGCTGATATTGGTGGTGGAGGTGGACCTAAACTAATGAGACAATATATACGTAATATTTTGCCAGACTCTTGTCATGCAATGGTTTTAATATATTCTCCCTTGTATTGCCATTGCTCCACGCTAAGAAATAAGCGGGTCTGTACGTTAATTCATTTTCCACCTTTTATTACACGGAAAAAATGTAGTACATAGAAGACATGAGTATTATGTGTACGTATTATACGAAATGGCAAAGAAGCCATGACTGCCTTCGAAAAGGCATGGAAGAGACGTCCGAGGATGAGTGAGGCGACTATTCCTCTCAGTATTTCCATCAAATGAAACAATATACAGAACACCACGGAGACTATTTTTGGAAAACAATAATTAAATTATAAACTAATTACTTGGTTCCATTATCAATATTTTAAAAGCTTTCAGTGTTTCCTGTCGTTCTGTTGTATGTGAGATATTATTAACACTGTTGTACACAGTGCAACAGTATTATTCTTGCAGATGCTTGTCGCTAGTATAAAAACCTATTAGTAACATTAAAGAGGGTATTAATATGTGTGTAAAGTAAAACATCGTTTAATGCAGTTAATTCATTGCTAAGTAAATCACATGAAGTGAAAGTAATAAAGGTATCCTATAATAAAATATTTATATGAACATTAAGAAATTAACAAAATGGTGTAAAGAAATTGTTTATATAATAAAACTAACAAAATTACAATATACATACACTATTGATAATTATGTATTCAGTAGTAAAAAAAAAACCAAGTACGGGTCAGTAAGCGCACTAAGTAGGGATTCCATAGTTGTACACATTTGCTAAACTCATTGAAGCACGTTAAATGAAATAATTTCATTCAGAAATTTAAAAAAAAACAACAGTTCAACGAACTAAAAAATCAATAAAAACAATTATTTTTTACATAGGTATACAGTATCAGATGTGCAGTTTTTAATAAAAAAAACTACAATGTCGAACCCCTTGATGAGATTTCTTAAAAAAATTGACCAAAGTCTCTTGAGCAGCTTTTTGTTTTTGTTCAACACACTATAAACTAACTATGTACTAACTTGTGTTAAACGGAACCATGTGGTCTTCATAATACCAACACTAAGCTCTCTGTAAAGAATACTGGAGAAGTATAACATTAGTGATCAGCCATACTGACCTCCGATACTATCAAGATGATTCCTCAAAATGTGCTCCTCTAGCGTTCGTTTTGATTTGCACATTTTCTTACAGATGTCACACTCATACTTCAGGTCACTGTGAGCGTCGCGGATGTGCTTCATTAAATAGATTTGGCCATTGAATTCCTTTCTGCACACCCGACATTTGAACCAATCTATTGCGTGTACTTGCTTGTGATGCTTCTTTAACATCACTTTAGACTTCAATATCTTGAAACACTTGTCGCATCTAAAATCAGGTTCTGTAACCAAATCAGATATGAATCACATGTCTATAAGTAGTGTAACGTAGTATTACATTATAATATGTATTTTATTAAATATTTTATTTTAATAAATAAAACAGCTTTGTAATGTAAAAAGTTTATGTATTTAAGTATCAAATAAAGCTTCTTTAGGAACTTACTCCTTTCAGAAAAGTTAAATTTTTAATTTATCGTATTTAATAACACTCCATTAATTACATTAGAATGATGAAAAATTAAGTTCGAGGGACGAGATGTATTAAATCATCCTAGATTCTTTGCTACGACCTTGGTTATCAGTAAGTGAAAATTGTATTTACAGATGGAGTCTAAAAAGAAGTGTTCTTTGTCACCCAGAAAAATGAAAAGTGCCATAAGGGCCATTCGTGATGGAGCAAAGTTAAAGCTGGCAGTTGTTTTGTATGGTATTCCTGTTAAGACATTATCTGATTACTCAAAATGGAACAGTTAAGATCTTTCACATAGGAAGAAAGCCCATTTTCTCATAGGAACAGGACATAGAAATTAGAGACCAAATATTGCTTCTGGCAGGTATGTTTTATGGACTGACGCCACAATCTTTAAAGGCTGCAGTATTTGCACATGCAGAGTCTAATAAAATTAAACATCCTTTCAATAAAGGTAACAAAGAAGCTAGTAAAGACTGGTTGTATGGATTTTTAAAAAGAAATCCTGATCTGAATCCTGAAAAATGTATCAGGTACCCGAATCCTACCAGTGTAAAACGAATTGTTGCATTCAATGCCACAGAGTTACATATATTCTATCATAATCTCTCATCAACATACGACAAATACAAACTTCGTCCTCATAGAATATTTAATGTAGACGAAACAGGCATCAACACTGTTCACAAATCGAGTAAAATACTTGCTCTAAAAGAAAAAAGCAAGTAGGAGCTGCCACCAGTTTGGAACATGGGAATAACATTACTATCTGTTGTTGTATCAGCGCAACAGGACAGTATGTTCCACCGCTTATTATATATCCTCAGTTGAGAATGCATCCATCACTAGAGCAAGGGGCCCGAATGGTTCAATTTATAAATGTAACAAGTCTGGGTGGATGATTGAAGAATTGTTCTGAATATGGTTAGTGCATTTTGCAGAACATACAAAACCATCAATGAAGGACCTAGTCTTATCGATCTTAGACAGTCGTAGTAGTCATATTTCTATGAGAATTTACTATTTTTGTTGCAAAAACAGCATTATCGTGTTGACAATACCACCTCATATTGGGCACAGGACGCAACCACTGGATCACACAGTGTACAGTCCATTGAAAGCAGCTTTGTATAAAGAATGTGAAACTCCATCAATATGAAAGAGTAACACCTCTGCAATTGATCTACTGTTTACTCAAGCATATGTGAACATAGCTAATACAGTATATGCAGTTAGTAGGTTCCTAGCAGCTGGCACTTGGCCCTTCAACCAAACCTTTTCAGCCAATTGATACAAGATGGACACACGAAGGAGAAAACCAAGACTTGAAGAGTGTCTTGAGGAAAAGTGTCTTGAGAAAACCTTGACAAGATTTCCGCTGAACAAGCTGTTGAAAATTAGTCTGGTTTACTAGCTGGATTTTAATGAATTATTATCTTTGGTACCTTCAAAAATAGAATGAAATGAATCTGTTGACGATGCACGTCAACATCAGGAATCCAAAATTCTCTACTTCCTGAAAATCGAAAATTTTTTTTTGGTTTCTGAGGGAAATAAAACACACCTGAACGTGCAATACCTTTCAGTGAAATATCACCAACTCCTGAAAAGAAAAACATTCAAAAAGGGAAAAGGACTAAACAACAATCAAAGGTACTTACTTTTAGAAAGTTTTTACAGGTTTTAGAAAAAATTTAAGAAAAACGAGCTGCCAAAAAGATTAAACTAAAACAACACACTAAGACTATAACAAAACAAAAAGATATTAAAAAGAAAAAAATAAAAAGAGTTAAGAGATGCAAATAGCAAAGGAGTGTTCATCATCTTCTGATGGAGAACAAAATGCTTTATGTGGTGATGAAGAAGAGTTAGATAATGATTTTATTGAAGGAAGGAGAGGTGAGACAAGTGTCGAGGAACAGATTGAATCGTGAGATATTGAAAAAGAATGAAATTAATATTTACAATAAATACAGATTATTTTGATTCGTAAGAGTATAAATGTTTGCAAAAACTTCCAATGCTAATTATTCTATTTCATAAAGATACATCACAAAAAAACACTGCACAGTTCGTGAATGACGGTCAACTGATTTCAATTATTTATTTTCGCCACTCCACCCAGACAACAACAGTGCCACGTTGATTAATATGATACAATATTTAATCAGTGTAGTATAACAGAGATTTATTAATAAAATAATAATATATGAGTTGAGGTTAAGTTGTTTTGGTTTTATATTTGTACTTCGCAAATCTAACCTCAAAACCAATATCAATTACCTCACAATACGTGCATAAAAATTAATGAATACTGACCACAAAACTAAAGTATTACTATTACAACTTATGATACATTATACACTTGGGTTACACTGAAGTTTTAACATACCAAAATTCTGAGGAACAGACTTCACTGTTTGACACGAGAAATGCACAAATTACTAAGTTTGCTTTGCTAAAACCTGATTCTATTGCGAATTGTACTTATCTTTTAAGATTTAATTGAGGACAACTGTATGAATTTGCCAAAATTGTCCTGTAAACAAAAACAATGGTGTTCTGAATGTTGTGACATAAAATTTTCTGATTGGTGCTCAATGCCAAGTGACTGAATTGGTAATTTTGCCGAATTTATTTTCCAGAAATAATAATAGCCATTACTTCTAACGATAATTAATTTTGTTCTTATAATAATTAGTTCTAATAAGAATTAACTAATATTATTAGTTCTCCATATAATGATTGATTATCACAAATTGTAAACCACACAATTTATTCTTAGTGGAAACTAGCCTACTGTAGGGTTCCACACCCAAGCAAAGAACCTTTATAACTTCATCTCTGTCCATCCATCATAGCCTACAATTTACACAGTTTTATGCACCTGCCATAAAATTTCAGAACGGGATCTCATTTAATACGTAGGGAAACTTTGTGTTGAAATGCTTTAAAATGTTTATTATGTTGTCAAGTTGAAATTAAATTCTTTTGCAATAAAAACTAACAACAATCGGTCGGCCGTTATCTATGTATGTACAAGAGGTGGTACAAATTTTGATACACAGGCAAGAACTCTTGGATTTGTTAACATTTACGCAGTTCTAGGGTTTATCCTTTACACAGATCGATTGCTAGCACACACAACGTTATTAAGTTTTAACAAAAATAAAAATTGTTTACCCGCAGAAGAAAATTAATTTTGACCAAATAAGACACAAAACGAGCAATGAATGGGTCAATAAATACAACTTAATCAATATTTAATTACACATGTTAACCTAAGGTTATTGTGAGCTAATACATTTATTTCCTTGCTTTTCTTTCGGTTTGCACAATCATTTTCATATTATTTGTGTACAACATTATATGTTGTAAATTAATAAATAAAATATAATCAGATAACATTAGCTTACCTTTCTGGCTGTCTTCAGTAAACTCTACATTAACTTGCTTGCGCAGTGCTTGATCATTCTCAACTTTAGAGAGGCCTCTCACATCATCTCCGTTCTGAACTTCAACTTCTCGTATAATGTTTGCCTGGAAACCAACCAATGCTTTACATGTGTGCAATATCGGCATAACTAATGGTAACCAACTATTGGTAAATTAGGGTTGACAAACAAGAGGAGGGTTTAAGTACGTGCACCAATCAACTTTCTCGCATGAAACATTCAAAACAGCTGACGCTGTAGAAGGAAATTGTTCAACTTATATATTTGAAAGAACCTTATGGAGTAGACCAACATATTGTCAAGTGGGTTCTGTATCAGGAGATTGGTAAGATCGGTAGATTATCCACTATGAAATGAAAATGAAGTCATGCCCCGCATGCTCAAATCGTGTACGAAAATCAAACATTCTTCACTTTAATATTTAGATTTGCAAAACCTGTTCGAGGATATTGAAACCTGATGAGACAAAAAGAAATCAATATTAAATCGATGTTAAGATATTGCCAGTTTCAGCTTCCTATGAAGAAAAAGATAGATATAATTCCTATAATAAAGAGATTTTCGCAAAACGTGTATATTTCAATTATTGTCACAAAATTCACATAAGTTATTAAATCATGATAAATCATTTACTTTAGGCAAATAATTTTTTATCCCGTTGGTGACAGTTGTGGAATGCTCCAAAATTATCGTTAAAGGTTCCATTCAATGATAATCATGTTGGATGTTCCCAAAGTCATCTGCAGGTTTGGTGCTAAAAGCATGTAAGCTAGGTGGCTATCTTGCTACTTTCGTTGCCATGGCAATATTGCTTTAACATTTCAAAATTTGCCTATTAATTCTATATTGTTTGTTTATGTTGAGTTGTTGTTCTTATATTTGTTTGTGGGTCATGAATTAGTTTCATTTAAGAAATTCCCCACAATTTGATCATTTTATGAACCTGATACCACGAGAGACTTAAATAATGGTATTATTACATTTAAGATGTTGCATTTAGAATATTACATTTATACTATCGAATATAATTTAGTTTCCGTAGAGACCGTTTGGGAGCTGACATATAACAGAATTGACAGGCACTTTAAACAGTTGACTTACCGCATTAAGAATTTTGCTACAGTTTTCAATATTTTGAACAAACAATAGCATAAATTTGATATTAAATGTCTACAGCGCAAATGAAAATATTATTCAATGTTTTCCCGAAAACAAACAAAAGTTCGAAAATGTTAAAAACAGATACGGAGATGCAGCTAACCTTTCTGGCTGTACAGAACAATTGTGCTATAAACTGCTATTATATATCATGCCTTAGTTACGCAACACGCCACCAGGATAGCTACTCAATGCCAACATGACTAAGCAAAATGTAAAGTTTCAGTATGATGTTTACTTTATGTAAAGCAGATAACATTAAACAGGATGTGAATAAATTTTTTATTGCAGGAGTTGATTCTAAGCTGAGTTAAATAATATACTAAGGAAGCTTTGAAGCATTTCTGTATTTTGTATAATATACAGTATGTATAGCTTCTGACAAAATGTAAGTATTCTGCTGCAAAGCCAAACTGGCTGCTAATTTATCTGATAAACTATAATAAAAAATCAGTTTCATTGCATTTGTCATCGGGAGTACCATCGAAATGCTACTGCCACAATTCTTTTAAATTCTTAACCAAAGGCTAAATGGGAAAGGCTTTCTGGGATAAACGTGGGTAAGGCTTGTATGAGGCTACTTTCAAACTTTCTGATAAACATATTAGTAGAAATAGAAACAAGTGGTACCGTTGAATTCTTAAATTTGATATGAAGATAAATAAATTCATAGCATAAATAAATCAAACAAATTGCTATAAATCGTAACTTGCACCAAATAAAAATTAGTCTTAGCATAGACAGAAATTATCGAGGTTGATTGTACCTGGTTGGTTCCGTAGAACGAGTCCATTTCCTGGAGTTCAATGGATTCAATATCAACATCACTGTCTTCTGAACCTTTTTTAATACGAACTACATTGCCCTGGTTCAAATTGCCTGCAGCTACTTTCGTAGCAATTGATGGTTGCATGGCTTGGGGACATTGCTGCTTGTCCATGTCTGTGGAAGATTTTAAGAATTATTATTTAGTTATTTCAGTGTAATCCGAGAGAATAATATCTGAACGTTGAAGTGAGATAATTAAATGACCATACACGATAATGCAACGCACTTCATTTTATTCATCCCAATAAATGACAAAGTGGAAATTTAGTTGAATTATTACAAATATAAATAGTAAGGAGTAGCATATATATTTTCTAACTTTGCCCTGCTGCGTCACATCAGAGAGTCGCTATGCTTTTTCAATATATTGTGATGAAGTAATATTTTTTCTATAATATACTTAATATTTTTTCTTTATAATATACTTCACCCTAATACATTTCTTAGATCTGTAAATTAATTTATCTACACGCTCAAAAACATTTCTTTATCTTGAAAATAAACTGAAATTGCTGACCGAACTTCATTGTTGCTAAATATTTTTCCATGTAACTCCTTTTTGGGAACAATTAATAGTTGCAAGTGGCCAAATCTGGGCTGTAAGGTGTGTGTTGCAATATTCGAAAACTGTATTTGTGAAGTGGCTGATTTTTTTGTTATTTAGTG
Source organism: Druceiella hillmani (assembly GCA_039881145.1). Classification (NCBI taxonomy): domain Eukaryota; kingdom Metazoa; phylum Arthropoda; class Insecta; order Lepidoptera; family Hepialidae; genus Druceiella; species Druceiella hillmani. Next base: position 16,218,381 of record JAYKKI010000019.1, on the reverse strand, counting down.
TAGAGTACGTTGTTATTAGTGGAAACAATCTTTTTATTGTTGCCAAAAATATTTTGCTTTTTAAATATCAAGACAGACACAGACTTTTATAATATTATAACTGCCAAATATTTTTTTGGCAATTATAATATTATTGTTTTTAATATGAAAATGGCTAAGAAAGACTAAGGTGGCACATGCAATACTCTTGTGATACATGATGGTAAAAAATTAAACAATGCAAGCAAATTATTAGCCAAATTATTAAAAATATAATTTGGCTGACGAATTACATAAAATACTAATGCGACCCTCCATAATATTTGTCACAGACAATAATAAATGGGTGCTTATAGTTTCGCTGTTTACTTTTGTCATTGGTAATGCTCTATCGTAAATGCCAATTTAACTTGTGGTAAATTTGATTTCTCTGCCATTTAGTTAGTTTTGTGTTGAACTGCCTTAAAATTGTTAATATGTTACCAGGTTAAAATTAAATTCTTTTGAAATAAAAACTAATAACAGTCAATCGGCCACACTCTATATATGTACACCTGGTGGTATCAATTTTGTTACACGGGTAAATACTCTTACATTTGTTAATGCTTACATAGCTGTAGACTTTGTTAACCTTTACAAAGATCGATGGCTAGCACAAGCAACATTAGGCAACTAAACAATTTTAGTAAATTTTAACAATAATAAAAATTGTTTACCCGCAGAAGAAAATTAATTTTAACCAAATAAAGCAAAAACACAAAGGTGACAGATGAATGGGTTAATAAATATGACATAATCAATATTTAGTTACACACGTTAATCTAATATTATGAGGACTAATACATTTATTTCCTTGCTTTTCTTTCGGTTTGCACAATCACTTTTGTATTATTTGTGTACATTTAATTTTGTAAAGTGATAAATAAAATAATTCAGATAATATTAGCTCACCTTTCTGACTGTCTTCAGTAAACTCTACCTTAACTTGACTGCGCAGTACTTGATTATTGTCAACATTACAGGGGCCTATCTCATCGCCTCCATTGTGAAATTCATCTTCTTGTTTAATGTTTACCTAGGAACCAAACAATGCTTTACATGTGTGCAATATCAGCACCAACTAATGGTTAATTAGGGCTGACAAACAAGAGGAGAATTTAAGTATGTGCACCAATCAATTTTTTTGCATGAAACGTGCAAAACAGCCGACACTATAGAAGGAAATCGCTCAACTTATATATTTGAAGGAACTTTAGGAGGAGACTAAATTGGCTGGTAATTTATATGAAAAACAATAATAAAAATTCAGTTTCTGCATTTGTCAGTGGGAGTACCGTCAAATTGTTACTACCATAATTTTTTTAAATTCTTAAGCCAAGAGTAAAATGAGAAAGACTTTCTGGGATAAAAATGAGGAAAGCATGTATGAGGATACTTTCAAGCTCTCTGATTCCATAATCCATAATTATCACAAATAATTAAATTAGAATAGTAACAAGTTCTTCTGTTGAATTCTCAAGTTTGTAACTTTCACCAAATAAAAATTAGCCTCCACATAGACAGTCATTATCGAGGTTGATTGTACCTGGCCGGTTCTGTAGTACGAGTCCATGTGCTGGAGTACAGTGGGACCAATATCAACATCATTGTCTTCTGAATCTTCTTTAACATGAACTGCATTGACCTGGTTCAAATTGCCTGCAGCTACATTCGTAACAATTGATGGTGGCGTGACTTGGGGAGATTGCTGCTTGTCTATGTCTGTGGAAGGTGAAGAGAATTATTATTTAGTTATTTCAGTGTAATCCGAGAGAATAATATCTGAACTTTGCAGTGAGATAATTAAATGACCAGATACGATAATGCAACGCACTTCAGTTTATTGATCACATTAAATAACAATGTGGAAATTTAGTTGTATTATTACAAATATGAATAAAACTAAATTACGCTGGATTTAATGACATAAATAAAGTAAAATTTCAAATGCACTACAATGTAAACTGTGACATATAATTTACCTGGTATAACGTTGACAGCAAAAAAATATAATACCGGCTATCTTGTGTAACACAATGTTTTCTTTCTGTGAAGTTTGAATTAACCTAACTATATTTATATAATTTGCAGTTTGTTTACATATCACATCTTATTAATTTTTTGTAACTCACTAATAAAAATGCTTTTTATTTGCATTTCAATGCTCAAATAAAACAGTTTATTTTGATATAATTATATTTATAAAACAAAGATATTTCTTCTTTGTGACCAATGAAAATTGACATTTGGTGCTTTATTCTTATCTCGTGGATTAATTGCACAAAATAATCTCCCACAAACAATATTAATACTAAGTATTTTAACAAACCCGAAAACCATATTAAATACAGTTATTTTCACATAATATGGTTCAGAAATGGGGTTTACTTAAATTTGGTTGGTTAAAAAGACTCGGCTATATTTTTTCTTTATAACAATATAATTCTCCCTTCACCCTAATACATATCTTGGATCTGTAAATTAATTTATCTACACCCTCAAAAAAATATCTTCATCTTAAAAATAAATTGAAACAGCAGACCAGACTTCATTATTGCTAAATTTTTTTTCATATAGCTCCTTCTTGGGGACAAATAATAGTCGCAGGTAGCCAAATCTGGACTGCAAGTTGTGTATCGTAATATTTGAAAACTGCACTTGTGAAGTGGCTCTCGTCTACAGGTGCATTGTCATACAAAAGAGGTACTTACACTAATTTCCTTCATCTTTTCTTAGAATTTCTTTCATTTTTCTTGTCAGGTTATTTTTGTAAGTAATTGTTATTTAGTGCAGGGTACATTGTTATTAGTGGAAACGATTGCAATTTTTTATTATTTCCAAAATATTTTGCTTTCTAGACATCAAGACAAAGAGGCATAATTTTGGCAGTTATAATATTGTTTTTGATGTGAAAATGGCTAAGAAAGACTAAGGTGGCATAAGCAATACTCTTGTGATACATGACGGTAAGAAATTAAACAATGCTATCGAATTATTGCCAAATTATTTCAAATATAATTTGGCCGACAAATTAAATAAAAAACTAATGCAACCCTCCATAATAATTGTCACAGACAATAATAAATGTGTCCTTATAATTTTGCTGTAATACTCTATCGTAAATGCAAATTTAACTTGTGGTAAATTTGATTTCTTTGCCATTTTGTTAGTTTTGTGTTGAACTGCCTTAAAATTGTTAATATGTTGCCAAGTTAAAATTAAATTCTTTTGAAATAAAAACTATTAACAGTCAATTGGCCACTCGCTATATATGTGCACCTGGTGGTATAAATTATGTTACACAGGTAAATACTCTTGAATTTGTTAACACTTACATAGCTCTAGACTTTATTAACCTTTACATAGATTGATGGCCAGCCATCACAAGCAACAATAGGTAACTAAACAAGTTTAGTAAGTTTTAACAATAATAAAAATTGTTTACTCGCAGAAGAAAATTTTGACCAAAAAAACCAAATACACAAAGGTGAGCGATGAATAGGTTAATAAATATGACATAATCAATATTTAGTTACACACATTCACCTAATATTATGTGGGCTAATACGTTTATTTCCTTGCTTTTCTTTCAGTTTGCACAAACACTTTTGTATTATTTGTACACATATAATATTTTAAAACAATAAATAAAATAATTCAGATAATATTAACTTACCTTTCTGACTGTCTTCATTAAATTCTACCTTAACTTGACTGAACAGTACTTGATCATTCTCGACATTACAGGGGCCTATCTCATCATCTAGATTGTGAACTCCATCTTCTTGTTTAATGTTTGCCTAGAAACCAACCACAGCTTTACATGTGTGCAATATCGGCACCAATTATTGGTAAATTGGGTCTGACAAACAAGAGGGGGGTTTAAATACGTGCACCAATCGACTTTTTTGCATGAAACGTGCAAAACAACCGACGCTATAGAAGGAAATCGCTCAACTTAAATATATGTAGGAACCTTATGGAGGAGACCAAGAGATTTTCAAGTGGTTTCCGCAACACGAACTTGGTAGATTATTCATTATAAAATGAAAATAAAGCCATTTGCCACCTGCAGAAGTCATGTACGAAGATCAAACATTCTTCATTTTAATATTCAGATTTGTAAAAGTAACATTAATTTTTATCTGTTGGAGGATATTGAAAGCTGATGAGACAAAAAGAAATCAACTATAAATTGATATTAAAATATTGCCAGTTTCAGTTTCCTATAATAAAAAGATTGATTTGTAGCATTTCCACAAAACTTGTATACTTCCATTACTGTTACTAAATTACACTAAAATTCACATTAGTTGATGTGTAAATTGTTTGCTTTAGGCAAATAATTTTTATCCCGTTGGTGACAGATGACAGTTATGGATTGTCCCAAGATTATCATCACAGGTTCTAGTCAATGACAATCATGCTGAATATTAACACGGTCACTAACAGGTTTGGTGATAAAAGCATGTAAGCTAGATGGCTATCTTGTTACTATCGTTGCTATGGCGATATTGTTTTAACATGTCAAACTTTGCCTTTTAATTTTATATGGTTTGATTTATTTTAAGTTGTGGTGTTCTTATATTTCTTTGTGGGTCATGAATTAGTTTCATTAAAGAAATTCCCTACAATTTGATCATTAAAAAGTGCATTTCATTTTAAGAACCTGATACAACAAGAGACTTACATAAAAGTGTTATCATATTAAGAGTATTACATTTATACTATTGAATATAATTTAGTTTCCCTATAGGCCACTTGGGACATATGATAGAATCAACAGATACTTTAAACAGTTGACTTACCGCATTAAGAATTTTGCTATGGTTTTCAATATTTTGAACAAATAATGGCATAAATTGTATTAGACGTCTACAACGCTAACAAAAATACTATTCAACTTTTTCCCAAAAACGAACAGCAGTTCAAAAATGTTTAAAAAAAAAATGCACAGATGCAGCTAACTTTACCTACTCTACAGAACAATAGTGCTATAAATTGCAATTATATATCATGCGTCAGATTCACAACACGACACTAGGGAACTACTCGTTGCCAACATGCCCGAGAGAAATGTAAAGTTTCAGTGACTGTGTGGTATTTACTTTTCATAAAGGACGATTTGCATTAAACAGGATGTGAATAAATTTTGTTATTACAGGAGTTGATTCTAAGTTGAGTTAAATAAAATAATAAGTTAGGAAGCTTTGAATCATTTCTGTATTTGGTATAAAATACAGTACGTATAGCTTCTAACAAAATCTATCCAATCTGCTGCAAAGCCAAATTGTCTGGTAATTTATATGAAAACCAATAATACAAATTCAGTTTCTGCATTTGTCATTGGGAGTACCATCAAATTGTTACTACCATAATTTTGTTAAATTTTTAATCCAAAGATAAAATGGAAAAGACTTTCTGGGAAAGAAATGGGGAAGGCATGTATGAGGCTACTTTCAAACTCTGATTTCACAATGTGTGATAATTAAATTAGAAGAAATAGTAATAAGTTGTTCTGTTGAATTCTTAAGTTTGATATGAAGATAAATAAATTTATAGCATAAATTGCTATAAATCGTAACTTCCACCAAATAAAAATTAGCTTCCGCATAGACAGTCATTATCGAGGTTGATTGTACCTGGCCGGTTCTGTAGTACGAGTCCATGTGCTGGAGTGCAGTGGGTTCAATATCAACATCGTCATCTGAATCTTCTTTAATACGAACTATATTGACCTGGTTCAAATTGCCTGCAGCTACATTCGTAACAATTGATGGTGGCGTGACTTGACATTGCTGCTTGTCCATGCCTGTGGAAGGTGCAGAGAATTATTATTCAGTTATTTTACTGTGATCCAAGAGAATAATATCTGAATTTTGAAGTGAGATAATTCAATGAGCATATACCGTAGCACAACACACTTCACTTTACTCATCTCATTTAATGTGGTGTGGAATTTTGGTTGTATTATTACAAATATGAAAAAACTAAAGTTTGCTGGATTTAATCATATAAATAAAATAAAATGTCAAATGCACTAAAATATAAACTATTACATATTTTTGTTCAATCACAAAAGTTATGAATGATATAATTTACCTGGTATAAAATCGACAGTAAAAAAAATATAATACCGGCTATCTTGTGTAACACAGAGTTTTCTTTCTATGAATTTCAAATTAACCTAACTGTATAATTATAATCTAGTATACAGTTTGTGATATAATTGTATTTTTACAACAAAGATATTTCTTCTTTGTTACCAATGAAAATTGAGATTCGGTTCTTTATTCTTATCTCCTGGATTAATTGCACAAAACAATCTCCCACAAAAAACATTTTGACTAAATATTTTAACTAGCCTGAAAACCGTATTAAATACAGTTATTTTCAAACCATATTATCTAGAAATGGGTTTTACTTAAATTTGTGTCAAATTTGGTTGAAAAAAGTTTAATTTTGGCAGGTGATATGGAAAATTCACACTTATAAAGTTTCTGCAAACAGACTCACAAACTTGCAAGAGATGTAAAGTATTCCTTTTTTATTTGCAGATTTGCAGATCTGAGTATTTACAATTTGTGATTGCAAAAATATTTATTTACTAAAAGTCTATCTTAACGGTACTGACACAAGCACATACATTTGCATGCCCATGCACATTTCTACCCACATATGCATGCATACAGACGAGCTTTGACAAAATGAATGCCAATGTCAAATAACAGTTTATCTTTAATTAATTTAGGCAATGGCTACAAATTAGAAATAAAACCAATTGCTATCATTATAAAAAATTAATGATAATAATTTCTAGAAAGTTATTACGTACTTTTTTAAATTTCTATTGTTATTTTTATCTTATATTAATAATTCTTGATATATTAAAATGCAACGCATGTGTGTTATTGATTGTTTTATGGTTACAAATTGTATCTGAAGTTTTACTTTTCCCTGAATTATTTGCTGTTTTACATTCTAGAAAACCACTTTTTAAAAATTACTTCTATTTATGTAAGCCAGGTCAATTTACGTTGGCCTCCTTTCAGAATGCAATGTACAAACATTTTTTTTCATATCCTTTCAATAGATACGTACGTACCTATAGGATTTCGGCCATGACATCTCAACATGTGCTTACGCAATGTTTGTGTGGATATGTATATTTTCTTACAGACGTTACACTCCAGCTGCAGTGCACCGTGCACATTACGCCTGTGTTTCAATAAATAAGCCTTGCACTTGAATTCCTTGTTACACTCGTTACATTTAAGTAAATTCGTTTTGTGCATTTGATTGTTATGTTGAAGTACTGTTATGTCAAAGCTTTAATACCATGACAGCCAGTTTCTTCATCGACAGTAATAAACATAACAAAGTCGAAGTTGCGGTCAAAATTGTTTCTCAATATTGTTACTTTCACTTTTTCTTTAACTTTTTATGCAACGGGTTCATTGCAACAGAAGTGACTCCAACGCTTCTAGTGCACATAAGAATACAATTGTCATGTGTATATTAAAATTACTAGCTGGTATGACATCGCCATCTGAGTTTTATGTACAAACGCCGGGAACTAGGGAGGAATTGGCGAACATTCATCATCATTTTTATCATATAGCCCAGTTTCCAAAAAGCCCAGTTTGTTTTTACAAAAATTTGTTTGTCGGTTTGGCAAATGGTACTGGTGTTGATGCAGTACCACCATCATTTCGTCTTGGCAGTGAAAATGGTAACATATAATTTGTAATAATACTTTTTTTTAATTAATTTTGTAACTGTTATAAGTTACAAAATTAATTAATTATAATAATTTGAATAATTATAATAATTATAATAATTTGAATAATTATAATAATTTGAATAATTATTACTTTTAGTAATAGTACTTTTTTTATAATTATAATAATTATAATAATTTGAATAATAGTAATTATAATAATTTGAATAATTGTAATAATTATAAATAATTATAATAATTTGTAATAGTACTTTTCTTTAATTAATTTTGTAACTGTTATAATTTTGTAATTGTTATAAGCAGTAAAGGAGCTGATATTATTGACATAAAAAAGGTACATTTTCCTGATTGTATTGACATAAAAAAGGTACATTTTCCTACAAACGATTTATGCTACTAGGCTAACGATTACAAAAATTTATTTGTCGGTTTGGCAAATCGCACACCAGCAAACATTTTTAACTATACTACTGTTAAAGAGAAAATTGAACTAGGTCAGGGTAGTGACTCTGTTCTTTTAGGGTACTCTGGATACCTAGCTGAAAGATATTTTTTAACACCTATTAGAAATCTATAAACTCCTGGAGAAATATACAACAAATGTCAAATGAAAATGAGAAATACTGTGGAGCGGTACAAAGTTACATTTAAAACAAAACAAAATAAAAACAGTTGTGGTTACATAATACATGGTGCCATGGTCTTAAGCCTGACTTGCTTACCTCATTGGAAAGAATGAGAGTCACGTCCCACTTTCTATAAACAACGGCAATGGACAAACTATTATAAATAACGTGATTCACACCTGTTTCAACAGGTGACTAGTCGCTTTTAAAATAATGATTCATATAATACCCAAGTAGCAATCTGATTATTATATTCCCAATTATCAAGAAATTATAAAATATAAATGAGAAATTCTCATTCGTTGTAATATTACATGACATGCGATAAACACATATTTAAATATTAACAATTACACAATTATTAATTTTCAGATCAGCTGCAAATGGAAATGGGTTATGAATACTTGCCGATTTTAATATCATTATTAAAAACTTAAACTTATTATATAAACTATTAATACGCTAAGATAACTTTAACAAAAGAAAATATTTGTTCCATGTTTTTTTGTGATTTTGTTGTTGTCTCAGTTGACAACAAAGTTACATCAAATTTCAATTTGGCATTTTATGATGAAGACCGCTTTACAGCTGGTTAAACGAGTTCTAGTGTGGTCATACCAATCTTGGATGTCTCTCAACAGCCACATTTAAAAATAACATCAATGCTTTGCAGCTAATGATAAAGACTGGCAAGTGGCAAGTATAGGCATTGGTAGGTGTCATATAAAGGAAATCCTGCATTAAAATTTTAGCATCAGGAGGCTTTGAGCGAAGTGGATACCCCAAAATTTTGCCGAAGCTTACAAAAACACCATTGCTTTAAATGGTATTATGAAGTCAGGAATTCAAGAGAGGTCACTCAAATGCTGTACTGCACATTGTCACGGTTGACTGAATATACTGTTACAACCCAAAACATCATCGCTTTGAATGGTATTGTGAAATCACAAATTCAAAAGAGGTCACTCAAATGCTGTACTCAATATTGCCATGGGAGACTGAATATACTGTTACAACCCAAAATACTATTGCTTTGAATGATATTGTGAAATCACGAATTCAAGAGTCACGCAAATTCTGTATTGAACATTGTAATAGGTGACTGAATATACTATTGCAACCCAAAACTAAAAGACTGTCTGCGCAGTGGGTGTTTCCACCTAAAAATTATTTTGTTTCGTTAGACCGACACATGATTATCCAATTATTATTCTGGTAAGTAAAAGAACAGTTTGGGGGTCGTCCATGAATTATGTGAGCTCAAAATGTGGTGGGAGAAATCTGTAAAAATTTAAAACCGGCAAATCTCATTTAAAGCGCAGAGAGTTACGTTATTCAGACCATAAAAGAGATAGATTAAAGATCAGAGAATATACATTAATATAACAGATGACATTTTGTATCACAAAATCAATTAAATAATCAATCATGGATTCTCCAGTTTAAAAGACGTGTCGTACAAGTGTCAGATTTCATTTGACAAGTTCATTTCGCGCTGACTGTAATCACTGCATGCTAGTAAATCAGTCGTAATATCTGCAACACACGAGCCGATGATATTGTGTTCAATATAAATTTGTATCAAAACTTACAATGCGCAAGTTAAGCGGCATGCCGACAAGGTGAAACTTATGGGCAAGAAGTTAGTCATTTGCGGAAAGTAGTAAAACAGAAGTTTATTAATAAGAATGCTCTAAGTGACCATATAAATCAAGAGACTAAAAAGGTACAGAATGACACGTTTCGGAGGAAGACATTAACAGTGTTGTCTTTCATCTGCAAAGTAAATAAAGGTTAAATGTTATTACATCAGTGAAAAGACAATTTTGAAACTATTTTCGTGATACTATTTTCACGGAGCTTTGTTTTCCATCTGTCACTGTCTCTCTATCCGGTGGATATAAACATGAATACTACCCAGGGTTGACATGTTTAAAATAAATACATATCAAAACCACTGTTTAAAACATTTCCTAAATACAACAAGTTTGTTATTAAGGTGTTTAAAATAATATTTTAAATGGTATTTAAAACAAATAAAACTTTACATTTTAAACATACCTTCTGATGTTAACAGCACTTCATTTCACTCAGTAAACAAGTAGTCTTATTCATACATTTTCCACTTTATTTTCATATGCAAGAAAAGTAACTCTGAAAGGTGGTTGTTAAGGTCCCGCTTGTAGTACCACCATCGCAAGGTGTAACATTTCTGTATAATTTGGAAAGCAATTTTCATCGTATTCCCTCGAACTGTATAAGTCTATATGTTGAAACGTGATTCTAGTTATATGTTTACACTCAAGAAATACTAAATTATTTATTTAATAACAAATCAAATTAAATTGTTACTATCATTTTTCGAATTTCGGGAAAAGGTTCTTCGTCAAGTAGTGTAAATGTAGATCAGGCTAAGACCTCTGCGTCATCTTCTACTGAAGAACATCCCTTACCATCTGTGCCAGCATATTAGCTTATTACAGGGTGTTGGAAAAATTCTTAAATTGTTGACAGTACTGAACATAAAATGGTAGAAGAGCTGTGATAAGAAATTAGTCAGTGTGAAAACAAGCTTATAAAGAAACAAATGCAGACTATTATAGAAAACTAAACCACAAGCATTTTACTCCCAGAATCTAAAAGCAAAAAATTATTGATACTACGATCCATCCCTGGACATCTGAGCGTGGAGGAGCAACAATAAGATCTTCTTAAGGCCGTTGTCTTGTGTTGATCACAAGACATGCGGCCTTGAACGATGTGGCGCACTGCGGAGACCCGGGTTCGGTTCCTGGCCGTTCGTTGACCGGGGCTGTAACTGTACCCGTAAAGCTGAGCCGCCCAAAAGCCAAACATCATAAAGTACATATAGACCAACATTTTTGTGTCTTTAATAAGGTCCCTGCAGACAGTCACTTCAGTTCTTGGTCCAGATAAAGTAATTTATTTGTCCCAGGATGATAACAGCAGCAAACAAACAAGCACAATTGCTCATGCACAGAGAACACAAAGTTTCTCTGCCAAATCACAACTTTGTGATTGCTTCTCAATATAAGTTAATTCCAAAAGTGTACAGTATCTGTGAAATCAAACCTAATGAGATGAGGCACCCTGAAGCTGTCATTTACAGTAGGCCGACATACATAGCTATTAACAGTGCCAAACAATCTTCGTCTACAGCAACATTTCACGCTGAAGATTTAAATAGCCATTTGGCTTGTGAAGCTTTTAAAGCACATATGAAGGACAATTGGGGCAAAGTAAAGCCTGTTCTTATTATTTCTTGTGATAGTAGGCCATATGAAAATCCACGCTGCCCTAAAGTGATCTTTGTGTCTCATAATCACCTCATCCGATCCTCCAAGAGATCGGAGAACCAACTGCACCGGAGACTGGATACTAACACAATGGGAATTCTTCCAGTTCCAGCTTTGGCAAAGCGTCAGAGCGGGCTATTCCCAGATGTCGTACATTTAGTATAATTACTACGATACAATTACTGGCCATCTCTTCCGTTGAATGATCCTCTAACAGATGGTGCAAGGCATGCAGTGTCTACTTTGCTTTTTATGTGAAGCTGCAGAAACAAAAGTCTACACATGAGTCTACACTCAATACATGAAACCCCGCGAGCACTTATACTCAGGTTTGAATAATGCATATGGCCACTCATTGTATTGAGGAGCTTCTGTGCGCTGTAGATAATAGGTGGAGCAGCTACATGAGAAAGATGTAGATACATTTGACTGTCTTACTAACTACCAAAAGACATGGACATCATGTGTCCAGTCAGTACAATAGAGGAGGCACATGAATGCCTATTCAATGAGTGAAGAATTAGGGAAGATGGTACCGCAGCCTAATTTTTACAACAGCTAAATGTAATTTAATTAACTTAATTAAATCAACTTCATTATATCGTTCAACGTTGTATTGTGCACCTTCAACGTAATATCATTTTTCACTTCTTATTTCATGGTAAAATTATAGTACATAGAAGGCGTCAATCGCAGATCGGTATATCAACAATTGTTTGCCTGTTGTTTTGGAAAAGGTTAGAGAGCAACTCCTTAGCAATAGAATCCCCATTCATAATGACAATGCATCATACGAACAAATATTATTAGTTAACTCCTAATGGAGCTAACTAATAAGTTTGTAAAACTTTCAATATTTTAAAACTTTCAGTATTTCCTATCGTTCTGCTGCATGTGAGATATTATTAACACTGTTGTACACAGTGCAACAGTATTATTGTTACAGACGTTCGTCACTAGTATAAAAAACTATCAGTAACATTAAAGAGGGTATTATTATTTGTGTACAGTAAAACATCGTTTAACATGGTTCGTTGCTGAGTTAACCACATGAAGTGAACATAAAATATAAAGGTATTCAATTATAAAACATTTATACGAATGGTATTATTAATTATTATGTAACTGTAGCACTATTGAAAATTACATATGCAGAAGTCAAAAAAATGAAACAAGTACGAGTTGGTGCATACACAAAGTAGGATTCCAGAGGTACACATTTCTTACACTCACTGATGCAGGTTAACTGAAATAATTTCATTCAATAGTTTCAAAAAAAAACAATTGTTCAACATAATAAAAAACCAATTATATTGAACACAGGTATACCGTATTAGATGTGCAGTTTTTAATAAAAAAAATTACAATGTCGACCCCATTGACGAGATTTCTTAAAAAAAAAGTCCTAAGTCTCTTGAGCTGCTTTTTGTTTTTGTTCACCACACTATAAACAACAGCATACTAACTTGTGTTAAACGGAATCATGTGAAAAAGTACATAATTATGTATGGTATAATATCAAAACTAAGCTATCGAAAAAGAACTATAAAGAATACTTGAGAAATAAAACATTAGTGATGAGTCACACCCACCTCCGAGACTGTCCATCTGATGCCCCAAAATGTGCTCCTGCAGCACTTGATTTGATTTCAACATTTTCTTACAAATGCCACACATGTACCCTCGGCCACTGTGAGTGTCGCAGACATGCTTCATTAAATAGATTTGGTTCGTGAATCCCCTGTTGCATGCCCTACATTTGAGCCAATCCGTCGCATGTACATGCTTGTAATGCCTGACTAACAACTTGTGGGACTTCAATATCTTGGAACACTTGTCACATCTAAATTGCCTACGGTCAGGTTCTGTAACACATAAAGCAAAGCAGATATGAATTACATGTCTATAGGTAGACTAACATAGTGTTACATTATAATATTCTCTTGAAATATTTAACCCGGCAGAGGTTGAATCCAGAGAATTACACGATCGCACGCATGCTGCCTCGGCAATTCTTGCGAGCTCCATACTTACCTGAACATAAATTTCTTTCAAATATTTATTCCAATAAATAAAACAGCCGTATAATATAAAGTTTATGTATTTATTAATCAACAAGTATCAAATAAATCTTCTTTAGGAACTTATTCCCTTTGAAAGGTCTCAATTATTTAATAATCAAAAATTGATTTGAAATATGCTTTCCCTATGAAGAAATGGCTGTCAAACATACATTTTATAACCTCTCTTCAGGCGATCCGTTTTGCTTATTTCAGTATTTCGTATATTATTTGGTTAGGTTTTTTTTTATATCAATTCCTGTTTTTATTTGCAACTTCAGTATTTATTGTTACTAAGGATGGCAATTATGTCAAAAAACTTACAACTTACACTGCCTTGAAAAGTGCACTTTTGTATGGGAACTTTTTCAAATCACTTTTTTTTAATAAAATAATTGAAACAGAGTTTTTGCCAATACTTCATTTCTTACCTATACTCTTTCATTTGAACTAAATCGAAAAATTCGCATTTTTTCCAAAGCGAACTTGTTTCAATCATCCTAATTTTAATTTCATAGTCATTCAATATTGTTAAATAACAGAGTCGACCTGCTAAGTGTATATACGCTGTAGTTAAGCAGTCGGAAAAGGGAACAAGTTCAGTTAGGGAAAATGTGAATTTCCAATTTTTTTGTCTTAAATGAAAAAAAAAATGGGTAAAAAACGAAGTATAAACCCAAAGTAGGGCTCGGCCGTAATTATTTTGCTAAAAAAAGTGATTTGAAAAAAATTCCCATACAAAACTACTCTTTGTCAAGGCATTTTAGTCATTTCCCGGTTAATTGCCGTTATTAGTAACACTAAACACAGAATTTGCAAATACTAGGAGGAATTGATATTTGAAAAAGAAAACCCAAAAATTCGAAAATGCACAAAACAGATCGCATAAAGTAAGGTTATAAAATTTATGTTTAACAGCCAATTCACAACCGTTTCTTCATAGAAAGCATTTTCGAAAAATTACTATCAATATAACTTATGTCATTCCTACAATACCTTTGTTACCAGTAGTATTCTTGGGAAGGTACACAACGACAAACATTGTATAGAGAACGAACGTATTTTCCAAGTCTGAATTCTGTCTGTCATAAAGTTTGATACAAATGGATTTGCATTCCGAGGTTTAAAGTTTTACTCCAAAAATAAAATTTCTTTAATATAGAATTACTTTAATCATTCAAAATAAAAGCAAAAGAACAACCACTAGATAACATTTTATCCGGTCTGTTTGGGTCTATTTAATTCTTTGACAGTTCAGAAACGTCAAACAATCGACGTTTTGAATGTTTTTTAATTCATGAATTTGGAAACAAGTCATTAACTATATGGATTTTAAATTCATATTTAGATTACATATTAATGCATTTCACAAAACGATTCACACATTAAAAACCAATTTGCTAATAATCAAAATTATCGACAGTATCAGATGAAACATTTTATCGACAATTAATTCGGTTCTCTCAAGAAAATATTCAAAAAATTACGTTTAGGATTTTATTATTTTCATAACCCAAGTTTGACTGTTTGCGGTTAAAAAAAGTATCACGTAGAATTGGCAAACCATTTTGAAAATTGGCGCATGTAACGTAAAAATCATAGTGATAAAAATCTTATCGCTTTTAACCATAAAAAAAATTGTTTGTCTGTAAAGTCGGTTTACGGACGATAGTTTTACGTGATAAAGTCATAAAGAAACAGTTGTGAAAAATTGCATACTTTTATGAACCAAATTGAATTATTATCACTAAATTATTATATAATACAAAGAAGGGGTTAATTGAAAATTACAATTTTTTCGATATATTAACATTTATTTACACTAGTTAATTCAAATATTTTTTTACTTAAATTATACAGATTAATTACAAGTAACAATGTGCTGTTAACAACTTATATACATGTGTTATATTAAAGATCTTCCAATCTGCGTTATTCTGTTAAAGATAGGGCGATGATAGGAAAAGTACGAAATCAAGGGGAGTGTTTCAAGTGTAATGTGTCTTGAAAAAGTCAAATCGATGGTTGTCGAACTGCTAGCTCTGACGTGACGCGAGAAGAGAGATAAATTCCGACGCTTGGACCGATCGTGCCTCTCTATCACTTGTTCCGCGCTCTCGCTTGCACGCTCAAACTCAGGAGGAACGTAACACTTTTTCATGCGTGCGGCCGGTGTTAATCGATTTATAAGACGTTATCACGTCAAAAAATGATATTCATATTTTACAACTGAATAAATGCATTATGAGGTAATTAGTCTGTGTTTCAATTTTCATATAAAAGAATTTTTCTTTGATTTTTTCGTGGAAACTGCTAATACTCCTTAGAAATAATAAAAATAATTTAAGGTTAAAGAATTTCTTTAATAAATTCAATTTTAATTTTTTTTCTTATAAAAAGTGTTCAAACTGCATGCAATTGGCTTTAATGCATGTCCGATATTAAAGCAACGAAAGTAATTGAAGATTAAAGACTATTTTAATTATGGTATTCCAAGTAACTTAATTTCACAGGCAGTAACTTAGTAAAAATTGCTGCCCTTACCATAATATTTATTGAATGGTGTTGGGTCAGGAGCAAATATATGAGTATGAGAAACGGTGCATACGCGTTATTCGTTAATATATAGTTTAAAAAATATTTCTAATTTTGTAATTTTTCGAGAAAAAAAAATAATTTAACTTTTTCTTATTAATAAATCGTTTAGGTCAAAATTACGTTACAGAAAGTATGTTATGAAGTTGTTTTAGGGCTCCGGCGTCCATGATTCATGAATGACATTAACTAAAAAGTAATATCGATGATTTTGGGTGTTAATAAACAAATTTTTAAAGTGTAAATTAGTTTTATAAAATTCATTAACATTTAACCTAAATGTAAATTTAAAAGTGTTTTACGTTTATTATTTTATTTTATTTACTAATTCCTTTTCTTACCGACAATGTAGACACGTATCAAAAACACGGTAATTAGTTTCCAAGTCCACGAATAAAAAAGTTCCAAATGCTATTGATTTGACGTTTTCGAACTGTCAAAGAAGTAAATAGACCCAAATAGAGCACGCATATAAATTTTCAAGCGCTGTGTGATTTTATTTTCTGTGGGTAAAATAACTCTGTATTGTACAATTTAATTATCGTGGTAAAACTTTTAACAGCGGTGTGCGAAACCATCTGTGGCAAATTTTATGACTAACCCCAGAATTCAGACTTGAGAAATAATTTTGTTCTCTGCACGACACAAACGTTTATGTTCCGAAATATACTACTGGTATTAAAGGTATAGTATGAGTGATATAAGATACATAGTTTTAGTTCTTGTAGTAGTTTTACAAACGCGTAGTATTTACCATTAGCGGCTCGAATTTATAATTCAACAATACTGGATAACGATGTTCGAATGTACTGCAGCTAATGTCATCAAAGAATCATTAAGTACATTAGCAATTAATAATAACAAGAGGTCCCTTTATCGTCTCATCAGTTCACCATTTATATCGTCGATGATTTGAACAGCAAGTACGATTATATTTAATGGTTTAATCTATCCGTTCATAATCTTATATTTTAAAAATAATCTTGAATAAAACTGTTTTCATCACGCGTGCTCTGTTTGTGACAGAATACGATTCCAGAATAATTTAAAGTCAGCCAACGAAGCACGAGCTGAAATTTTATAGGCCACCAGGTATGCGATAATAACCGTAACATAATTATTTGCTATATTTGTAATCAACTTATCGTTTATCGAAAAACTTCATCTACTAATAGCAGTTCCAATATCCACTTTTACTCAACTGAGATTTTGTTTCAGAGCGACTTATTTTATACTGTAGATCAGTGTTTCCCAATTAGTTTTTCTTAAGTACCACTTCAAGAAATACCTCAAACTCTACGCGAGTTTTGCATGAATTATAAATACCCCTTATTGCAGGAATTATAAATAAAAAATTAAATCACTTTTTTTGTTATTTATTACCATTAAAGTACATGTCTAATATCGGTGAAAATTGGTTTAATGTGACAAATGTGCATGTTTGTCTTTGCCAACTCACCAAACCAAAGACAACAAAAAATCTTGTTGGTCTTTGGTCAGCTTCAGTCTCAAGTCATCTTTGAGCTGAAGTCTGCGACGATGTTTAGCTTTTTAAGTTTGTTGTAGTCGAAAATCCATTCTCGCAAAGGTATGTCGTACAAATTGGCAGTAAACATTTTATTGCTGCTTCGCTGATATGATAAATGTCTTTTAGATTTGCCCAAAAATTACCCAGTGATTGCTCTGCGAAACAACTCTGCTGTTGCATGAAATGTCTATTAATTCATCTTGATCAGAGATAGATAGGTGGAATGGTTTGCAAGTGTTGTTCACCCAGTTCCATTGCGGCAATATTTCTGGAAAATAACTGCGTAATGCCGCAATGCATTTTATGACTGATTCACTCACTTCATTCACTGTAGTAGTTTCCAAAAAAACTGAAGTAGTTTCCAAAAAAAGTTTTAGATTCGGAAACGGGTTATATTTACATTTTTCGATCAAAGATGTTCAGAGGAGTATTTTTTTGATCGTTTATTCAAATTTCTCCTGTATAGTGAATATTGTTGTATCTTGACCTTGAAGTCCCAACTTCAACTCATTCAATTTTGTGGAAATATCTGACAAGTAAGCCAATTTTTGCAGCCACAAGGGTCAGTCAACATCTGTTTGTACTTGTCATGTCCCTGCTCGACCAAAAATAACTCAATTTCATCTCTCAATTCAAGTATTCTTCAAACAAACCTTCCTCTGGACAGCCAACGTATTTCAGTTTGTAGCAATAGGGTTTCTTGCTCACTGTCAAAGTCTTTACAGATGTGTGCAAAAATTCTTTAGTTTTTGGCACGGGATTTGATTAAGTTAACAATTTGAACAGCATTTTTAAGAGTAATATCTAAGCTGGCTGGAATATTTTCACAAGCAAGTGCCACTCGATGAATTCCACGATGGTCCATTTCCATTTCTGGGTCTATATCTTGTATCCACTTCACAAGTCCTGAAAAACAACCAGTTATTGCTCTGGCACCATCAGAGCATATTCCTACACATTTCAACCAATCCAATTTGTTTTCTTTTACAAAACCGTTGACCATGAGAAATATATTCTCTGCGGTGGTGCGAATTGAAAGGGCACGTAAAACAGAAACTCTTCATGAAACTTTTTGGAATGAACATAAAGAACACATGTTAAAAGTTGTTATGTCTGTGAATTAATCAAGTTGTATGGCAAAGTAATCGCTTTGTAAAATTGAATTTGAATGGTTTTTAGATTATCTGACATGTTTGCAATGTGTCGAGAGATAGTGTTATTTGACATGGGAATAACATCAAGTTCCCGTGCCATTTTTTCTCTCAACATGCATTTTACAATCTCTTGTGCTGCAGGCAGTATAAGGTTCTCCCCAACAGTATGTGGTTTTGCTTGCTTGGCAATTAAATAACTCTACAAGAGGCTTGCAGAGCATTGACATTCGTATTCAAGGGGAGTGCCTCAATGGATTTTTGCCTTTGTTTGAAGTCTTTTCATTTATGTTGGAAGAAGGATACAGACTGAAAATAACTATCTTCATATTTCCTTTTTTTAGAGACTATTCCTTGTTATCAAGGTTTTTTTTCTTTTGGGTCAGAGTACTGGAAGAGGGTGACACCTCCTTATCGGACTTTTGACAACTTATCAGCCACTGTTCCATCTGAAAGACATGAGGATTTAATAACTCAGCAACTCTGCTTATGTATTTTTGTAATTTAAAACCTTTGAAATGCCGGCAAACTTCTGAAGCAATAACCTTGACTGCATAGAAGTGAAATTTCCTCAAGAAGTTTGCCGGCATCTACACATTGTATTGCAATTTATAATGAATGTGTAAGTTTAAAAACAGTTTTAAAATATTTATTATCTTACCATTTATGAACTACACTGGTCAATCGACACAACAATGCAACAGTTTTTAACAATTCATAATTAGAACAGGGACGCAGCTCGCGTACGCACAATCGAAATAACAAGCAAGCATCCAGACCAGCCGCACCTCGCATCAGAGCACTTGTACACTAATCGATTAAAAATAATAAAAATGATTTCAGATTTCAGCGATGCGTGCTACACATTACACTGATCTATTAAAAATATATTTTAGTAATTGTTGTTACTGATTAAATTATCTTACTTTTTACTTTTAAATTATCTTAGTTAAGAAATTGCAGCGCGGCTATGTACCCCTTAATGGAATTTCGCATACCCCTAGGGGTACGCATATCACTAATTGGGAAACACTGTTGTAGATGATAAATTATTAGTAAAACTATAAATATAAGTTTTTCTGTTCGTTGATATTTGAAAATAAATTTTTAATGCCAATAGGTACAGATATAATGAGCTAAAAAAGCTCAAAGCAAAGAAATTCTTAGGAATGTAAGCGAGACAAACATTTATTTGTTTGTTAGTAAATAATAAACTTGTGAAGTGGTTCGTAAATTTTGTGAAAATTTATGTATTTTGAACTAAATATACCTTGTAAGCAACTTGTAACACGTTGACATCATTATACAATAATCTATCGCTATTCACGGGGGTTATATTTCTTGAAATTTGTGCGAATAATGAAACCACGTAATTGCAGTTTCATGCAGACAATCATCAAAAGAAAATCCAAAGGTTTCAAATAATAAGGACATGCGGGGTAGAGATAGGATACAGAAGTTTCAAATAATAAGAATTAATATGACAGTTGCATCTAAACAAATTTATTTTCATAAAATTTTTGGTCTAAAATTAAAAGTAAACTTTGGTAATAACAATAATGTAATTAATTTAATGCACTCATTAAACATATCATCTTATTATTTATGTAAGTATAATTTTGCATTCCTCCATGGTCAGATAGAAGTTCAGTGTCGAATAAAGCTCCTGACGGAGGAATATAGTTATATACTAGTTTGAGGCCCTAATGAGTGTCTCTTGGTCAGTTAAAATTACGTTTTAGGTTATATTTGGCAACTCATAGTAGCATATTTTATCTGGTGGTTTCTCTCTGATAACATTGTTTTGTGTATATTTTGTCAAGATTGAGATGAAGATGGATGTTTTTGACACAACTGAGAAGAGAAGTTCGATTTTTACACACAGCTTTTTGTTTTTCTCTACTGCTATTTTAATTTCTTTGTAAAGCGATGTCAGTTGTACTAGTTCTCTGTTAAACTTCAAACTTCTTCCCACTGTAAGAATAACATAATTTTTTCAACATCCTATAATTGCCGACCTCTGTAACTCTTTTAAAATTTCCTTAACAATTAGCGAGGCAATCTGACATGTAGCAATTTTTAGGGGTCCGTACCTAAATGGTAATGGGATCCTATTACAAAGCCCCTGTCGTCTGTCTCTCCGTACAACTCTCGATCAATCTGTCTGTCACACGGCTGTCTTTTGAATCGTAATAGGTAGATACTTGAAGTTTTCACTCCATGGAAGTCTCCATGGAAGAAATCTAAAATAATTGTATTTTGCTATGTTCATAACTGATTTTCTCAGAAACCGCGCGACGTAGAAACTTAATATGTTACGTAGTAATACACATTATTAATTTGCTTATTTTGTACTAGCTTACTTTTTTTAAATATTCATATGAGAATAACAGAGAGTGTAAATAAAAGTGTTAAATTTTTATTAAATTTTATATATCAAGTGGAAAATCATTTGGGAGGGCTTATTATGAAGAAAATAAAAACACTTTTTTCACTGTTTAATAGGTTTTTATTTCAATACAGGCTCATTGAAGGCTCGTCTGTTCACATGGATCTGTGCATGCATACGTACGCGCTTGTGCCAGTTAACATTGTGGTTGAATTTTATTAAATAAATTTATTTATGATCGCAAGCTGCATGTACTCATATCCACAATAGCAAAACTGCAGATAAAAAGGTAATACCTTACTTCTCTTACAAGTTAGATAGTATATTTGCAGAAAATTTTAGAAATGTGATTTTTCTATATCTCCCGCTAAAAGAAATCTTTTTAACCAAATTTAACCTAAATTTAAGTAAAAACCATTTCCAAAAGACTTTATGTGAAAATAAAAGGTAAGGTAAAGTACTTAGTAAAAGCATTCTTTGTGTATGTTGGTTTTGTGCGAATAATCCAGGTAATAAGAATATAGGACCAATTCTCAATTGATATCGGCAACAAAGGAGGAAAACCTTTGTGAAAAAACAAAATGTATCAAATTAAATTACTTTAAACTGGCATCGCATAAAAATGCAATTTAATGAGTTGCCAAAGAATGAATATGACGTGCCAGTTAAATGAACTGCGTATTGCATAAATTTACAATTAGATATACTTGAAACTTCATAGAATTAAAACTATACTTGTTACAAAATATATTCAGTATTATACGTTTCTTTGCTGCCAATTTTATTTATTGTATTGAACATGTGTTAAGTTATAACTTGCTTGAAATTTCGCACTGAGTTCACGTATGATTTTAAAGTTTAATTCACATTTGTAGTAACAGAAATTAATTTTTCCATTGTCATTTAATCTGACCAATAAACTGAAGTGCATTTGCAGTGCATTATAATATATGATCATTTTCTGAACTCGCTCCAACTCCAGCGGTTATTCCCTCATATTATACAGAAATAACTGAACAATAATTTTGAACTCCTTCCACAGATATGGAGACACAGCAATGTTTTCAGACCACACAACCGCCGGTCGTTACAAATGTGGTCCAGCTCAATGCGGTTCATGTAAAAGAAGAGTCAGAAGAAAATGAAATTGATATTGGACCCACTGTACTCCAGCACATGGACTCGTACTACAGAACCGACCAGGTACAAATAGACCTCAATAATAACTGCCTACGTTAAGTTAATTTTTATTTGACACAAATTACAATTTTTAGTGAATTATTTTATTTATTTAGTTCTATGAATTTCTTAGCTGCAATATACATAAAGTTGTTTTTTTTTTATTTCTTGTTAAAATGTCAACGGACATGCATACTTAGATCCTCCTCTAATTTAAGAGCCCTAATTTGACATAAGTTGGTACCAATATATTGAGTGTACATATTTAAACCGTAGATCGGTTTCCAGACAAAAATTAAGCAAGAAGATGAAGTTCACAATGAAGACGATGAGAGAGGTCTTTGTAAAATGGAGAAGGACCAAGTGCTGTATTCTCAAGTTAAGGAAGAGTTTATTGAAAATAGTCAGAAAGGTGAGCTAAGATTATTTGAACTATTTTATTTCTTAGTTTTCAAAAGTAAATGAACACAAATAACACGAAAGTAATTGTGCGTACTATAGAATTATAATATTAGGAAGCAGATGACATATGATTAATCACACAATATCTAGCGAAAATCATAATGACTGACATACTTTCATTTCTTCTCTTTCGTCGTCACTTCTAATAGTTCAAGTGAGATTGTTTTTGTTTCATATGTTTTCTTAACTCAAACTGTCACCACACCTTAATTTTCCGAGTAGTCAGAACGCCATGTTGACAAGCTGAATTGTGAACTTCTTTGAATTTGATGTTTCATTTGTAATTTTAATATTCATTTAAATTATTTATTCAAGAATTATCTTTAAAGATAATTAAGTGTAGTGCCTATAAATATGATAGCATTTCACACAGACAATTGCCAGGTTATACATTATAACGCTTTATAAAGGTTATACATTATAACATATGACGCTGACTGAATGCTGAAATATATAATTCTCTAAGCATTTAAGACTTTATCAAATTTTTAATATATTCCCGAGTTGCTACTACATTTTTTACTTAATTTTTATTCTAATAAAGTGACAAACGTTTGGAAGTTGTTAATTGTTTAAATATATTCAGAGGTGCGGAATAAATTTACACTATAAAAATAAAATTATTTATTTTATCTTTTGTTTGCAATTTCGCTAATGTCACTGTAAGAGCGTTATGCCAAATTCCAGAATATAAAATAGTTGTGTCATGAAACAAGAGAATTTTCCGGCAATAGATTAAAGATGTCATTAATATACAAAATAAATAAAAGTGGACCAAAAATGATCCCATGGTACACCAACAGAAACCGTCATATTCACACTAGTACTAATATTAATTTTAACAAATTGAGACCTGTTCTTCAGGTAATTATTTATCAATTCCAGGGCAACAGACCTTGTTCCATATTCTTCCATTTTATCTAATAAAATTGAGTGATTGATCACACCACAAGCTTTAGCAAGATCTAGAAATGCAATAATAGTAGGGCAATCAATATCCAAATTTTTGTATATATAGTTAAAAGGTTTTGTATATATGGTTAGTTATATTGTTACGAGATTAATAGCTTTATTTGTCCCTTTGTCTTTAACAAAACTGAAATGATATTCTGAAATTATGTTATGTGTAATAAAAAAATAAGCCTTTTGTATCTGATATTTTCTATAATTTTAACAATTCAATACTAATATTACAGGCCTATAATTAGTTGGTAAATGTTTATGTCCGGATTTAAGAATTGGTATAATTTTGGTTGATTTTAACGCATTTGACCAGATATCCTGATTAAAACAAATATTAAAAATAAGTTCAAGAGGTTCGCTAATTTTACTGGTCAAAGATTTAAGTACACTACTGCTTATACCATCTATACTTCCAGCTCTGTCCTTTAATTCTTTAATAGGTATATCAATTTCTTCTCTGGTTGTTGGAGGTAAGGAAATACTAGATGAGTTAGAAATAATTGTCTTTTTATGTATTTTTGTTGCCAAATTCACTCCAATATTACTAAAATATTTAATTAAATTATCAGCAATTTTTTTATCATCAGATGATTTAATATCATCGCACATTACATTGAAAATATTCTGATGAAATTATCTTACACAAAACCTTATAACATTGAACTTTATGTTAAAGTAAATATAATTGACAGTAAATGAAATACTTTCGAAATATTCTTGACCCACATTTGGTGAAGGCAATTTAGATATGGAGATACCAAAAACAAAGTTATTTATTATTAAAAGTAAAGATTATTTTTATTTTTAGGAAATAAATTGTCACATGACAGTGACCACGAATCAGAAACGTTACACTATGCAAAACACCATTGTTTTTGTTGACATTTTCGTATACAAAACAGGTTACTTGATTAAGTATTTGTTTTAAACAATTTGATTCAGTCGTCCTCGATTATACCTTAAAAGACAAGAACAGTTCGCAATGGAATCGGGTTTAAGCAAAACAAAAAGTAGTCGTTTGCCCAAAATTTTACTGTTTGCATTGCTAAACATGCTTGGTAGATTTTTCACATCAAACAGTGACTTTTATTTATTAGAATTTCAGAATGTTAAAACTTCCATGTAAGTATACACAAGTGTGAAATATGTATTGTGATTTGAAATAGTATTATTTCAGTTTCGTAGTCAGTAACCATTTGTTTTTACACGCGCATTGTAAGGTAATTAATACCGATTTTGAGGTTATATTTGCAGAATATAAACAAAAAACTAAAACAATTTGACCTCAACTTATACATTATTATTTTATCAATAAAGTTGTAAAAATGGTGACTGCATAATTCATCGGTATTGCTTTAATAGTAAAAATAGATTGTGTGTAAGTCATATTAATTTATTTGTTTGCAATCAACAGTATTCGCTCGGAGCTTCGACATTTTAATTTGTTTCTATAGAAAACACAAATCGAAGTTATTTTTGTAAGACAGGATCACAATCACAATAATTTTGTAGTGAAAACACAGTTTATTGAATAGGTACTTACACTGCAAATAAATACTTACATCAAAATGATCTTCACACAAAAACATATTCTAGAATCTGTAAATAAACTACGAACTCCTTGCAAATTTTAGTCACTTTTCCGTATTTGTTCATAGTTTGGAACATATATAATTTGTTTGATACTTTTACATTAGGACACTACACAGTACTTGTAATACGACGAATTCATTTTTAATTAAACAAAAGAGCAATTGCCATACGCAGACATGATTGTTTAGATTTGTTTTACTAGCAATGACGTCATTCAAAATGCCATGATGGTTTTGAGCACTTTTGAGGTAAAGTTAAATTGGATTTTTAAAACACAAAATACATAATGTAAATATTTTATTTTTGGAAAAATATAATCTTTTCAAGGTTAAATAGATAATTTCTTTTGTTGACGGTTGAAAGAATTTAATTATGAGAATGCAATAACATTTGAAACCCAATTGCACACATACTTTAAAAACCTTAAAAATATGTCTCTTGTGCTGTTTTTTCTACGATTTGCGTAGCCCATATCGTTTTTTCAATCTCTCTGAACACTTTATATCGTCTGGTTAAGGAAATAGTTTTTCTATTTGTATAAACATTTCGTGGGGCACCACGACATTAGCTCGAATATTATACCTGACCGGGATAAATTCCAAATCGACCTAGACGTTCAGCATTTCGCTCCTAATGAGATCACCGTGCAGACCATCGACGGACATGTCGTTGTCGAGGGAAATCATGAAGAAAGACAAAATGAACATGGGTATGTTTCCAGAAGACTCGAAGATACACCTTGCCCGAAGACTGTCTTGCTGATACCATCGAATGAAAACATTCATCGGATGATGTTTTAATGGCAATGTCCCATCAGAAGTTACCTTTGCCGATGTAAGGTGAAACAATAATTCCTATAACTTACATCGGTCCTGTAAAGAATCCTTTGGAATAAGCGTAGATATTTTTTTCGGATATTTTAAAGACAAAGTTTACAAAGTATTTAGATCTCTACCTTGCTCAAAGTTTACAAAGAATTTAGATCCAAACATAATAATCATTCTAATATTTAAAATGTAAAAATATAATTGTATGAAGTGTCAAATCATTGAATAATAAATTGTTTTTAAAGGTGCTTAATTGTAACTTTCATTTCAGCTAGTAATGAATTTGACATGCATTTTAAGGTTTTATGCTAATGTACCTATTACTTCAGATATTTACTAATAAGGTAAAGTATTAGCCACTTTCCCACATTTAGTAGCCTGTTCTACTCACCTTAACTAGTCTGCTCTCAAGTATATTACTAAAGGACTGGCTGTTAAGAGGTTTTTGGCGTTTCTTGTATTTTCACTTGAAGTGCAAAGTGCTATAGGTATATTAGTCCAGTCATTATAAAACAATTAAGGCATCTGACAAGAAAGTGTCCCTCACCCCGACACCGCTTTATTAATCATTTTTAGGGTTCCATCCCTCAAAATGAAAAAGTGGAACACTTATAGGGTCATTTGGTTGTCCATCCGTCTGTCAGTCAGTCCTTTTTCTCAAGAGCGGCTTGAAATATCCAGTTGAAATTAAAACATTATGCTGAGGTCTATACTTGATATTATTGTAAAAATTTCAAGTCTTGATTGACACGACAAAAAGTTATAGCCCTTTATAGTGTATTTCTTTTATTTATGCCATAGTCTTACCCACTGATCATCAAGAGCTATAGGGTATTTTCGTTCGACCCACAATCTTGAAAGCCAGGTTAAGAGGAGGTCTTATACCACAAGTAAAGGGAAAAATCCTAAAATCAATGATTTCTGATTCTGTGAAATTATACATGTTTTAAATATGCACCAAGTTTTTACGCCTGTGAAAGATACAGTAGGGAATATATTTGTGTTGTGCACAATTAATATTTATTAATAGTTTAATAGAATGGAACAGTTTAATAGAATTCTCAAAGTCCAGATTCTACTTGTACTCAATACGTTTTATCATTTTTAACATTTATGTTTTTTTGTATTTTTAATATTATAGATAAAATATTTAACTTCATTTTTTAAAATTTGGAACATGTAGATTATATTGGCACCCGTCAGTAATGGAAAAAAACAACGGCACTCCGTGTTGTTTGGCGCACATTTTTATACACAATTAGACAAGGAAATACACTGTTCAAGAAACTAATAAAGAAAATAAGATTTTTGTAAAATTTGTGTTTTATTATGTGTTTCTATGCTTTTGGTGACACTAAAAGTATACAGAAATGATCACTAAAATCAAGAAGGATGTTCGATGAATGTTCAATATTGGAAGAGGACAAAAAAAAATTAATTCATATATAACCTGTTTGAGGTTATATATGAATTAATTTTTTTCTTAAATGTTTAGGAAATTATATAAGACAAAAGTTTGTGGCATTATCAGATGAATACACTATTTGAGGTTATATATGAATTAATTTTTTTCTTCAATGTTTTAGAAATTATATAAGACAAAAGTTTGTGGCATTATCATACAAATACACTGAGACATTTGTGTGGTCGTATGACTTTCTTCATATTTATTTTACTTTGGTGTCAAGTTAAAAACAGAAGTCCTATAATTATCTTGTAATAGCCTTAAATAATTTTTAAAATCAGTTCGTATTTTTTAAACCCAAAAACTTCCCCATAACTCTAACTAATTATTCGGCGGGACATAATTAAAACCCAGTGCTGCTTTACTGATGATCTTAACTGAACTGATAGACTTGTGTGTATCAGCGATTACAAGCCTATTGCCTTACCACTTGGCTCATCATGTTTTTTTTAATAGATTTGGAAACTCAAACAATTTGAAAACAAAAGAGTTAGCAGAATAAATATAACAGATAAAATAAATAAATTGGAAAGTAGTGTTGAAATTTCTTTGTCCGTTACAGGAACCAAACAAAATTATTTTTTTGATCTCATTGTATTGACATTTTTTTATACCTTTTATGTTTTGAAAATCACAATGTTGTATCCATTGATTTTGTTTTATTGCATTCGCAGGCCAAGCCACTCAATCCTTTACATGCGACTACTGCCAGAAGACCTTTTCAAGACAGAAAGTATTACAGCAACACATAAATTGTGTTCATGGAAAAATCATTCACCAATGTCTGAAATGCGATAAAAGTTTCAAATGTCGAACTTACCTTTGGAAACATGAAACGTTGTTCCACAGTAATACAGAATATAAGTGTGACATGTGTCATAGAATTTGTAAAACTGCTTATAGGCTAACAAAACATATGGAAGGAACTCATAATTTATGGAATAATGATTGTAAGTGTGGGTATGTTCAAAATTTGCTCAGAAGCTATTTAACCAATCTTTATGGTTCTTTTATCCATAGAATAATTATATTTAAGGGAAGACATAAACTTATAAAATATTAAGGTATTGCTTTTGTATTAATAGTTATAGCTTTGAAAAGTGATTGTCTCTGATGCATGGAAATGACCTGTCACTATATATTACATAATATCTAGTAATAGATATGAAGTTAGTTACTCTTTATTAAAGAGTAACTCCTACATGGGCCTAATAATTACCACTGGACATGCCTTTTTTGGGCAACACCACTACGCTGGTTAAATCTGACATGCGCTATTTTTAAAAAATCAAATATGTCACTTGCATATACATGTCACACTGTATCATGTCACAAAATGCCAGAGCGTGCAATTAATTGTTGTAGAAATTATAGTTGGACATCAAATTCAGAAAAAGATGGTATGATATTTCATTTGTGAGTATTTAGTATTTATATTGTATCATTTATTTCAATGCTAGTAGTTATTATTTATAAATGATTTACAATAGAAACTGAATTGTACTTCTTACGACATTAGTCAAGGGTGTACACTATGTGCCGATGTTTTATCATTAAAAATTATTGTTGCCATAAACGGAACGGGAAAAATGTGAATCCGTATTATAACGATGTCATTATTACTCAAAATATATCTATATAAGATATGTACACTTAGTATAAAAGTTTAGTCATTGCAATTGGAATAGAGACCATCAGAGTAATTTGTTATTAAAATGTAGTTTTAACAGACAAAAGTTTATTGCTTGGATACCTATATTAATTGTTAATTGTTGTTGGTTTTATTATTGGCATAGATTCCCAAAGGATTCCAATATTATATTTTTAATTTATGTTTTCCATTTATTAAGTTATCGGTTCATTAATGTTTTATTTGTTCACATTCTTTAATAAGAACATACATATATAATGTACTTTCAACATAATGGAGTATACCATGTATATCAGTATTGCAAAACACTAAGACTATGGCTTATGACAACACGTTAATGATACCGATGTTAAGCTATGATCATAGGCACCCATATTTTAAAAAATTTGGTTTCTACGTATGGCGTATTCCTTAGTCACCTACTCTGTAATGTCGATAATATTAAGAAGTGTAATTTATTTAATAATACATTTCCAGACACATAATAGAAAATTTATATTTTACATTATGCCAATCACATACATTTTCAATAATATATACTTCAGATAAATGTACATAAGTACCGAGTTACTAAAAGGTACTAATAATAGTATCAGGTGCTTATGTACTAGGAAATAATCTAAATTCTCCCCTTTGTTCCTTATCCAATGATGCCAAGTGATTTTTTTACTTGATATATATTTATATTTGGATGACTTAGGTTTGCCTGTACATGTGACAAATTATCTTTAACAGCCCTATAAAGTTAGTCCGTTGTTTAGTGTGTTGTAGAATTGTGACGAAGACGATGTTTCTGGTTTGACAATTAATACTAAATAGAGGTAAAAGGTGACATTGTGCTCATTCTTAAAATTTTGATTATTCTTGCAAATATTGGTAATTTTAAAGTTGGTAACGAATTAAGAAATGATGAAAAATGGTCATACTTATTATTTACAGAATTTCTTCAAGTACATTAAAATTGGTATTAAGATTAGCTGGACCAAGTTTAAAGAAACAAAGTGCGTGATACAGAGAATTATTTTTGACAGTACTATAGTACATAGCTCAGTAATTAAATACTATCGAACAATGTTTATTGATATCAGCGCTTTAGCTGAACTATAACAATAAAACATGTGCACGACGGTAGCCAATCAGAAGCGAGTATAATTCCCTTGTCCCCTCAAATTTTGACACTCGTCCAGTGGTTGTTAGGTCCATGAACTCTTCTGTATCAATAGATTTTATTTTAAAATACCACTGCCAAGGTCCCTAGCATTATTTTTAACTGACTTCCAAAAAGTGGCTCTCAGTTCGACCCATTCGTGTGGAAATATATGGACCCAATCGATACGGGTCCATATATTTCCGAATTTGTTATTTTTTTAATTTTAACTAAGTATCCTGGAGCGAAAAGTAGTTTTGTTCGGAAACAATATTTGCTGCTAAAGTTCCTTCTAAATACTCTTATTTTTATTATTTTATTCTTTCCAGCATGTTTCTTGTTCACTGATTGTTTTATGTTCTTTCTGTTTTTTATGTTAAAAAGTTTTATCTCTGATATAATTTGTTCAGTTTCTTGCTGACCTGTGAAAAATGAAAGCCTATAATAAGTGTAGACAGAAAGCCGTGTTTAAATTCGTACAAACAAACAAGCAGGCAAAAATTCAAGAAGCTCACATTGTGGTAACCGTTCATTCTAGTAAGCACATAGTAGTGACTTTTTCAATGGAAAAAAAATACTAGCCAATGTTAAATTAAACCATAAGAAAATAAGAGAAGTGAATTTTCTTCATATATATTCTGAAGAGGAAAAAGGATATAGATAAATATAATGGTGTCATAAAAATGAGAAAATTTTATTGATGGAAAATATAATATTCCTAGCGACCAGCTCCGACTCTGTACAGGTGCAATCAAATTATTTGATTTGTATTTTTTCTTTGGATAACAAAGTCTGCGTTTTGTTTTACATTAACAAAAATATGAATATCCACTGTGACATAATGCATTTTAATATTCGTGCACAAAACTTTCCCCCTCATCATTCGCCATCTATATGCGTAAATACGTCGTCCCATGCAAATTATGAATTATACAGGTCAATTTTTAGATATAAAGTGCCCCGTTCCAACTTTGTACAGGTACAATTAAGTTGCATAATTAAAGTTTTATTCTTTCAAGAATGAATAAAGAAAAATATAATAATGTAACACAATATGAAGCGTTTGTGATATTCCTGCACCAAAGGTAGCTGTCTCTCCTTCCTTCTCGGTTCTTCTTCATACACAAGTACATAGCACCGAACGTCATCATGATTGTATTTCTGTTTGGTTTACTTTCAAGAATCTGTTTGTTCCTTGAAATGTAAGAACCTAATTTGTAAAGTGCGAAGAGTCAATTTTTATCTATCGAAAACTACATAATCTTCACCACTTTTATCCTACACATTTTTTTTAACTTGAAATCAGTTCTTGTGGCTTATCCATAAAAGGAATGAATACTGTTACAGATGTTTTCCATGACCTTTGTTAGGTTCTCCGACCATGCGGATCTTATAAAAATTGCACAGCATATGCACATACTAAAACTGTGGCAATCTGGAAAATATAAGCTATCATATTTCAAAAGTTGTACGTTAATTGGGTTAGTAGATTTTGCACGAGTCTCTAAAAAACAAACAAATAAAATTTTTTCACTCATTATATTAGTGTGATCCTGAAATATCCGTGTAAAGTGCTAACGCTAATGAAAAGTTTTTAGGTTAATAACCCAGTATTATTACTACAAGAAGGTGAATTCAAACTTTAAGTGAGAGTGTAATTAAAGTTGAAACAAGCTAAACTAATTCTACTGGCCGTCTGCTGAAGGTGACAGAGGGGAAAGTTCTATACATCTCTCTCTCTTGCTTCATTTC
The DNA here is from genome assembly GCA_039881145.1 of Druceiella hillmani. Taxonomy (NCBI): domain Eukaryota; kingdom Metazoa; phylum Arthropoda; class Insecta; order Lepidoptera; family Hepialidae; genus Druceiella; species Druceiella hillmani. The sequence continues at coordinate 16,185,917 of JAYKKI010000019.1, read as the reverse complement.
TTGTTATAGCCTCCTTTCTCAATATATGAACTTGCATTATTGTGGGAAAAGAAATTTCTCTCCAAAATGGATAGTATTTAGTAATAACGTTTAGAAAAAAAAATAAAACATGTGTCCTGGGAATTTATTAAGTTAATTTATTGTTGTGTTTATTAACTTGTAATACAGTAAAATAAAGAGTGAGCATAGGAATGAAAAGGTAAGACTGAAAATCGTATAGAATTATGGTTTGACATTCTAATGATGTGCTTAAAAGTCTCACAAGATATTGTGTCCACTTGTCAAGATATCAAAGTTATAAAACTCATTTTTTAGCAAATATCTCGGTTCCTATGTCTTGCACGTTATTAGAGGTTTTACAAAACTTGTAGAGCATAAAATACAGAACAATTTTGGTTTTTTTTAATTTATCGTGGCATTTTTTATACGATTAGGCGCGTTCGATATACTGCACACAGTATGTGAATTGTGCATCCGTTTATAGATTAACTGGGAAATCAGATGCCATAGTATACTTTACAAAGTTAATTATAAGAGCGGAGGTCAAAAAGTTAGTGAAATGACAAATTCCTTTTCAACATATCCTTTAACCCTAACACATTCCTCAAATCTGTCGATTAATTTGATTATACTCTCAAAAAAAAAGGTTTTCTCTTTATTTTGAAAATAAGCTGAAATTGTAGACTTGACCTCTTCATAATCTCAAATTTTTTTCCACGAACTTCCCTTTTCATTTCTGGGTACAAAATAATAGTAAAATTTCAAGACTTTTGATTGACTCGACAAAAAGCTTTGGCTCTTTATAATGTATTTTTTTTATTTATACCATAGAGTTACTCACTGATCATCAAGAGCTTTAGGGTATTTTCGTTCGATCCACAATCGTGAAAGCCAGGTTAAGAGGAGATCTTATAGCACAAGTAAAGGAAAAATTCCAAAATTTCTGATTCTCTGTGAAATTATACATTTCTTAAAAATACACCAAGTTTTTACGCCTGTGAGAGATATATCGGGGAATGTATTTATGTTGTGAACAATTAATATTTATAAATAGTTTAGTAGAATAAAATAGTTTAATAGAATCCTCAAAGTGCGAGTTCTACTTGTGCTCGATAGGTTTTATCGTTTTTAACATGTATGTTTTTTTATATATTTTATATTTTTTAATTATCTTGTAAATTAAATAATTTTTGCTTTAAATAATTTTTAAAGTCAATTGCTGTATTTTTAGGCCGAAATGCTTACCAATAACTTTAACGCATTGATCTATGGGGTATAATTAAAACACATGTTACATAGGTAAATATTCTGACTAAACTTATAGGTTTGCATATGTGGTCTCAATGACGAGCCTATTGTCTTACTACTTGCCTCGTCATGTGTCAGCAACTTGGGTTTAATTTTTTTTAAATAGATTTGGTAACTTTCAAACAATTTGAAAACAAAAGACTTAGCAGAGTAAATATTACAGAAAAAAATAAATAAATTGAACAGTAGTTTTAAAATAGAAATTGTATGTCTGTTACAGGAATCGAACATTATTATTTTTTTGCATTCACTGTATTGAAAATTTTTTTTATAGCTTTAACGTTTTACAAATCACAATGTTATATACATTGATTTCATTTTATTCCATTTGCAGGCCAACCCACCCAATTCTCTACATGTGACTACTGCCAGAAGACATTCTCAAGAAAGCCACTATTACAGAGACACATAGAAAATGTACACGGAGAAATCGTTCACCAATGTCTGAAATGCGGTAAAAGTTTCAAATGTCGGACGTATCTTTGGAAACACGATACATTGTTCCACAGTAAGACAGAACATGCGTGTGACATGTGTCACAGACATTTTAAGACTGCTCAGAGGTTAACAAAACATATGGAAGGGACTCACAATTCAAGAAGTGATGGTAAGTTATGTTTGTATTATATAGTGATTATAAATTATGTTCGTATTATATATAGTATGTTCGCGATTTGCTCTAAAGCTGTTAAACCAATCTTTACCCTTTTATCTGTAGAATAATTATATTTAAGAGAAGGTACAGACCTATAAAATGTTAAGGCATCGCTCTTTCTTTGATAGTTATGATTCAAGAACATATCGTCTTATAAAAGAAATCAGTGGGGAACAAAAAATGTAGAGTACAACAACTATATTTACTTCTACCAGTTACTGAAACATGAATTATTAAAAACATGGTTATGAAATTTATATTATCTGCTGTTTGTGGATTGTACTGTACGCTTACGTAGATCATTTAACAATGTAATTGTGCCTATATCTGAGATTTCCATACCTTTCAATGACCTAACTCTACTGAGTGTTATGTAGCTTTGACCTTTGGCATAAATTGAACACTAAGACTGAAGATAACAGCTTTCGGGATCTTCCCAAGGGTCTAACTTAGAATAATGTTCAAAATCCTCTGTTCCTTACCACCATGTTCACGGATGCTTTGATAAATGGTTGTCTCTGAAGTGCAATATCTGTTTTGTTCTTAGTTGATCATTTTAAATTATCAGACACAAGTGTTCGGGCACTGCCGTTCCCCTTTCACTTGTGCCACCCCACCGGACCTGCAGTTGTGTTACGATCTCACGCGCGTATCTCTGTTATTGTTCAGAAAAAAATATTATAATTATAAAAATCAGTAAATATCACATCAATTAGTATTATGTTAACATTTTTAAAATGAGTGGACATAAAAGATCTAATGGACGTAAGAATATGAACTTTTATAAAATGAAAATGACAAAACGAGAGTTAAGTGGACATTGTGTAACTCAGTGATTCAGTGTGACGGGACAAGGTGAACGGCTTCACCGTCAGCCTTGACAAACCATTTAAAATTAAAGCATAAAGGGGAACAGACAAAATTCATCATGATTCGTTATGTGATTGTAACAATCAGCCTTCAACATCTCTTTCCCTGTTTCTACAACAAAAACCAACATCAAGTGTACAGGATACCCTAGAGGATTCATTTCTCAAGAAATGGGATATAAATGACTCAAGATCATAAATTCACCATGCAAAAATGATCACGTATAGCTGAAATGATCACGTCTGATAATCAGCCTGTATCCATATTAGATGACACTGGATTTAATAGACCGGTTAATTTATTGAGACGGAAATACCAAATACCCGAAAGAAAATACATGAGTTAAATTATTTTCAACTTTATGAAAAAGTAAAGATGATTATTAAATCAAAACTTGTTAAGGCTAAAGCAATATCAATAACCACTGACATGTGGATTTGTGTGAACAATGTGATTAGCTTTTTAAATTTCACTGCACAGTGGCTCGACGAAGAGTTCCCTCTTCAACACAGTGTTCTTTAAATAAAACATTTTACTGGACAGCACACAGCAGTCAACATTCGAACTGATAAATATGTGGCAAATTGATTCGATAATGATAACAGTTAGAGATAATGGATCTAACATAGTAAAAGTATTCAACGAGGGCTCATACATTGAAAAAGGGTGTTTTATACATATTTTATAACTGGCTTTAAATAATTCATTGAAAGTTCAAGAAAACGTCAGTGACATTTCAACATTGGCAAAATGAATTGTTAGTCATTTTAGTCACTCAACTCAGGCTAAAGAAAAGTTGATCCAAATTCAGAGTGAGCTTAATTTGCCAAAACATAAATTCATACAAGATGTGAGTACTAGATGGAATAGTGTATATTGTATTACATGTGCGAACGCCTTCAACAATAAGAAAGAGCCAGTCATTATATATTTTCAACAACTATGGTACAACAAATCTTCCTCACTTAAGTGAATGTTATTGGCTAGTTTTGAAAGAGATTATGACCTTATTACGACCCTTGAGATTACAAAGATTACCAAATCCACATTCTTTTCAATTTATACTGACATAGCGGAAATAGGACATACTTTAGAAATAGAATACAGACAAAGATTCAATAGCATAGAAGATCACAAACGCTATGCACTGGTAACATTGTTAGATCTGAATGAATAAAAACATAATTGTTGAGAGAACAAATCGAGAGGGGTGACGCATTGGGGCAGTAGCACTGACAATGAGGAGGACAGAGCACCATTACAAAACGTTACGAATTTACATGAATTTTCTGCAACTTTTTGGAGCTGCTGTGAAGAGATATCTTCCTTTAAGCAGGCAGCAGTGTCCAAAGAAATTCCTAAAAGCCTGATCGCAATAGAATTGCAAAGTTATTTAAAGGAAAAATTATTACAACACAATCTCAGTCCATTCGCATGGTGAGCAAAAACAAAGAATAGAATGCACACATAGCTAGTTCAGCTAAAATTTTATCTTCTCCTGCTTCTTCTGTGTACAGCGTACATCTGTTTTCAGAGACGGAAAATGTTTATGAAGAAAAATGTAATAGAAGTTTACCAGAGAATATAGTTTTCCTTCGTCATTATTTTGCTATGCTACATGCTAATAATTATTTTAATATAACTTAGATCTCATATTTGAGGTAAGCTCCTTGGTATTTTTAAATTTATTATTCTATTCTTATTTAAGATATTATAACTTACATGTTATTATAACACATATGACAAGTGTAATGCTGCCTTTAAATGTGTAAACAGTGTTGCCCATTATTTTAAGTGAAATTGAATCCCTCGTCTATTCCTAGAGTTTGGTTTGAAATACGTGGAAGGAAATACTCTTTGAATTTTTTAAATATTTCACTGTCGAATCGCCATAACTTTTTTAGTTTATTATTTTTTCGTGCTCTTGTGCTAATTCTAGTAATAATAATAAATGTACATCTGTTTCATGATTAGATAAAAACAAATATAAGACAATCTTTTTTTTGTTCCCAAACATCTTAAACAAAAGGGAAAATTTTACGCTAATTGTCTTAATGTTGTTAATAAAGATTTATATACTCTTACTAAACAGAGCACAATGAAAACTGAAACAAGTTTGGCTCACTTTATTGCTCGTCTACTGTTCACCAACTACTACGAGTGACTGGCAGCTTCTAAGGAAATTCTATGCATCGTTCGCTTCATCCACTACACATAGGTTTTACTGTCACTTAAAGGCCACTTCTTAACACATGAACTTGCATTTTTGCAGTAAAAGTAATTTTGCTTGATGAATTTTAATAAACGTAAATGGCTCATTTCTGACATCCTTTACCATTAATAAGTGTCGTGCGTAATATTCTTAGCTATCGGCAACACTATTGTGGATTGGTATCAATACATTTGTAATCTTCACATTAGAAATGCATATTTTATTAATTTATTCAAAATGTTTTTTTACACAAATAATTTTTGACTGAATAATTGGGAACCAGTATTATAAAGACAGTAGTACATTATTATAAAGAACCTAAATGTTTTAAATGATAAAATTGAAACAAATTCTCTCGGCAGAAATGTCACTTGATGTTGTTATGAAATGCTGCACTTATTTCTAATTTAGTTCCAAATTATTCCTATCGAGGTATCTACTTCCTTTGTTAATCAAGAGCTTTTTGATCCGGTGGAAATCGCATGGTGTGGTGAGAGTCCGCAATTTTGGCAAAAGGTGGTAATATCTTATCATTACAGTCCACTGGTTCTCTAACCACAATAGCTGTCTCACTCTTTTGAAATCTGTCAATTTTTATACTTAGTTATGCTCCAGCTCTAACAGGGAGCGCACACAACCCACCTGTGGAATGTTATTGACCCACTCACATTCATTCATATTTTGGTAGTTCAGAGTGTTAATCCTCAATCTGTCACTCAATGGTGGTTTAAATTTTGCTTGTTTGAGTTTAAGTTTACACATACGCATACGTGGTAAATCGTAATATTTCTGCCGGAATAAAACTTCTGAATACTGTTATAGTATTTACTCATTTCTTCATTCATTGGAAATGTGACAATTATTTTTGACTTAAGATCTATTCAACGAAAATATTTTCACTCTATAGATGAAACTTAAACAGACCTGATTGAAATGAAAACATGTTTGTGGTTATTGTTTCTAGGAGGCGTGCTGACATCTTGATATACTAATTTACAATATCTTTGGCAAAACATATGACGTATGATGTTATGGAAATGAAACATATGATGATATGGAAATGAAAATTATAAGTTCAATTGATCATTTAATGATAATAGTAATAATGTAGTAATCGACTTCTGCTCATTGAGTGGAACTCTCAGCTGCTTAGCGGGGCTCTCCGCTAATGTACTTTTCGGGATCCGGTGTCAGTTGGCGGCCTTTGTCAGTATTGGCGTGGACTCGAAGTAATTAGGCATGCGGGCTCCTCTTTGTATATACAATTTTTTTCTCTAAGGTTTTTGCCTTTTTATTTCAGCTGAAGGGTAATCGATTTATCTGTCTGCAGTTACTTTGAATAATGAGTGAATTCTCATGGACATCCTTCATTTTCGTTTTATTTAAATTTTTTTTATTTGTTTTATAATAATCGGGTAGCCATTAATGAACATAAAAGTTTTAGTACTTTCACTCATCATAAACGGATCATGCTCCGGTGCGACCGCGATCGGGTGGTTGCGTAGTTGAATACCGCAGAAAAATGGAGAGTTCCGATATAATTCGGTTCTAAGGGATGAATTTAAGATAGAGATTATCTATTAAAAGTAAAATTTTTAGTTATTTATTCTTAAAAATCTGTTTATGAAACATTTATTTACCTAGACAGTTATGTAAAAGTAAATAAACTAAAAGCGAAACGTTAACTAAAAATAAAGAGATGTTCTCTTAATTCGATAATTTTTTTTTCATTCCATAATCTAAAATCTATGTATACGATAATAGTGTATACGATAAAACATTTAATAATAGCTGTAAATAACATTATTTGCTGTACGAATATGTGACAATTGACAAGATGTTGGGTGCTTTCAAGGTCGATGTAGTTTTTGCCAATATGTTCCTTCGAAACTGGCTAAATGTGGTGTAAAATTGTGCTCTAAAGAAGAATAAAAGAAAATTGTCTCCTACAGTAAAGGACATAATACAAAGACCAGTTAAGTCGAGCCATTTTACTTACCGGAGGAACATCACAATACTTTCATGCAAGTCAAGGGTGAGGAAATATATTTTGTATTAGGAAACCAAATACAATGATGATGAAATAAATGAAGAAAGTGAATGATAAGCTTCAAATAGTCACATTTTAAAATTCAACGAAATATGGAGTCTGTACTGTATATGAAATGAAGTGTACATATAATGTGGCATGAATGATGAGACGATTTACTCTGGTAATTTCTTTTTAATTCTGAACATTTCAGGCATAAATTCATACAATTTTCTAAGCTAATGCTTGAATAACACTTTCTAGAAGAAATTTTCTCAAATGATTTGAACATAATTTATTATTTGATTATCTTCATTCCAAATTACTTCAATAAAAGTTATTTGCAATGATAAGGCTGATAATAAAGAAAATCAACTGACTCGTGGAAAATGTGGTAGGAAGGAACATCGACTACCAAGCGTCGTTGTATTAATATCGAAAGCAACAAATTTATTTGCATGGAACTTATTGTCCAGTGCAATCAATCAAAAATTATTAAATACAATTTGCCTTGTCTATAAATTTTTCATTTTCAAAAAGAATAACATCCTAAAGAACATTTATTTGATACTTGTTGATTAATAAATACATAAACTTTTTACGTTTTAAGAGAATTACAGAGTAGAGACCACGTGCATGCAATTGTTTAATTTTCTGGATGCGACCTCTATCGGATTAAACATTTCAAGAGAATATTATAATAGATCACTTAATTAATGGAAAGAATATTATAATAGATCACTTAATTAATAGAGACTTAATTAATGTATATTACAATAGATATAATACTTATAGATATATCATTCATGTCTGCTGTGCTTTAGTTATTACAGAACCTGACGACAGCCAATTTAGATGTGACAAGTGTTTCAAGATATTGAAGTCCAAAGTGGTGTTACTGGCGCATCACAAGCATGTACACGCAACAGATTGGCTCAAATGTGAGATATGCAACAAGGAATACAAGGGCCAAATCTATTTAATGAGGCACATTCGTCGCACTCACAGTGACCAAAAGTACGAGTGTGACATCTGTAAGAAAACGTTCAAATCAAAGCAAGCGCTGCAGGAGCACATTTTAAGGCATCAAATTGACAATCTCAGAGGTGGGTACGTCATGTGACATGGTGGCAATGTCATACTTATCAAGTATTCTTTACAATTCTTTACCAGAGAGCTTGTTTTTGATATTATACTACACATGATTCTGTACTGTTTTACATAGTTTCATTTAACACAATTTAGTAAGCTATTGTTTACGATGTGTTGAACCAAAACAAATCTTTATTAGATCACTTCATTGTCCGCCTGCCTGTCTCTCAAGACCCTTCTTCTCTGGAATGCGCGTGGAAGTATAAAGTTGAAATTAATATTAACAGTCTATGGTTTCTTGGAGCCGTAAAAAAATCAAGTTTCTAAGTCAACACAATAAAAAAATACAGCTATTTATGCCACATATTTTGAGACTCACAAGTAAATAAAAACTTGTAGGTTACTTCTCGTTGACCTGCAATCATGAAATTTGGCAAGAAGCAAGGTCTCACAGCATAAGTAAAGGTATAAATCTGAAAATCGTTAATTTATAGTTATACACATAGAACATTCTTTTTTAGACCTCAGCAATACATTCTAAATTGTAGTTTTTTTATTTAGTGATTTTTATATTAAAAACTGCAAATGTGACAGGCCTATATCTATGTTCAAAATAATTATGTTTTTGCTGAATTTTTAATTTAGTTGAACTATTGTTTTTTGTACTTTCCAATAAAATTATTTCGCACATAATTATTTTAATACATGTGAACAAGTACGGAACTCTTCTTTATACATATCCCGACCCATACTTGGTCACGTTTTAGGTTGATGAATATGTAATTTAAAATTTTTTATTATTATAATTTTGTTAATCTCATTATGTAATAAATGTTTGTACAACATTTTGTTATTTTTTTAATTTTGGTATACATGTTTTATAATCAAAGCACTTTGTATGTTACTTTCAGTTCATGTGATTTTCTTAGCAACATATTAACCGCATTAAACGATGTTATACTGTGCACAAACAGTAATACCCTTTTTAATGTTGCTAATAGCAGGTCTATTTTTAATATTGACAAACATCTAGAAGAACAGTATTGTTGTATTGTGTATAATAGGCTGTTTGACTTGTATTTTTAAATTGTTCTATTTTGTATCATAAACACACTACGTTTATATTTCCAGGATATATGCCGTATTATTTACATAAGTCACTTTTAAAGTTTGAATTTTCGAACCGACGCTAAAAACGCAATTTCTGTAATGGCGGCTAATGTGACGTCACACACAATGTAAACAAAGATTCCTGCCCGCTGAAGGGGATTATTATAATGGTGTATAAATGGTGTGTAGTGACGTAATGTACCAATACATCTATAAAAAGTCTACATAAAGTGTTCGTTTCAGTGCCAACAAATCTTAAAAGACGAAAAAAGTGTCTGCAATTAGGCCAAAGAGATCCAAAGAGCATTGTAGCTCACTCAAATGATTTTATGTGTGAAGATCATTTCAATATAAGTAATGTTTGTGTTTTAAATATTATTATCGATATCAATGCCTATAAACCAAGAAAATAAGAATATTAACTTTTGGAATGAATGCGTTTCAGTACCAATGATATTTTGACAATTGTTAGTATTTATCTAAATTTCAATTTTTGATATGATATGAAAGAATATACATTAAAAACGACATGTTTAAAAAAATTAATTTAATTAAATGTATCTTTTTATATAATATAATACTGATTAAATGTCTGATTAAATTGCTGAATTGCTGATTAAATTTCAAGAAAATATTTTTTTCGTACTCTTTACGTTTTTGTATATAATATGAAGAATGAAATTAAAAGCAATACGATTTTTTACGTTATAATCTAATAGGATGACCCCGAATTGTGATATATTTTCGATGTTGTCAAATAGTCTATCGTGTTAATAATGTCTTACTGTAAAGGCATTGCTGAAAGTTTTTAGAATTTTAGTAAGTTTGTAATTTTGTTCTTGCTTTCCAAAATAGTCTCTTTGTACAGTACTTTATTTGATGAATCCACTGGCAGAAGCAGTCATGTCTTCTTCTTCAGAAGTCTCTTCTGAAGTAGAGGAATTTTTGTTCATATGAGGCGTTATCATTATGAAGGAGGATTCTATTGCGAAGCAGTTGCTCTTGAACTTTTTCCAAAATAACAGGCAAACAAATGCTGGTATAATGATCTGCGGTATCTTTTCCTTCATTTACTGCAATAATTTTTAACTAACAACCATCTGAAAAATTGTCTTTTTTAACAGCTAATTACACGGCCTCTTACTTTTGGGGTTATAACAATGTATTCAATTACCCATTACAATGTCGAATACGGCATTTGAGTGACCTCTGTTGAATTCATTATTTCACAATATCAATCAAAACGATGGTGTTTTTGAGCTTCTCTCAAACTTTACAATCCATTGAGCAAGTGACTTAGTGAACCCCGGGTTATGCTTGACTGGAAAAATTACTCTTGTAGCAACAAGTCGGCTGTATACAGACAGTTATTAAATTTAAATAGCGAGTAGCATTTTATGGGTTCTGACAGCATCTGAGTGACCTCTATTGTTTTTATTATTTCAAAATATCAATCAAAACGATGATGTTTTTGAGCTTCTGTCAAACTACAATCCATTAAGCAAGTGACTTAGTGAACCCCGGGTTGTGGTTGACTGGAAAAATTACTCTTGTAGCAACAAGTCGGCTGTATACAGACAGTTATTGAATTTAAATAGCGAGTAGCATTTTATGGGTTCTGACAGCATCTGAGTGACCTCTATTGTTTTTATTATTTCAAAATATCAATCAAAACGATGATGTTTTTGAGCTTCTGACAAATTTTGCAATCCATTAAGCAAGTGATTTGGTGAACACTGGGTTACGGTTGACTGGAAAAGATTACTTTTGTAGCAATAAATTGGCTATATACAGACTGTTATTAAATTTATATGGTAAGCCGCATTTTATGGGTTCCTAATTATAAAAAGCTGCATTTTATCGGTCAATTATAATCTTGACCCATACTCGAGATACACTATGTCAATGTTATACCAAGGATTAAATATCTGTTAGTGTATGCATATCGGTCGTCACATGGCGTCATTAAAGCAGTACGATGCAACGCAGCAAACTTCTTATTCGGCTCTGAATCTTGAGTGACGTGAATATTGGTTGACAGAAAGAAAAATAAATTAAAATGGTAATTCAATGTTTCTATTAAGTCTTTTTTCAAAAATTCACTAATAAAAAAGACCAAATCTTTTCAAATTATTTTTGTCTTATATTTTTGTGAGTAATAGGAAAAAAACCAACTATTAACAAATATGTTTATACAACATGAAATACGTATTAAATAATTTAAATAATTATGGTTTTATTATTTCTGAATTGTTTCAGATTCCGACCTAGATTACTACAAATGCGACAAATGTATGAAAACTTACTTGCATAAAGTCACACTAATGACGCATTACAAACAAGTACATGGACCAGGTTCACATAAGTGTAACGAGTGTAACAAGGAATTCAAGTACGAGGCCTATTTACTGAAACACAAGCGCGATACGCACGGCAGAGAGCGGTTTGGATGTGAAATCTGTAAGAAATTAGAAAGGCTTATTTAGGGGGGGGGGTCCACATGTTGATGGTATAAGAAAATAATTTTTTAGAATGTTTATAAAGATCATATTTTTAAGAATATATGTACAAAATTGCATATTCGCAGGAGACCAGTGAAAATATGCTTAGTGTCATAGAAGTAGAATATAATTTTCTAGAAACTCAATATTTTCTAGAATACAAAAAAGCAAACAATTCAGCGATTGACAATCAGGAAAAAGCAAAATATAAAATACAATTTATAACCATAATACAAATAAAAAAACTATCTTCATAAATGCGCAGGGTTTATGAAGATAGTTTTTAATAGGTAAAAATAACACTAAAAACGAAGTAAATAATAACTTTTTAAGAACAATTGTCAAAATAGTCAATAGCAATTGCTTTTTTCCAATACGTAGCAAAGGCCTAAATTAATTAATCTTAGCCTATTAACTGACATTGAACTTTTTTTTTGTTGTAAAAGGAAGGTTGTTTTTCCTCTTTTTCTAGCTTCACGTTACATTTTTTTTATGACCATATTAGGCTGTGAGTTTCATGTATTAATATGTTCCATCTGTCTATAAAGGATACAACGAGATACAACCTGCACTTTATTTCATCTTCTTGCTTCAAAAAGTTCTGTAGAAAACTTCAGCCCAAAATTGTTACAAAGACACTGAAGGGATTAGTCCTATTGAGTTGATAAAACCAATTGCCATAAAAATGTATATATTTTAATATATTTAATTATTCTTCTGTTATGTACATACAAGTTCATTATGTATATACGAGGCTACAAATGTGAAAAAAATGCATAACTAAAATAAAAACATAGAAAGCATTTTTATTAAAAAAGAAGACATTGAAGAATGTACATTTATTTTAATTCGTACTCTGTAAATTTCTTTTGTTTCAGACCCTGCAGATGTGAGTACAGAGTTTCATACTTACGTTGAATTTGAACCAAAGTTTCTTGACAACTGACACTGACTACACTAATGGTATCATTCAGAGACGATGCAGTAAATTGTCCTTCATTGTCTTCGTGTTCATCATTTTGGCTTTGAACTTCGACTGTGACTACATTTTCTGTTGCTGGTGCATACAGTGATACATTTATCTATATTCATAAACTATTTCAGTACCTCTATTTCAGTGTTTGATACGGCTGGTCTAAGCCTTCGCAATAAATGAATCAAACAAATATCTTCATTTTCATTATCATTATGTGTAGCAAACAGTTGTGCTAAAGGAACATCATTATGTGTAGCAAACAGTTGTGCTAAAGGAACATCATTACGTGTAGCAAACAGTTGTGCTAAAGGAACATCATTATGTGTAGCAAACAGTTGTGCTAAAGGAACATCATTATGTGTAGCAAACAGTTGTGCTAAAGGAACATCATTACGTGTAGCAAACAGTTATGCTAAAGGAACATCATTACGTGTAGCAAACAGTTGTCCTAAAGGAACATCATTACGTGTAGCAAACAGTTGTGCTAAAGGAACATCATTACGTGCAGCAAACAGTTGAGCTAAAGGAACATCATTACGTGTAGCAAACAGTTGTGCTAAAGGAACATCATTATGTGTAGCAAACAGTTGTGCTAAAGGAACATCATTATGTGTAGCAAACAGTTGTGCTAAAGGAACATCATTACATGTAGCAAACAGTTGTGCTAAAGGAACATCATTACGTGTAAGCAAACAGTTGTCCTAAAGGAACATCATTACGTGTAGCAAACAGTTGTGCTAAAGGAACATCATTACTGTAGCAAACAGTTGTGCTAAAGGAACATCATTACGTGTAGCAAACAGTTGTGCTAAAGGAACGTCATTACGTGCAGCAAACAGTTGTGCTAAAGGAACATCATTACGTGTAGCAAACAGTTGTGCTAAAGGAACATCATTACGTGTAGCAAACAGTTGTGCTAAAGGAACATCACTACGTGTAGCAAACAGTTGTCCTAAAGGAACATCATTACGTGTAGCAAACATTTGTGCTAAAAGAACATCATTACGTGTAGCAAACAGTTGTGCTAAAGGAACATCATTACGTGTAGCAAACAGTTGTGCTAAAGGAACGTCATTACGTGCAGCAAACAGTTGTGCTAAAGGAACATCATTACGTGTAGCAAACAGTTGTCCTAAAGGAACATCATTACGTGTAGCAGACAGTTCTGCTAAAGAAACATCATTACGTGCAGCAAACAGTTGTGCTAAAGGAACGTCATAGTCATGATATTAACATATTGCTAAATTCTGCATATTTAAAGCTATTGGCGATGGTGTGTTTTTAACCTTTTCCCATGCCTCCAATGTCATTTGAATAGCATCAAGGATAAGATTGCAACATCTTCAGGTGGGGGGCATCTTTGCTAATATCCCACTTGAAGATGTTGTAATACAACGAAACCTAGGTCGTGGTAACTTAAAGAAAGTAGAAATAATACTACTTTTTTTTTGGAATAATACACAAATGTGTATTATTCCATGAAAATAAACAAAATATGAAATAAATTGGTATATCTATTATACCAGCTATCACTGAACCGCTGAATGAACAATGTTATGAACGACGAACAAACTAATGAAGGATGAGTGAACTATACTATAATTTTGACTACGTTGCATGTGTGCTGACGTTAAAGAAAATTATTGTAATTTTTCTTAAAATGGGCCCAAAACACGCTTTTGTTTGCAAATTAGTCATTGCCAAAATGTTTTCAAGTGATAGATGTGCGACGTTAGCATTATTTATACTAAATAAAAACATACGCACGATGTTGAGTTGTTAATATCTATACGATTTTCTGCAGTCTTTTGGGAAAAAAGTTGCCAAACGTGTTTCTGAATGTTGTTGACTGTACAGAAATTTTACTTTACTTTAATTCGTAACTTATATTTTATTTTTTTTCAATCTTTGCAGCCTCTCAACGAGGTAACCACAGATGTGACAAATGTCTCAAGACGTACCCGTGTAAGGAAGCGTTAACGAAGCATTACAAAAGAAAGCACTGAACAAATTCATAGATACGCACTGAATGTAACTGGGAATGCAAGTGCAACATTTATTTATCGATTTGTGTCTGCATTGTAACCTGCATAGATTCAATTTTTTTTTTAAAAATCATCAGCAGTTTCTATATACAATTAATTTTAATAATCGTATAGAATATTTGTTACTTGAATTCAACTTGTGCATAATGATTTTTTTTTGTTAAATAATTTTCTTGTCCATTTATTATATATTTCTATTGGCTACAAATAGATTCCCTAACAGCTTGTCGCGCAACTAACGCATAATTTACGTTAATTGCTCTATTGTTTCGTGCAATGGGTGAGGTTAGCTGCTACTCATATGTATTTTTAACCTTTTTAGAATACTGTACGTTTTCACAAAGAGGTTTATGACCTTTGTAAACGTCTAATAGTGAAATTGTGACGTAATTTGTTTGACATATTGAAAACTGCACAAAACCTCATAATATGACAAGTCAGCTGCTTAAAAAGTATCTGTCAAATCTGTCATGTATTAGTTCCCAAGCGACTGCTAGAAAAATCTACTTGTTACCAATACTAATCAAAATCTACTTGTTTTGGCCTTGAACTTATTTCTTGAACTTACTGTTATGTATTAATAAAATTAAATGCAACAATATATATATATATATATATATATATATATATATATATATATATATATATATATATATATATATATACAACTTACGCTAATACACCAAGTCACTGATTTAAGTACGTGCTTTCTCATCGATATTCATTATTTATTATAATGGAATCTGTATCGTCTCATTGGTGTTTCATTTAAGTAAACCAGAATAGTGAAATTATCAGTGGAGCTGAAGTGCAGTTGCATCATCAGACATCCAAACCGTTCACCATTGTTATCTTCATCATCAGCCGTTTCTGTGTTCAACATATGCAGTGCTACACGTTGAACTACGGAAAGTGTTAATAATTTAGTTAAGTATCAAATATATTCATATATCGTCAAGAGGTGGAACACTATCTACGAAAATTAATTAGCAGGTTAAAGTGTCAATATTTATGCAAAAAAATCACATTTAAATGTAAAATAGTATATATATGTATATAAATATATATATATATATATATATATATATATATATATATATATGTTATTAGATATAATATAGCTTGATTTAGAGGCAAAGAAATATCAATAGCAATCATTCAGGGCAAACGATTCTAAATTCGACAGTACCTGCATGTGACGTAATTTTATTGCTCGTTATTTTATTAACTACCGATTTTCTCTTGGAAATATTAAATTTCCTCTCGCTATAAATGAAAGAGATTAAGGCGCAAAGCAGATGATCGACAATAACCGACCCGCGAATAATCGAAGTGAATAGAATATATGATATTTTATGCTTTAACGCTACGTGCGTTCTCCATAAAAATGAGTCTTAAAAAACGTCTGAGCAACACTGGCCGACGAAAGTTACGAGTTAAAAAGCGCTAAAGGAGACGGCAAACATTTAACAGGCGTCTTAACTTGTGCGGTAAGTTGGCCACCGACCTTGTTCCACAGAAATCGGCCGCCCACTGGCCATCTACAAAACTCGTTTGGTTTGTACGTCATTCCTGATATTTTTAAATTGCAATAAACAAGCCGGCAATGCTTGGGTCTATAGTTATGGACCGTAACAGACAATAAATCGTCAGAAGAATTGTAAATACAGAAGGTAAAACAGATTTTTGCTTTATATCTTAGTGGAAATATGTCTAGAACCAGAATTCATTTAAAAATTTTTCTTTTTCAGAGACAATAAGACTTTTCAAATAACTGTGAAGAAGTCTTATTTTCTCTAATTAATCATTCTATAATTCTACCATTTAAAAATTTAACTTTTAAAAAAGTTACATTTTTTTAAATGATTTCGGCCTTCAGAAGTTTTTTCACCAAGCTATGTTCCAAACAGTAAACTTACCATGTAATAATAAAACCTAGAATAATTCTAAACTAATCCGGTAATTTTTTCATCACCGTACCGGATTCTTAAAAAGAAATCCTACCCATTGCTTTATTAATCTCAAGTATATTTCTCAGGTCTATTTTAATAAAGCGAATTCCACTTTAACTCGGTAATTAACAAAAATGTACCTAAACGTGCTCAACATAATAGAGCTTGTTATTATGTATCTTACCTCAATATTCCTTGAAGCAAGATTTGGATTAGCACAATGATCTGAACTGGGTGTCGGTGCCAACTGTAAATTTTTTCCAAGGAAATTAACTTCAACCAAGACCCGTAAAAAAGAAAAATTTAATAATGTATATTCTATTTATGATTACTTTCGAAAACCATTTAATTTCTCTTAAATTACCAATTCAAATTATAAAACGTAAAGATACAAGTTTCATCTATCGAAGGTGCGTAAAATTTCTTTGATATTTATTTTAACGCAAATTAATAAATTTACCTAAACTTCGCCACAGTCATCCCATGCCTTTTTTAAACTTAGAAACGATCACCAGGGTTATCCATAAAATTTAGATAAATGCTGTTGCAGACTTCTTTTAACAACGTTTGAAAATCGACATTTCCGCCATGCATATTACTTGTGAATTTGTAATAATTAAACCAGAATTCACGAGGAAAGCACCCAGACAAGTGACATTTTCTCCCACTGCTATGATATTGTTATCTATTTCCCAAAATTTATATGATACATTTACATACTATGTTCCACACTTGACATTGGCAAAGGTTGTCTCTGGAGAGATCGAACGCTATATAATCAAAGATAAAGATATAATCTGTGGTCACATTGCGACAGTTTATGGGTTGTTGTATGTTAGTCGGATTAAAATTGTTTGCATGAATCTTTAAAAAACAAACAAACACATGAATGTTTCCTCTTTAGTATCTTAGTGTTATTCTGAAGTGTCCATATAATGCACGACTGGTGTAAATATTTTAGGTTAATTATTTCAATAATATTAACCGTTTTAGTGCCATTGTTTTTTACTCATATATACTTAAAAATGCCAAAGAAATTTTTTGTTTTTGATGTCACTTACCCTTGTCTCGTAAAAAAACAGTATCTCTTCCAAAAATTATCCAATTTTAATATATTTTTTTTAATAAAAACTTGTACAAGGGTAATAAAATGCAAAGAAAATTATGAAAATGTATATTGTGAACAAAAATTGAAATCAGTCACGTCATCATTTTCGCAGTCCGGTACATCCTCCGTATCAGCAAAATAATTGTTATCTTCACTATTATCACTGTCACTCAAAATTAGCATTATGCCAAATTGTGAGCGCACCACAATGTCACTCCACTATCACTTTCTTCACAACTTAAAAACGATCATTTTCACTCCAATTATTTTGGTATTTCGATATTATGAGTTAAAAATTTTCTTTTCCTGGATCCTTTTTATATTGTAATTACTAGTAATATTATAATTTGAACATTACGTAACATGTAGAAAGATAAAAAATTAGCGATGCGTGCGAGCGACCTCCCCTACCGCGCGCTAAACAGCAACTGATTTTGCGAGCGCCATCGCGCTCGTGGCAAATTTAGTTAGTATGCACACGAGCGCGATGGCGCTCGTTGGCACTCAAACAGTAAATAAATGAATGTTCGTCTACGCTTCAGTTAAGGGCGTAACGAAAACTGAAACAAGCTAAAATTACTTTACTGGCAGTGGCGGAAAGAGGAAACCACATCTCTCGCTCTCTCTTCTACTGTTTTTTTTCTCTCCACGTTACGATCTCATTTGTCAATATATGAATTAATGTTGCTAATACGGGAAAATGGCCATTTACATATGATTTTAAACAGGAACAATTAGATGTTTTGTGACATTGTGAGTTTTAAAACATATTTTTAAGTATCGTGATATTTTCATTATAAAATAATATACCGTAGTATTACAAAAGGCATTTTTATACAGTTTATCTTTAAAAATAGAGTTTTATTACAGCTACGATTGCAGCTAGTAGATGTGTCGGGAAAAACCAAAAATACATCTAATATATTATTTGAATATTTACAGGTTGTTTTTTGTGATATTACTTTAGATAATAATAGAAATTTTTATTTTCAGTGGAAAAGCTGTTTCTTTTTAATTAATGAAAAATAATATGGTGTGAAAAATAAATAGTGTACTCCAATCAACGACAATGTGTATATATTTTAAAAGATCCAAAAGAAAGAAGCTGATTTAATAGCTTTAGAAAAGCTACCGTCACCGACTTGCAAAATAACCCTTTGAGAAAGACATAATTCATGTTAGGGGATGAATTTTGACTGAAACATGAAAAATGTATTTTTCAAACAAGTTCTTATGCTAAATAAAACTAGATAATTATTACGAATTATTAATTACAGTGGAATTGTGAGTTTGTAATAAAAGTCTACAAAGAATTACTCCTAAAGAAATTCTTTTCAAAAAAATTAAATATTCCATTTTGACATTGACGGGGGGAGTCTCGAAGAAAATCCATTAACAAACTTCCATAATTACTAAATTTTCCAGTATGAATCTCAAACATTTAGAATCGTAACAACAGTACGATAACTAGCTACTAATTACACGCATCTTACTTGCTTATTCGAGGCCAAACAATCATTTTGTCGCCAAATCTCCGGGACTTTTTCACCGATTTTAATAAGAAATAATGGGTACTATTGGGTTTATGTTCCATAACAAAAAGCAGTTTAAACCCACAGTATAACATACGACATTAGTGGAAAATTTCAAGGGAAATATCTTCAGAACCCTACGGTCTTCCTAATTCTAAATATTTTGTTAAGTACTTACCGCCAAGCATACAAGCAGAACTGGATATTATATACAAAAATCACAACTTTGCATTTGGACAATTATGGAGCACTCTTACTTCTTTCCATAAAAATTGTGAAGCTTTCATTTTTATGGATTAATTTTGTAATTTGTGAAACAGCCCCGGGTTAAGAGATCTGAACTGTGTTTATTTCAGTTTCATTGTACCATGATTTTTCCATAATATTAGCCTTTAACTATGGACGTTACTTTTTTACCCCACGTCCACGAGCACGCGGTCTCACAGACCGCTATATTTTGAGGTAAAATTTATAAATAAATTCTTATCGATCTGAATAATAATTATTTTTATTATTTTTAGGTGTCAGGTTCAAAGAGTCAATATTTATATGTTTTCTTATATATCTAAAACAGGTTAATATAACAAGGCAGTTTTCATTCAAAATTTACCTGAAATCACTTATGAGAACAAAAGCATAGGAAAATTAAACTATATTGAGAAATCGACTGAAATATCTTTAAATCTAAAATATAACATTAATATAAAAAATGCTCTCAACCTAAGACAATAAAATTCAATAGACCTAAAATTATTGGGAGTTTTGGCACAAGAGATTGAAACACTGTAGGTATATTGCCTATTTACAACTAAGCAGGGCCCGATCTAAGGGGGGAGGGGCAAACCGGGCAATTGCCCGGGGCGGCAAAATTGAGGGCGGCGCGGCGTCGGTGGCGAAAATTTGAAAGATGGTTAAACAAAAAAAACCACACCCTACACAAAAGTTGTTAGAATATAATATATTACTATTGACATCACTGAAATTTCACATCATATTTTAGTAGATTACAAAATTAAAATGTGGTCACACTGCGTCCTTCAAGCTGTGCATGCTTTGCACGATGGTGCACACAGCACGATCGGGCATGACGGCCGAGCGCGGTCGCTCGGACGCGGACAGACAGCAAGATGGATGGTGCGTACAAGCATTTAGTTTCGTGGGGTTGGCAACACTGGTTGCATGCAACGGGGTATTCCCCTAGGTTTGTCTTCTTATCTATAAACATTCAAAGATACAAATACATTTCTTTCCCTCACGCTAGTCAGTTGCAGTTTCTTTATATCTCTGTTGTTTTCTATTCTATTAATTGAATTTATAAAAGTAATTAATTACAGTTAAAGTCCGAAAGTCCTGAAATTGAAAAGTGGATGTTACTGGCAGACAAATGAATCATAAAAATATGCGAATGCAATGTGTGACGAGACTACTAAGTAAGTACTACCTTAACACTTGTTTATAAAAATAAATAATGTGATAAAAATTTATGAATAAAAAATAAAATTTATTTTTGAAATGTACCGTGTTGGGTATTAAATGTAAGGGCTTCATTAACACATACGAGATATAGGGTAACTTTTAATTAACTCTTGTCAGCTTAAGGGGTCAATATACTCATGTATACGAACAACTTTTACTATGGGACCAACTTCGAAATCGCGAAAAAAAAATCAGCTGTTCCATAGTAAAATGACAATCCGGTCTACCAAAATGTATACTCTACCTTACGTTTGATACCCAATACGATACATTTCAAAAATACATTTTATTTTTTATTCATAAATATTTATCACACTATTTATTTTTATAAACAAGTGTTAAGGTAGTACTTACTTAGTAGTCTCGTCACACGTTGCATTCGCATATTTTTATGATTCGTTTGTCTGCCAGTAACATCCACTTTTCAATTTCTTTTCAATACATGAGTACATTGACCCCTTAAACTGACAAGAGTTAATTAAAAGTCACCCTATATGTTTATATTACTAGCTATTGTTCCTGGCTTTGTTTGAAAAATAATTAAAATAAAATAAAAAGTTTAAAAATCCTGACTACGGAAAAAATCGGGCTTTGAAAAGTACGAAACAAGCAAATATTCTAGGAAAACCGTGGTCGCATACCACCATGCCTTACAATATGAGCGACTATGAGGGTCTACATAACCTAGGGCAAGATGACAGGTGACCACGGTTATCCTCTAAATATCCAAATCCACTAAAGAATATTTGCTTGTTTCGTACTTTTCAAAGCCCGATTTTTTCCGTAGTCGGGCTTTAATTTTTCAACTTTTTATTTTTTTGTTTAACAGAATGTCTGATGGTAGAGCACGCTTGTCGGGCTACCAATACAAAAAACGACGGCTCGAAAAAGATGTAGAGCGACAAAAGCAAGCACGGGCATTAGAATCCTTCTTGACGAAAGGTGGACTTGAAAAACCGTCCTCGCCCGAGCGCCAGCAAGAAACTGACGCATCATCTGCATCTAAACCACATGACGAAGATACGCTGAATATAATTTGTGAACCTTCTGCTTCTGGGTCAAGTGCTGTTACAGATGCTATTGCCATTGCATTTGCAACTAAAATAATTCAGCAGACACAACGTCACTTTTAGATACCGATCCAGCAACGTTGCCCAATAGACTAACAGATGCAGAAAGAATATTTTTAGTAAATCGAGGTTCCTCTAACCCACTGTGTGAATTTGAATTTCCAGAAGATAACAAAGGACGAAGGTTTACTTCAAGGTATTACAAGAGTAAGCTTAATAACGGTGAACAAATTTTTAGAGACTGGCTTGTGTATTCTAAAGCAAAAAATGTAGTCTATTGTTTTAGCTGTAAAATTTTTAATGTAACTTCTTCCGATATATCTAAAGATGGCTACAACGATTGGAAACATTTAGGTGATACTCTTAAATCTCACGAGACATCACGAAGTCACTTAGAAGCTATAAGATCTCGGTTTGAACTTTCGCGTCGAGTCAAGTCGTCGCATACGATAGATGCCGAATCTCAGAGAATAATTAATTCAGAAATAAACCATTGGAATGAAGTCTTGTTACGTATTGTCTCAGTCATCAAAATGTTGGGAAGAAGTAACTTAGCTTTTCAGGGCACTTTTGATAATCTAACAACATAACAATGGTAACTTTTTGAAACTAGTAGAGTTGTTAGCCGAATTTGATCCTGTTATGCAGGAACACGTACGCAGGGTTTTAAAGAAAGAAGAGAGACAAGCAACCTACCTAAGTAAAACTATTCAGAATGAGCTTATTAGTACAATATCGGACAATATTAAACGGCATATTTTGGAAGCTATAATTAAATCAAAATATTATTCTATTATCTTTGATTGTACCCCGGACGCTCGCAAAACTGAGCAGATGTCCCTAATAATTAGGTGTGTTTCTTTAAAACAGACTGACGACAATCCAAGAACTTCAGAAATTGTAATAAATGAGAGTTTTTTTAGGATTCATACCTATCGAAAAATCTACAGGCCTCAAACTGACAGAGATTATCTTAGAACAATTATCAGGAATTGGATTGTCTCTAGAGAACATAAGAGCGCAAGGGTACGATAATGGATCTAATATGAAAGGTATTCAAAGTGGGGTCCAAGCCAGGATAAAAAATATAAATCCACGAGCATTTTATGTTCCTTGCAGTAGTCATTCTTTAAACCTAGTGGTACACGATATGGCAAAGTCTTCACTGGAAGCTACACATTTTTTTAATATCGTGCAAAAATTATATATTTTCTTTTTCTCTTCAACGTCGAGATGGTCAATTCTTTTGATGAATGTAAAAGGTTTAACACTAAAACCACTTAGTGACAAGATGGGAAAGTAGAATTGAATCATAAAACCCCTGAGACGTCAAATAGGGCAAGTTTACGATGCATTACTTGCTGTTTACCAAAACACCGACATGGATACCTCTGCACGAGACGAAGCTTCGGGTTTGTTGAATCAAATCAAACAGTTTAAATTCTTATGCTCTGTAATAATTTGGTATGAAACTTTAAATCGGATAAATCCTGTCAGTAAATTAATGCAAAGTAAAAATTTTGAGTTACTTTCAGTAATTAAATTAATAAAAAATACCAAAGATTTCTTTGAAAAATCACGGTCAGATGAGTACTTTAACCAAGTTCTTGAAGATGCCAAAGCCTTAGCTACTGAAATTGATAGCGAGGTCTTTGATTTTGAAAATGTCCGTCAACATCGTATTTGTTCGAAAAAAAGGCAGTTTGGTTATGAGGGTCATGATGAATCAATCATTGATATTCGTCAAAAATATAAAATCCAAGTGTTTTATCACATTATGGACACAGCTATAAACTCCTTGGAGTTAAGGCTTTCCCAAATTACTGAACATAGTAAATATTTTGCTTTTTTGTATAACGTATATGCCATAAGAGAAATGCCAAAAGATGAATTGTTAAATAATTGTAAGAACCTCCAGACTACTTTAACTCATGAGAATTCATATGATATAAATACAATAGAACTTTCAGAGGAGTTATCAGTCCTTAATACGATTTTAGACAGTCATTTGTCTCCGCAAGAAGTTTTAAAATTCATAACAGATTTAGGATTTGGTCCAAACATCAGTATTGCTCTTAGAATTCTTTTAACTTTACCAGTGACAGTTGCTAGTGATGAAAGAAGTTTCTCCAAATTAAAAATAATTAAAAATTATCTGCTATCCACCATGACACAAAATAGATTAGCTGGATTGGCTATGATTTCAATAGAACACGAGGTTTGTGACAGTGTCAATTTGAAGGAAATTATTAAAGATTTTGCAGAACAGAAAGTTCGAAGAAAATTACTGTAATAAATACATAGAATACATGTGCTTAGATTTGTTATTTATTTATATATTCTTAAATATTTTCACTGTTGCTTTGCACTCCAAAACCAAAGCTCTGGTTTGACTGAGTGAATCAGTACATGTAAGTTTTTATATCATCATATATATATATATATATATATATATATATATATATTAATACGCTAAGGTTAAGATGTTACTCTCCCTTTTTAGAAAAAAACCTCACAACTAATCCACATAAATTACATATCATTTTATAGATAATTGCTTGCTCTACCGGCATCCACAACTAAAAAAATTATTATTGCTATTGTTTTTGCAAATTAATTAATTATTAAAATTATATACACAAAACAGCAATGCTGCCATCTAACGGCTCAACGTCAATACGATTGACGGTCGGTAAAATAAAAATAAATATCTTAAAATGAAACTTATTTTGTTTCATTAATATCGGCAGGGAAAATTTGTCTTTTTATAGGTTAAAATCACACCATCTATGGAATAACGCATGGGTAAAAGGCGGCAAATATTATTTTGCCCGGAGCGGCGAAATAGCTGGATCGGGCTCTGAGCTCTAGATAACTTATTATCCGGTCTGTTTGGCTCTATTTAATTCTTTGACAGTTCAGAAACGTCAAACAATCGACGTTTTGAATGTTTTTTAATTCGTGAATTTGGAAACAAGTTATTAATTATTTGGATTTTAAATTTATATTTAAATTAAGTATTAATGCATTTCACTAAAAGAACACTTTAAAAACCAATTTTTTAACAATCAAAATTATCGACTGTATTAAGTAAATGTTCACAATATATTATAATGTTCATTACTTCATTATGTTGTGCGTGTATATATATATATATATATATATATATATATATATATATATATATATATATATATATATATATATGTATACATATACATATATAAATTTTTTCTATAATTTTATTCATGGAAACTGCTAATACTCCTTAGAAATAATAAAAATAATTTGAGGTTAAACAATTTTGTGTTTTAACAAATTTCTTCAATAAATTAAGTTTTTATTTTTTTGTTGTAAAAAAGTATTCAAACTTTATGTAATTGGCTTTAATAAATATCCGAAATTATAGCAAAGAAAGTAGTTAAAGGTTAGAGCCTACTTCAATTATGGTTAAATATATTCCAAGCAACTTAATTTCATAGGCAACAACTTAGCAAAAATTGCCGCCTTTTCCATCATATTTTTATTGAATGGTGTTGGGTCAAGAGCAAATATATGAATATGAGAAACGGTGCAAACACGTTATCCGTTCATATGTAGTTTAAGAAATATTTCTAATTTTGTAATTTTTCGAGAAAAAAGATAATTTAACTTTTTCTTATTTATAAATCGTTTAGGTCAAAACTACGTTACAGAAAGTATGTTATGAAGTTGTTTTATGGCTCTTGCGTCCATGATTCATGAATGACAATAAATAAAAAGTAATATCGATGATTTTGGGTGTTAATAAACAGATTTTTAAAGTGTAAATTAGTTTTATAAAATTCATTAACATTTAACCTAAACGTAAATTTAAAAGTGTTTTACGTTTATTATTTTATTTTATTTAATAATTCCTTTTCTTACTGGCAATGTGGACACGTACCAAAAACACGGTAATTAGTTTCCAAGTCCACGAATAAAAAAGTTCCATATGTCTAATTGTCTATTGATTTGATGTTTTCAAACTATCAAAGCAGTAAATCGATCCAAATAGAACACGCAAATAAATTTTCAAGCGCTGTTTGATTTTATTTTCTGTGGGTAAAGGAACTCTGTATCAAACAATTTAATTATCGTGGTAAAACTTTTAACAGCGGTGTGCGAAACCATCTGTGGCAAATTTTATGACAAACCTCAGAATTCAGACTTGAGAAATAATTTTGTTCTCTGCACGACACCAACGTTATGTTCCCAAATGTACTACTGGTATTAAAGGTATAGTATGAGTGATATAAGTTGCATAGTTTTAGTTCTTGTAGTAGTTTTACAAACGAGTAGTATTTACTGTTAGCAGCTCGAATTTATTATTAAACATTACTGAATAACGATGTTTGAATGTACTGCAGCTAATGTCATCAAAGAATCACTAAGTACATTAGCAATTAATAATAACAAGAGATCCCTTTATCGTCTCATCAGTTTACCATTTATATCGTCGATGATTTGACCACCAAGTACGATTATATTTAATAGTTTTATCTATCCGTACATCTATTTTCGTAATCTTATATTTTAAAAATAATCTTGAATAAAATTGTTTTCATTACGCGTGCTCTGTTTGTGACAGAATACGGTTCCAGATTAATTTAAAGTCCGCCAACGAAGCATGAGCTGAAATTTTATAGGCTACCAGGTATGTGATAATAATCGTAACATAATTTGCTATACTTGTAATCAACTTATCGTTTATCGAAATACTTCATCTACTAATAGCATTTCAAATATCCACTTTTACTCAACTGAGATTTTGTTTCAGAGTGGCTTGTGTTTATACTGTAGATCAGTGTTTCCCAATTAGTTTTTCTTAAGTACCACTTCAAGAAATACCTCAAACTCTACGCGAGTTTTGCAGTAATTGTAAATACCCCTTATTACAGGAATTATAAATAAAAAATTAAATCAGTTTTTTTTGTTAATTATTACCATTGAAGTACATGTCTAATAATGGTGAAAATCGGTTTAATGTGACAAATGTGCATGTTTGTCTTTGCCCAACTCTAAAAAATCTTGTTGGTCTTTGGTCAGCTTCAGTCTCGAGTCATCTTTGAGTTGAAGTCTGCGATGATGTCTAATTTTTAAGTATGTCGTGGCCAAAAATCCACTCTCCCAAAGGTATGTCGTGCAAAATGGTAAATATTTATTGCTGCTTCGCTGACACGATAAACGTCTTTTAGATCAGCACAAAAATTACCCAGTGATTGCTCTGTGAAACAACTTTTGAGTCTGCTGTTGCATGAAATGTCAATTAATTTTGATCAGAGATGGGTAAGTGGGATAGTTTGCAAAAGTGTTGTTTACCGAGTTCCGTTGTGGCAATATTTCTGGGACATAACCCCACCGACAGATTTTGCAAGTAGCATTTTATGGCGATTCACTCACTTCATTCACTGAAAAAGAAGTAGTTTCCAAAAAACTTTTAGATTCGGTAACGGGTCATATTTACATTTGTTTATCAAAGATTTTCGGAGGGATATTTTTTTGATAGTTGACTCAAATTTCTCCTGCATAATGAATATGGCTGTATCTTGGCCTTGAAGTCCCAACTTCAACTCATTCAATTTTGTGGAAATATCTGACAAGTAAGCCAATTTTTGCAGCCACAAGGGTCAGTCAACATCTGTTTCTACTTGTCATGTCCCTACCCGACCAAAAATAACTCAATTTCATCTCTCAACTCAAATATTCTGGAAACAACGCTTCATCTGGACAGCCAATGCATTTCAGTTTGTAGCAACAGGGTTTCTTGCTCACTGCCAAGGTCTTTACACATGTGTGCAAAAATTCTTTAGTTTGTGTCACGGGACTTGATTAAGTTAACAATTTGTACGGCATTTTTAAGAGTAATATCTAAGCTGGCTGGAATATTTTTACAAGTAAGTGCCTCTTGATGAATTCCACAATGGGTCCATTCCATTTCTGGGGCTACATCTTTTCTCCGCTTCACAAGTCCTGTAAAACAACCAGTTATTGCTCTGGCACCATCAGTGCATATTCCTACACATTTCAACCAATCCAATTTGTTTTCTTTTACAAAACCATCGATCGTGAGAAATATATCCTCCCCGGTGGTGCGAATTGGAAGGGCACGTAAAACAGAAACTCTTCATGAAACTTTTTGGAATGAACATAAAGAATGTATATTAAAAGTTGTTATGTCTGTGAATTAATCAAGTTGTATGGCAAAGTAATTGCTTTGTAAAATGCGTTGAATTTGATGGGCTTTCAGATAATCTGACATGTTTGCAATGTGACGAGAGACAGTGTTACTTGACATAGGAATATCATCAAGTTCCCGTGCCATTTTTTCTTCGAACATACATTTTACAATCTCTTGTGCTGCAGGCAGTATAAGGTTCTCGCCAATAGTATGTGGTTTTGCTTGCTTGGCAATTAAATAACTAACTCTAAAAGAGGCTTGCAGAGCGTTGACATTCATATTCCAAGGGAGTGCTTCAATGGAGTTTTGCTTTTGTTTGAAGTTTTTTCATTTATGTTGGAAGAAGGACACAGATTGGTATTTCAAATTCGCATGTTTGCTTTCTAAATGGTGACGTATTAAGGATGGATTTAACTAATAATTTGATAGCGTTTCTGCACGAGCGACACACTGTGGCATTGGGAAATCTGGATCTCCAGAGCTTGTGATACCGAACTGAAAATAACTATCTTCATATTTCTTTTTTTTTTACAAACGATTCCTTGTTATCAAGGTTTTTTCTCTTTTGGGTCAGAGTACTGGAAGAGGGTGACACATCATTAGCAGGTGACTGTTCAGTATTGCCTGGTAGTCCTGACACATCCTTATAAGACTTTTGGCAACTTATCAGCCACTGTTCCATCTGAAAGACAAGAGGATTTAATAACTCAGCAACTCAGCTTGTGTATTTTTGTAATTTAAAACCTTCAAAATGCTAGCAAATTTCTGGAGCAGTAACCTTGACTGCATAGTAGTGAAATTTCCTCAAGAACTTTACCGGCATCTACACATTGTATTGCAATTTATAATGAATGTGTAAGTTTAAAAACAGTTTTAAAACATTTATTATTTTACCATTTATGAACTAGACCGGCCGATTGACACAACAACCCGACGGTTATTAACAATTGATAATTAGGACAGGGATGCGGCTCACGTATGCACAATCGAACAGACAAACAAGCATGTAACAACAAGGTAGGTGACGGAGGGCATCCGGACCAGCCGCGCCTCGCATCGGAGCGCTTGTACAATGATCGATTTAAAGTAATAAAAATTATTTCAGATTTCAGCGATGCGTGCTACACATTACACTGATCTATTAAAAATATATTTCGGTAATTGTATTGACTGATTAAATTATCTTAGTTAAGAGATTCCGCGCGGCCATGTATCCCTTGCTGGAATTTCGCACACCCCTAGGGGTACGCATACCACTAATTGGGAAACACTGCTGTAGATGATAAATTATTAGTAAAACTGTAAATATAAGTTTTTCTGTTCATCGTTGATATTTGAAAGTAAATTTTTATAACCAATAGGTACAGATGTACAGAGCTAAAAAAGCTAAAAGCAAAGATATTGTTATGAATGTAAGCGAGATAGACATTTATTTGTTTGTTAATAAATAACAAACTTGTGAAGTGGTTCGTAAATTTTGTGAAAATTTATATATTTTGAACTAAATATACCTTGTAAGCAACTTGTAATACATTAACATCATTATATAATAATCTATCGCAATTCACGGGGGTTATATTTTAACACTTACCTCCATTGTACATGTTTAGTGTGAAGTTGGTTGGACTAAATATTTCCTTGAATAATGTGCCATTGAAAAATGCAAAACGGTTACCTGGCAGATAAAGTGCCCGGTTAAGTTGTTTGTAGAATGGTTATTAGCCGTTTTATTTGATGATTGAAAAATCGGGCCCAACTTAAATATATTCACGAACTGGTTCCTTCTGATACGAAAAACATTTACTTTTGCAGTTAGCTTTTTGTTTTTCTCTACTGCTCTTTGAATTTCTTCGTAAAGTGATGTCAGTTCGCTGTTAAACTTCAAACTTCTTCGCACAGTAGGAATAACATACTTTGTCCATAATTTTTTCAACATCCTATAATTGCCGACCTCTGTAATTCTTTTCAAATTTCCATTACACTAGCAAGGCAGTTTGACATGCAGCAATTTTTAGGGTTCCATACCTAAATGGTAATGGGATCCTATTACAAAGCCTCTGTCGTCTGTCTCTCCGCCCAACTCTATCGATCTGTCTGTCACATGGCTGTGTCTTTTGAATCATAATAGGTAGACACTTGAAGTTTTCACAGAATACATGTTACTATGGCCTCTATCATGACAAATGATAGAAAAGTCAATAAGTCAGATCCCGAGGTGGGTGTCTCCATGGAAGAAATCTAAATTAATTACATTTTTCCATGTTCACAACTGATTTTCTCAGAAACCGCGCGACGTAGAAACTGAATATGTTACATAGTAATACACCTTATTAACCCGTGTATTTTGTATTAGCTTATTTTTAAAATATTCGTATGAGAATGTATGAGGGTGTAAGTAAAAGTGTCAAATGTTTATGAAATGCTATATATCGTGCGCAACATCATTCGGAAGGGCTTATTATGAAGAAAATAAAATATTTTTGAACTGCATGTAAAAACATATTCCAAAAAGTGAGCAAAAATAAGCCATTCAGCTCGCCCCTTTTTTTCCGCAATTATTAAGTCAAAAATCGTGAAGAGAAGCGACTGGATGAAATCTAATAAGAAGATTAAACAAAAACTCTTACCGTTATCCTGGATGATGTAAGTTTTAAATACACACCAATATTTTACGCATGTGGAAGATATAGCAGCCAACATATTCACATTGTGACAAATTAATATTTGTCAATGGTTTAACAAGAATTACTATGTATACTTAAATGTTTATAATTGCCTAAACGTGTACGTAACCCTCATAGCGCGGGTTCGACTCGTGCTCGACAGGTTTTTATTTCAATACGGGTTCATTGAAAGCTCACCTATTTACACGGATCTGTACGTACTTACGTATGGTGCTCGTGCCAGTGTCATTGTGGTTGACTTATAGTAATACTTTACTTCGTTTACAAGTTTGAGAGTTTATTTGCAGATAATTTTAGAAATGTAATTTTTCTGTATCTCACGCCAAAACAAATCTTTAACCAAATTTAACCTAAATTTAAGTAAAAACCATTTCTGGAAGACGTTATGTGTAAAATAAAAGGTAAGGTGAAGTACTTAGTAAAAGCATTGTTAGCTTTGTGCTATTAATCTTGGTAATAAGAATAAAGGACCAATTCTCAATTGATATCGGTAACAAAGGAGGCAAACCATTGCGCAGAAACAAATTGTATCAAATGTCATTGCTTTACCTGAGCATTAAAATGAAAGTATAAATCGAGAGCAAAATTGCAATTTTAGAGTTTCAAAATAACGAATATCATGTGATATATGAACAAGCTGCATATCGCATAAATTTGCAATTAGAGATGTTTGAAATTTTACAGAATTATAACTACACTTGTTTCAGAATTATAACTACACTTCTTTGCTTCCAACATTATGCCAAGTAAATTATATGATTTATATTGTGATTATTGAACAAAAACTTGTAATATGTTATCACTTGCTTGAAATTTTACACTGATTTCACACATTAAAGTTTAATTCACATCTGTAATAAAAGAAATTAATTTTTGCATCGTCGTTCATTGGGATGAGTAAACTGAGGTGCGTTGCATTATGATACATTGTCATTTTCTTATCTCGCTTCGAATCCAGCTGTTATTCTCTCAGATTACATTGAAATAATACAATTATTGTGAACGCCTTCCACAGATATGGACACACAGCAATGTCTTCAAACCACGCAATTACTGGTCGTTACAAATGTAGCTGCAGGCAATTTGGATCCGCTCAGTGTGGTTCATATAAAAGAAGAGCCAGAAGGAAATAATATTGATGTTGGACCCACTGTACTGCAACACATGGACTCGCACTATAGAACCAACCAGGCACAATCGACCTAAATAATGACTATCTACACTAAAACTAATTTTTATTTGATACAGATTACAATTTCTAGCGAATTTATTTATTTAGTTTTATGCTTTTTTTTCTTCCATGTGCGATTTTAAAGTTAAGATCTCTGAAGACTATATTGGAACTATAAGACTACTAGAAGACTATATTGTTACTATAAGACTATATTGTTACTATCTCTTATAATTAATTTTTATATCAATTGGTATGTTGCAATCAGTTGGCTTGAAAAAACCTTTGTTTTTTTTTTTGATTTTTGTGATTTGTGATTTGGAATGCTTTAAAGTTTTATGTTTTTGCTAATTTTTATTTAACTCTACATTCAAAATAACGTAATGAATTGTGATGAAAAATTTATTAACGTGTTACAATTAATGTTTTTTGTTTCATATAGAGGTAACACCACACAGTCACAACTTCACATTTTACCTGGGCGTATTGGCAACAAGTGTATCCTCTAGATAAGGTAAATTTATTCGTAATGCTAGAGAAATCTGCTCGTTGCCAATGTGTGCATGTAAATTATGTCCGTTGGTAATTTAAATACTCTAAATGTAGCAACAGTTTTATACAAGTCTCTCGCTGTATCAGGTTACTATAAATAATAATTTAGTTTTTTATTGAATTGTAAGGTATTTATTGAAAGAAATCAATTTGTGATCAATATTTGTGATAAAATAAATCACATAATACAAAATTGACATACAAATCTAAAAGTTTCAAAGCAACAATAGCCCCATAGCAACGATAGCATCAAGACAGCCATTTTCTTATTACACACCTGTAGCTTATACAGTTTTAGCATCAAACCTGCCAGTGATTACTGGAACTTTCAACTTTATTACTTAATTAGCTATCAAATGGAATCTCTGATGAAAATCTCTAATCTCAAGAACTACCCTTTTTCACCATTGGGGTGAAAAAGGACGAGTTCTTGATGTTAGAGGTTGTCGTCAAAGAGGTTCGCTTTACCTTTCACGGTTTTGGTTTACTCGTAATTTGTCCATAAACTGATGTGAGTATTAAGGCAATTTAGTAACAATAAAAATATAAAATTTTTGTAACAATGCTTTTATTACAGTAAACTTAAACTGACAATATTCTAACGGTTATTTAAGCTGATTCTATAAAGTGTTCAATAACTTGAAGACTAACTTTGATTTTATAAAGTTACAAATCAAAATGAAGAATGCTTGATCTCCGTACATGACTTTCGTGGAAGGGGCCTGACTTCATAGTAATTCTATCATTATCATAACAAATAATCCATCAACTTCATGATGCAGTGCAACTTGAGAAGCTCTGCACAGGTTTCTTTTTCACAGCCCTCTCCACAAGGTTTCTTCAGATAGATCTCACGAAGGATTTCCCTCTACAGTATCAATTGTTTTGCATATTTCCTGTGAAAATGTTAATTGACATGCGTACTTAGTTCCTCCTCTTATTTGAGGGTCCTTATTTCACATAAGTCAGTATTCGGTATTATTTATAAGCATTTTGGCATTACATTATACAGCATAAATGTGTATACCAAGAATTTGGAATAAAATAAATTGAACGTTATTTATACAGTGTAAATGTGTGTACCTATAGAAAATTATATTTTTTGATCACCAATACCAAATAAATCCATATTGTTCTGTTACTAACGTGAATACAAAAAAAAGGTTTAAAATATCTGAACTGTCATTTTGTTTTGTTTGCAAACATTCTCTTTTAAAATGGAATAAAGTATAGTGGTATATTTAATGAAAGGGTGAGTACGCTCAAATGTTCACGTTTATTATAGAAATAGAATTCAGAAATAATTTGTTTGCTCGAATGTAATTTGTTTTTTTTGTCCATCGTTTCCTTAATAGCTCCTGGGCTAATTGTGGAAGTTCCATCAAATTGGTAAATGAACCAATATGTGCAACGAGGATTTCAATAATTTTAAAATTAATCATTTATCTATAAGTGTGTTTTTTAGAAACTGATTAATATACTAACGGGAGTACTGAAAGTTTTCAGACGGATTTATTTGAAGTGAACTTTATTTGAATTTATATTTATAATCCTGAAGAAGCAGTGTTACAAGCGGAAGTTGTTAGTAATTTAATCATCTTTGAAATTACAACTTGTAAAATTTATTGAAGCACCCTTTCAATTGGACTTTTCTTTCTTTCTAGAAGTATGGGAAAATAGGTTGAATTTAAATATTTTTAAATTTATAATATTGATAATTTGACATTGGATTAATAAGGGTAAATTGTCTACAGATCCGTCTGAGCAACAATTCATGAGCAGAAGTGAAGTTTTCGCTGAAGCTGTGGAAACTTTGCCGACATCGTCCGAGGCAATGAAAGAAGTTCCTGCTGGTCAGCTTAGGGGTGAAGTGCACAAAACCATGTTGGACATGAATGTATCAATACCCTTGAGACGTACCAGCAGCAAGCATTCAAATATCCATCTCACTTTCAGTCAGCGTCAGTTACTTCAGACGGAAAAATTAAAAAAAATTGCATGAGGTATGAAGTGGAGCAGCGACAACGAAGAGAAGATGAGCTCCAAGAAAACCGCAAGGAAATCTTGTTAACTCAAGGACGAGAAGCGAAGGCTCGTGCTGAACTTGCAGAGTGCGAAGTGAAAAATAAATGAAATACGTTTTAGAATATTCATTTTTTTACTTACATTTTTCTTTCTTCAGTTTTTCAATATTGTTTTTTTCTTATTTCGTTTTAATTTATAAATACCCTATTTTTATGCTTTTTGTACTATTTTTATATACATTACTTTCGGTTTAATAAATTTTTCTGCTCGTATTGTGTTTTATTTTGTATTTATGAAATTTCACAACAGACAAATATTCCGTTATAAATCATATAGTCATTACTTAGTTGTATGCACAACGGAAGTGTAACGTGTCGTTTAAAATGTTTAGAAGCTAAAAAATGTATATTTTTGGTCTTGCACAAACATATCACAATGCTCAAATACTTTACTATTAGACCAGATCATTGTGAATACTTTAAAAAATCAGTCTTCAGTTTTTCCTTACCTCATTTTAATTTTTTAAAAATAAAACATTTTTCCTGTAATTGATATGCACTAGTAGTGAATTATTATTAATAAAAGAAATTTAATGAAAAACACTGAAATATTGACTGCTCCTTTTATCGAATTAGATATATTACCCTGAATTAATATATTCAAAATTTTATTCTAATTAAAACATGAATAATGTTATATGAAAGAAAGAAGGAAAAAATTATAATAATCGGCTTTACTCACAAAATTGGAAAAACAGCTTATTTTTATAAATTACTTTAACCTATGTACAAAATTAATCATTGTTAGTATTAATAAAAAAGAATTAATTGAATGTTTCAAAGAACTGTAATATTATTAACTGAATACGAACTGGAGTCTATTCTTTCCCGCCCTCCTTAGGCACTACGATGACCATATTGTAATCACAACAACGATAAACTTGTTTTCTGATATTTTATTGAATTTTTTTTTCTCGTATTTTTTTGTTTTAAATGAGGAAACTGTACTTCACTTATGCACACGCACACAGGTGTATATATTTATATATATACACATATATATGTATATATATTTATATATGTATGTATATATATATATATGATATAATGAAGTAATAAATTATCTACATTACAATCAATATGTATAAATATTCTTGTGTGTTAATAAACAGATTTTTAAAGTGTGAACTCGTTTTATGAAATTTCGTTTAATTAAAATTTAACCTGAATATAAATTTAAAAGCCTTTTAGCTAAAAAACGTGGGTCTGTTTATTTAAATGCAAACAAAAAAATGATAATTCGTTTCCAAGTCCACGAATTAAAAAAATTTGAAAATGTCTATTGATTTGACGTTTCCGGACTGTCAAAGAAGTAAATAGACCGCAGAAGTAAGTTTCGCTTTAGCGTTCGTTACTTTGCTTTTATTTTCTGTGGACAAAGAAATTCTGTATTAAAAGAATTTGGTTTTGGAGTAAAACTTTAAACAGCGGGATGCGAAACCATCTGTTGTAAACTTTATGATAAACCTAAAAATTCAAACTTGAGAAATAATTTTGCTCTCAGCACGACGTTTGCCATTATGTATGTTCCGAAATGTAAGACTGGTAATAAAAGTTTAGTATGAATGACATAAGTTACATAGTTTTAGCACTGGTATGTAGTAGTTTTCCGAATGCGTACAGCGTATTTACTATTAGCGGAGCGAATTTACTATTTAACAATACGGAATGATGATAGTTGAATTAGAGAATGAAAAAGATTTTAATGACATTTTAATTTAAACAAATCCTTTTTCGAGATTTTCATTATGACCAGAATTTGTTTTTAAAGAACGGACTATTTTTAATATTTTGAAATTGCATCCAATATCATTAGCATTCAAAATGAAAATGAAAAGAATCTTGGGAATATTAGACTAGCTAGCGAATGTTCATTCTGACATTAATGGACAATATCGTCAATAACAAAAGACGCTGAAGTTAATTCTTTTTCAGTCAGACGCCTAGACTACTAGACTCTTGACGATTATCGTGGAAAACGACATTGGACCCTCAATAAGTAAAGCGGAATACAATGATCTTAAGATAAACTGAAGGTCAATAAGTATTGAACAAAAACTTGTATAATGTTATCCCTTGCTTCAAATGTTACACTGATTTCACATATCCATGATATTAAAGTTCACATCTGTAATAAAAGAAATTAATTTTTGCATCGTCATTCATTGGGATGAGTAAACTGAGGTGCATTGCATTATGATGCATTGTCATTTTCTTATCTCGCTTCGAATCCAGCTGTTATTCCCTCAGATTACATTGAAATAGAACAATTATTGTGAACTCCTTCCACAGATATGGACACACAGCGATGTCTTCAAACCACGCAACCACTGGTGGTTACAAATGTAGCTGCAAGCAATTTAGACCCGCTCAATGTGGTTCATATAAAAGAAGAGCCAGAAGGAAATAATATTGATGTTGGACCTACTGTACTCCAGCCTATGGACTCGCACTATAGAACCAACCTGGTACAATTGACCTCAATAAAGACTATCAACACTAACGCTAATTTTTATTTGATGCAGGTTACAATTTCCAGCGAATTGGTTTGTTTAGTTCTATGAATTTTCTTCCTCCATGTACGATTTTAAAGTTAAGATTTCGACGATACAAATTGCTAGTATCTCTTATAATTAATTTTTTATCAAAAATGTTGCGATCAGTTGGTTTGAAAGGAACCTCGCACATGACCCCTCCATTTTTGTCTGAAAAATGGAAGATTTAAAAATTAAAAAAAATTAAGAT
The DNA here is from genome assembly GCA_039881145.1 of Druceiella hillmani. Classification (NCBI taxonomy): domain Eukaryota; kingdom Metazoa; phylum Arthropoda; class Insecta; order Lepidoptera; family Hepialidae; genus Druceiella; species Druceiella hillmani. The sequence goes on along the minus strand of JAYKKI010000019.1, from coordinate 16,148,546 downwards.
AATAGCGTTTCATTGGTCCTGGTAATGATAAATGCAGAAACTAGTGTTTTGTTTTTCGCAGAAATTAGCGGACAAATTGCAATTTGAATTGTTTTGAAGTTATATGTTTTTATTAATTTTTATTTAACTCTACATTCAAAATATAATGAATCGTGATGAAAAATTTGTTCACGTGTTACATTCAATGTTTTTTGCTTCATATAGAGGTAACACTATACAGTCACTGAAACTTCACATTTATTTAGGCGTATAGGCAACGAGTAGATCCTCTAGCTAACGTAAATTTATTCGTAATGCTAGAGAAATCTGCTCGTTGCCAATGTGTACATGTAAATTATGTCCGTTGCTAATTTAAATACTCTAAATGTAGTAATACTTTTATATAAGAATCTCGCTGTATCAGGTTACTATAAATAATAATTCATTTTTTTATTGAATTGTAAGGAATTTATTGAATGATATCAATTCGTGACCAATAATCAAATATAAGAACTGTCTAAAATAAATCACATGATACAAAATTGACACACAAATCTGGAACTGTTAAAGCAACAATAGCCCCATAGCAACGATAACAACAAGACAGCTATCTTCCTATCACACTTCTGCAGTATATAAATGTTTACTACCAAACCTGCCAGTGACTTCTGAAACTTTCAACATTCTTGTTATCAAATGGAATCTCTGATGAAAATCTGTAACATCAAGAACTACCCTTTTCACCAATGGGGTGAAAAAGGATGAGTTCTTGATGTTAGAGGTTGTTATCAAAGAGGTTCGCTTTACCTTTCGGGATTTGGTTTACTCGTAATGTTTCCACAAACTGATGTGAGTATTAAGGCAATTTAGTAACAATAATAAAAATATAAAATTTTTATAACAAAGCTTTCATTGTAGTAAATTCAAACTGACAATATTCTAACGGTTATTTAAACTGATTCCATAAGGTGTCCAGTAACTTCAAAACTAACTTTGATTTTGTATAAAGCTACATATCAAAATGAAGAATGTTTGATCTATGTTCACAACTTTTGTGGGCGGGGCCTGACTTCATAGTAATTCTGTCATTTTCATAATAAATAATCTATCATGTGCTACTTCATGATGCAGTGCAACTTGAGAAGCTCTACACAGGTTTCTTTTTCACAGCCCTCTCCACAAGGTTTCTTCAGACAGATCTCACGAGCGACTTCCTCCTACGTTCATATCTAGCATCGGTTGTTTTGCATATTTCCTTCGAAAATGTTAATTGACATGCATACTTAGTTCCTCCTGTTATTTGAGGGTGATTATTTGATTAAGTTGGTGCCAATATATTGAGTGTACATATTTAAACTGTTGATTGGTTTCCAGACAAAAATTAAGCAAGAAGATGAAGTTCACAACGATGATGAGAGAAGCCTCTGTAAAATCGAGTATGATCAAGTGCTGTATTCTCAAGTTAAGGAAGGGGTTACTGAAAGTAGTCAGGAAGGTGAGCTAAAATTATCTTAATTATTTTGTTTCTTAATTTTCAAAATGTACACAAATAATGCAAAAGTGAGTGCGTAAACCGAAAGAACAGTGTTGCCTTTGTTGACCATCAATCATGTACCCTTTCCTTCATGAGCTATTAAAGTTTAACAACCCTAAGGCTTGAGTTAGTAGACAAAACTTAAGACCAGATTAAACCACGATTACTTAAGTCCTGTTTAATATGAATTGTCGTATTATGTCTCGGACGGTTCACTAGACACATATTAATCTAGTGTAACTACTTAAATCAAACCGTAAATCTCAATATTTGATTTTTAAAACCACTAAAGCGAGTTTTAAAAATTTAATATTGACATTTACGGTTTGATTTAATACTTCTGCCTGCACAGTATGAACTGCGCATCAATCGTTAGCTAACTTCAGTTTGTAGGTCTTAGGCCGGGCCTAACTAGGCTTTGGTTGGGCGGGTGGACTCTGTGCCACTCGCTGGGCCAGCAGGGTCTGGGTTTTTACCACCCCTTCGCTGGCTGACGACAAGAAGAGGCGGGTTTTTCCCAGACTGGGAGTTGAATTATAACATCTAAAGGTCAAATACCCGTTCAAATGTACTACACGGGCATTTTTATTTTACATCTTAATTGATTCAAGAAATTGTTTATTGGCAGTTGTAAGCGTCGTTCGTAAATTTGGCATGAAAATATTGCCTTTAACAAAGTAATCAAATGAATACAAGAAAAAAACTACACGCAAACAGAAAAAATCCGATTATTGCAAATATTGGCCCCTTACAAAGAAATAATTGAAAATAAACGCACCGACGGAGCGAGTGTGAAAATGAAATAAGACGCTTGAAATGCTAGTGCCGAAAAATATAATGCTATACTCCGTTCAAGTCCAAAAGATAATGTTTGTGAACAAACCAGTTTGATGGTTAAAATATGATTAGCACAATTATAAATTCAGTCAGCTGGTGACTATTCCCAAAATTCACTGTAATTCATCTGTGATATTATTAAAACATGCACTAAAATCCCTATATAAACTTAATAAATTGTTATGCTAAATAATGTTATTAATGTCGACATCACAATGAATTGTGAATTAGAGAAGGAAACTGTCAATCACATCAAACTCAGAGGTACAAAACATTTTGTACAAATATTCTATATATTAGAAAAATATTCTGATACATATGAAGTCCATATCCATATATGCTATTTATTGTACATCATTTACATTGTAAAGTATTGAAGTGAAATATCTGCTATAAATCCGTTTCGTTTTGACATAGACAATATTCAACTGTCTTTTTAGCGAGATGCTTACGCGAAGAAGAAGTAAACGAGACATAGCATCGGTACTGTATAACAAATATACTTTAAGTATACAGAGTATTTGGTGGAAGAAGAAAGGAAGTTGTGACATTTTATTTTCAAATAACTGCTATTATTTTGCAATGTAGTACACAGCACGTTTTCTATATAGTCTTTGTGCATACGTGATTGTACACAGTACACGGCAGTGTTTTTCTTTATATTAGTTAAGCCTTTGCTCTTTTACTGTATATTTTTGATGTTTATTTTTAATGTTAGATATGTTTATTATCACACATTAGAAAAACTTAGTATTCGGCATTATTTATATGCATTTTGGCATTACATTATGCAACATAAATGTGAATACCAACAATTTTGATTAATCACAATGAAACTACGTGATGTAGAATTATTTCTACTTTCTTTAATTTCTTTACCACGGCCTAGGTTTCGTTGTATTACAACATCTTCAGGTGGGATATTAGAAATTAAAGAAAGTAGAAATAATACTACATCACGTAGTTTCATTTAATTGTGAATAATGAATTTCTACTAACTATACTCGAATCATTGGTGCTAAATGGTGGCACTAAATGGGTTAATGATTTATAACAATAAAAAATTTAATATTATCCACTCACAATATGCTATAACAAAGTGAAATAGAAGTACAAAAATGGTTATAACAGATAACATAATCCTCTCGATTGTGCAGCTGTAAATCACACTTCCATCCCAGGATACCTTGGATACAGTGAATCAATCAACTCTATAAAAATTAGTCAATGAATGTCCTTTCCAAATTTTTTTTTCAAAATGAATTGTCCCTTTCATTCATTTGTATACCATCGCCAGTTCATATAACAAAGGTACAAAGAGCTACATAGTTAGCTGCCAATAGCTAATAGCATTTCCATGGATGTGTTAAAAATATTTCTATGGACGTGTAACATTTTATTTCATCTAAGTAATTTCCATATTTGTTGCCGGTGCTGTTCCCAGAAAACAATAAACTGAGTCAGCAAATAAACCACATCGGCAAATAGGGATGGCTAATTGTTGATTTAATTTTTGTAATGCATGTCACGTTCAAAGACATGGATGTTTTTATGGATGGTATATTTTCCAATCGAGAATCGCCTGTGTGCTTCTAACTAGATGTAAGTAGCTGATCGTACGACACAGTTTACAGATTTTACCAAAAAAGGATCTTTTTGTTTTACTTCCACTTACATCCAGTTACATTATCACTGCACGTAGTAGTCTGCGCATGTAACGGAAAACAATTCAGATGAACTAAAAGGAAGCCATCAGTGTGATGCAGCCAGAAAGATATATATAACCTTTCTGCTGCTAAGCCAATATACTCTGTTTACATGAAGCTGGTCATATTAACTTACTTTACATGAAACACATACTAGCTAATTTCTTTAAAACGTTGTGTTACAGAACACTGATTAAAGAAAGTCTAATGGATGAAATGCTGTTCTAACGTTTGTGACCGACATGTGAAGGTATAAATATGCTCAAAATAACAGAACTCATTATTATGCGTCTTAACCTCAGCAATCCTTGAAGCAAGATATTGAATAGGACCATGAGGTGAACTGGATGTCGGTGTCAACTGTTAATTTTCATTATTGGGATTAATTTCAACCAAACCATATTTCTTTATCAAAAGGGATACGCGGCGGCAAACCTTCAAATTGTGCTTACTGACATTAATTTCCAGATCCTGTTCATTTGAGCACGAGACAAACTTGTGAATTGTCAAGGCCTATGGAGTGTAGGCCTTAGCTAAATGCCCCCTACGTGGCATATCTTGCTGTTGCCACCATCTTAAAACGATTCAGATAGTAACAATTTTTCTTAGTTTATGTATTGTATGTTTGCATTTACTAAATAGCTTATTGAGTAAATAAATACATATTTTCTGATTAAAGATATTGGCACAAATTTCTCAGAAAAATTATGGTTCCTCCTCTCGGAAATTGTTGATTGATAACTTAGAATAAGGGGTGAATGAATATTTTTTGTCTCAGAACTTTGAATTGATTAGTTTTTGACTAGATCTTCGGGATTTGATATTGGTTTTTGAATATTTGTAGTTCAGGTTGAAGTGTTTTTAGTTTTGAGAATAATGTTGTTTTTCCATTTCTAAATGAATATAATCGCCTACCATAACCTTAAAAATTAATAACAAATTAATAAATGATGGTAGATTTAAATATTTCATCAATGCAATTGGACTGCGGGAAAAAATACAAATTCAGTGAAGTTTCAAATAACAGGGAGAAACATGATTGTAGTGTTTAATTTTTTCACTTCATTTTTACTCACAATTAAATGTAACTACGTGATGTAGTATTATTTCTACTTTATTCTAAATTCTTAACCACAACCTAGGTTTCATTGAATTACAACACCTTCAGGTGGACAATTTTTATAGATTGACTCTTAGAAACTCCTAACAGCATTTAAATTTTACACAAAACAATAGCGGAAGTGGGGTTTGTGCGGGTTTTCCCACTGTTTACGTTAGTGAGTTGTGATAGGGGAGCTTTGAAGTGTTTATTATACTTTCAAAAGTTATGCAATATACAAGTATTTTAATGAGGGTAATCAATAAAATTGATGTTATTCTATTAGGTTATTCAATGCAAATGTTATCTATTGTTCCCCTCGCATACACCTGGTATGTAATAAATTAAATGGATGTTATTCTCACTATTATGTTTATACATAGCAAGGACATCTGATGGTCGGAACAAGGTTACACAACTAATTATACATATCTACCATTTTTTGTTTTCTTTTGTGATGTGTCTCCTTAGGTGTGCGACTTATTGCCTTTTGTATTTATTTGTAATATATAGAGAGCATTGTTGGTGTGAGGGTGATGGTTATTTTCAGTAAGATGTTTTGCAAAATGAGACGTCGGATACATCTCATTTTACAAAATTTCTTATATCTTGTTTCTTGTTTCGCCAGTTCTTGATGTGTTGCTTTATACTTTTGTTGCTTTATGATAATTAGGTTTTTCTAATGGGATGGTTAAAGCTCTGTGAATCATCGAATGGAAGGCTGCTCACCCACAAGACCGAGGGTGTTTTGAATGGCTATTAATTACGTCACTCAGTTGTGAATAAAAATTAAGTGATATTGAATTTCTGCAAAATGAACGTCATTGTAGTGTGTTTAATAATTCATTTTGACATTATTTTCAAATAGACTTTGGTGTGTAATTAAACAATAGCATGAAATTATTTATGAAAGTTAAATACGTCTATTAATTGGTTCCATTAAATCAAAAACATTTAAATATAAATAGCTATATATGTAGCAAAATTTGGTTATATATATATATATATATATATATATATATATATATATATATATATAGCGAAGTGGTGTACATTGTTTTGGTTGTGTATTAAACTTTAAACTTCTTCCCAACGAGGAACGATGCATTCTGTTCATAACTTTTTCCGCATGCTTTATTTGCTGTCCGCTGTATTTAATTCTTTCATAGCTTCGTTTACATGGAGAGGTTTTTACAATATCAACTAATTGAAAACTCAGATATTATTTTCTTAGACATTATTCCTTTGGAAATCAAATTCAGATATTATTCTCTCGGGTTACACAAAAATAACTAAATAATAATACTGAAACCCTTCCACAGATATCAACAAACAGCAATGTCTTCAAATCATTTATTATAAATATGTTTGCAGGCAATTTGAATCAGGTCAATGCAGTTCATATGAAAGAAGACCCAGAAGACAATGATATTTCTATTGGACCCACTGTACTCCAGCATAAGGACTCGTACTACAGAACCGGCCAGGTACAATCAAGCTCAGTAATGACTATCTATGCTGAGGCTAATTTTTATTTAGTACAAATTACGATTTCTAACTAATTGTTTCATTTTGTTAGTTCTGTGGATTTATTTAGCTCCATATTGAATTTCAGAATTCAATAGTGCTACTTGTTATTTTTTTGTTAGAGATGATGGAATTAGACAGATTGAAAGTAGTCTTACACATGCCTTCCCCATTTTTATATTAGAGAATATAGGATTAAGAATTTAAGAAACTGTGATAATAGCAATTTGATGGTACACACAATGACAATTGTAGATCCTGTTTTTTATTATTTTTTTTTTTAATATAAATTAGCAGCAAATTTGGCTTCGGAGCAGAGTGCATAGATTTTGTAAGAAGCTATTAGTTGCTGTATTTTATAGCAAATACAGCAATGCTTCTAAGCATATCTATCTACTATTTTATTTAACTTAACTTATAATCAACTTCTACATAGAAATGTTATTGACGTGTTACATTCAATGTTTTTGCTTTACATAAAGGAAACATCATATAGTCACGGAAACTTCACATTTCACTTAGGCATATTGGCAATGTGTATTTTCCTTAGTAACATGCTGTAAATGTGACGCGTGATGCATAATTGCAGTTTATAGCACTATTGTCCTGTGCTGTAAATAAGATTAGCTGCATCTGCACATCTCTTTTAAACATTTTTTAACTGTTGTTCGTTTTCCGGAAAAAGTTGAATGATATTTTTGTTTGGTTTGTCTAATAATGAAATTATGACACAATTTGTCCGAAATATTGAATACTGCAGTAAAACTCCTAATAGTTAATACTTCTCAGTCATTAGTCTTCAGGCCTTTAGGAAAAATAAATTATATTTGATAGTATAAATGTGATATAATATTGTGATGTAAGTCTCTTACTTTACCAGGTCCTTACAATGATTGCACTATTAAATAAATTTTAGGGAATTTATTGAATGAAATTGTAAACCACATGTCAAATACATGAATAATGATCTAAAATTAATCACACAACATAAAATTAAAAGGTAAATCTTGATTTGCTAAAGCAATATTGCCATAGCAACGACAGTAACAAGAAAACCATCTAGCTAACATACATTTAGCGCCAAACCTGTCAGTGACTTTGGCAATAATCCACATAATTGCCATGAATGGAACCTTTAACGATAATCTCGAACATTCCAAAAATGTCATTTTTCCCCAAAGGGTTGAAAAATTATTTGCCAAATAATTCATACATCAAATAATGCTAATTTTAGTGCATTTTATTAACAATTATAGACGTATAAAGTTTTTGTAAAAACACCACAAATCTATACTTCTATTATAGGAAACTTAAACTGGCAATATTTTTGCATCATCAGGTTTCAATATCCCGAAACAGTTTTGATTTTACAAATCTAAATATCGGAATTAAGAATGTTTGATCTTCGTAGATAATTTCTACATGTGGAGTACAGCTTTATTTTCATTTCCTAATTAATAATCTGCCCATCTCATGATGCAGAGCCACTGGAGAAGCTCCCGTTCGACTCCATAAGGTTTGTGCAAATGGATCAGTCGAGTGACTTTGTTCTACAGTGTCGGCTGTTTTGCATGTATTTTGCGAAAAGTTGATAGGTGCACATACTTAAAGCCACCTCTTGTTTGACAGCCATAATTTCACATTAGTTGGTGCTAATATATCGAGTGTACATATGTAAAGCATTGTATGGTTTTCAGACAAACATTAAACAAGAAGATGAAATACACAATGGAGACGATGAGACAGGCCTCTGTAAAGCTGACAATGATCAAGTACTGCGCAGTCAAGTTAATGTAGAGTTTACTGAAGACACTCAGAAAGGTGAGCTAATATTGTCTGAATTATTTTTTTTTATTGCTTTATGACCTTAAATGTACACAAATAATACAAAAGTTATTGTGCGTACTAAAAGGAATGCAAGGAAATAAATGTATTAGTCTACACAATATTAGGTTAAACTGCGTAACTAAATATTGATTACATCGTATTTATTATTCCATTCCATTGCTCACTTTAGTGAACACAACACGAACACAACAAACATTTTAAACTTTACTGCTGTGGCCAGCAATCAAGGTTTTGTTATTTTGATTCTATGAGAAAACACCTAGGGATTGAACAATTTTAAAAATTGCAAAATAGAACCCTTTTCTAAGACAAAAAGAGCCCAAAAGTTTAGAAATAATTTAAGTAAGAAATTGGAATATTTCTTCAGATACTCTATAAAATTGTCGCAGCCCATAACAGAGATATGGTTAAAATGCTATCAAGATATACACCAGCCATCAGGCGGCCATACGCGGTTTGAAACAGCAGCTAGTGTTTAAATATTGCTTAATGCTAAAAAAAGTGATACAGTGAAGGTATCGAATACAAGTTAGTAATAATATAATATTTACACTTTTAAACCTAGCATTGCACTTGCGATGTGTCTGAGAGAATCTTATACCCGTAAATGAAAGCAGCATTAAAGGATAAATTAAGATGTGATTTGTGAACATCGATGTAGGGTTTGTAAGGAAATGTGTGAGTCCAGGTAAGTTTCAACATATAAAAAATTTTTAAGATGTTTAGTTTTTATTGCGAAAGAATTTAATTTTAATTTGTCGACATATTAAACATTTTGAAGTACTTCAACATAAAAATTAATAAATAGCAAAGAAATAAAATTTACCATAAGTTTATTTGCATGTTCTATATATCGTTACCAACAACAAAACAAGCAGCAAAAACAAAGGCATCTATAAATTATTGTTTACGACAAATATTTCAGAATGTTGCATTCGTTTTTTATCTAATTCATCAGCTAATTTATATTTTAAATAATTTGGCTAGTAACTCGTTTCCATTGTTAAATTTTTTACCATCATGTATCATAAGTGTATTTCATATGCCATGTTACTCTTTCTTGGCCGTTTTCACGTAAATAATAATATTGTAACTGCCAAAATGATGTCATTATATTTTGAAATTTAAAAAGCAAAATATTTTTTGCAATAATAAAATGTTTACAATTATTTACCTGTACTTTGTTAGTTGTATGCCATTGATTTGTCACGTTCGTGCTCAGAAAAGTGCAAGATATTTATTTGCTGATAGGTAATTGCGGGAACTTTATGTGCCATTATATTTGCTTAAAAAACTGATCGAGTATCTGATAGAATGCACATAAAGTAAGGTTTCATAATCGCGTCTATCTCTCGGTATTTTTAATGCCAATTCACATAGATAATTTTATTTTAAATTTTTATTCAAATTCTATGCTTGAAATTTATCAGATTTTTTAAATAAACGAAGTACAATTTTATATAAAAAGGGCGGGGACACATCGCATATAACTTTGTAGCTTAATGGGAATTTGAATATAAGGAATAATAAATAGAGCCTCAATTTAAATTTGAAACATCTGCCCGATAACATCTCGCTTGTCTAAGTGTGAGCAATAAATTTGTCTACATTAGGGGAGGGCTATATTGCTTTAAATACTTTCAGGTATCAATCTTCTGAAGAATTTACTTCTGAAATCTTATGGACTGAAGTGTAAAACTGTAAATACTGTAGGCTGTGATAAACAGACAGAGATGAAGTTATAAAGGTTCTTTTTTTCAGTATGGAATACTAAAATCGACAAACGCAAAAAGACATAAGTATATTTAGTAAACGTTATGCTACATATATGAGGCTGAGTCAAAATTTGGTGGAATGGAGGGGATGGCGAGGGGTAGGGATTGCTTGCTTCCATAGTTACTTATGAACGATTCTTTATGAGTATATATACCAAGTTTCTTTTGAGTTATCATTGATCAAGCAACTCATTCTAGAGACAATATAATTTAAATAAATTTCTACAAAATTAACGCCAAATTTATTCAATATTTTCTCTTTCTCCTAACAACAATAAAGTTTGATGATATAAATATATGAGAAGAATGGAAAAAAAATTCTAAGTTATTCGCAGTGCGTTTTTTGCTCAGCACATTCTATAATAACTTTAAGTAAGTCTATTAGCTTCCCATTTTTCGATTCCATTCATTTTCCGAGTATGTGCCAAGATGATGGATGCATGTATAGTTTAAAAATGTACTCTTAAGAAGAATAGAAGAGAATTGTCTCTTATGGTAAAGGAAGTAAAACAAAGACAAGTTGAATTAAGCCTTTTTACTTACCGGAGGAACGTCAGTTTCTTGCAAGCCAGAGGTGAAGAAATTTGTTTTGTAATTGTATACTATATATAATGACGATGAAATAAATGCGGATAAAATTAAATGTAAAAAGCGTTATATAAAGTAGCAAGAATCACGTGACGAGGGAATCTGGTAACTTTTTCATTTTGAACATTACAGACATAAATTATTACACGATTTTCCAAGCTAATGCTGGAACAACATCTTATTCTCTCTTTAATCTTACAATTGCCATAAGATTTACCAAATGATTATCTTCATTTCGAATTACTTCAACCAACAGTGTCAAGTCTAATAATACAGAAAATCAAGATGTAATGGAGAAAAAAAATCAAATACCGTTGCACTAATATTAAAAGCAAAAAATGTTATGTGATTGAAACACATCGCATATTTTTATTGTTTAAATTCCATCCAAAATCATGGATTACAATTATGTAAAATGAAAAGCACTATCATTCCAATGTAATGAACTAAAAGTGGTAAAATACAATTTGTGTTTTCTAAACAATTTTAATTTTCAAAAGAGTGACTTCTTAAAGATTTATTTAATACTAGTTGATTGATGAATTCATAAACTATTCACATTACACAGCTGTTTTATTTATTGGAATATATATGTTCAGGAATGAAGCTTGTGAGAATTGTGGAATAAAATACCTGGTGGTTTAACCTTTTCAAGAGATCATTTTAAGAGAATGCTATAAGAATACTACCTATAGCCATGATTCACATCTGTTTTCCTTTAGTTATTACAGAACCTGACCATAGCCAATTTAAATGTGACAAGTGTTTCAAGATATTGAAGTCCAAAGTGGTGTTATTGATGCATCATAAGCAAGTACACGCGACAGATTGGCTGAAATGTGGGATGTGCAACAAAGAATTCAAGGGTGAAAGCTATTTAACGAGCCACATCCGCAAATGTCATAGTGATCAAAAGTACAAGTGTGACGTCTGTAAGAAAATATACAAATCAAAGCGAATGCTGCAGGAGCACATTTTTAGGCATCATCTTGACAATCTTGGAGGTGGGTATGGTTGATCACTGATGTTATACTTCTCAAGTATTCTTTACAGTCCTTCGCAGTGAGCTTAGTTTTGATACTATACTTTATATGATTTTCTATCGTTGTACATGTTTCCATTAAACAAAATTTAGTACGCAATTGCTTACGATCTCCTGAACAAAAACAAAAAACCACACAAAGGACTTTGGACATTTTTTAAAGAAATCTCATCAATAGGTTCAAAATTGTAATGTTTTGGTTGCTGTTTTTTTATTGAAAACTTCAAATTTAGTATCTACGTGCGGAATAATTCTATGTTCATCAATTTTTTTAATTTTGCTGAACTGTTGTTTCTTTTTGAGCTTTACAGTTAAATTATTTTGGTTAATTTTAATCAATGACTTTAAAAGACAACTACGGAACTCTACTTCGTACGTACCCAACCTGTACTTGGCCTGTTTTTTTTATTAATCAATATGTAATTTTCAATAGTGTTGCATACACTATAATTTTATTTTTAAAATTATAATTTTGTTAATTTAATTATGTAATAAATTTGTGCACTTATTTTGTTAATTTTTCAACTTTTTCAGTGTCTCCTGTTGTACAAACAGTACAATAGGAGACACTAAAAGGGTTTTGAATATTAAAAATGGAACCAGCTAATAAGTTTGTAATTCTAGTATTGTTTTTTAAATAGTCTCCCTGATATTCTCTACATTGTTTCATTCGATGGATCCACTGGGAGAAACAGTCGCCCCAATCTTCCTCGGACGTCTCTTCCTTGATCTTTTCAAAGGCAGCCGTTGCTCCTTTAGTGTCCAGGAATTATATTCCTTGCCGTTTCATTTTTATTTTTGAGAATAAAAAGAAGTCACATGATGTGAGTTTGGTGCTCTACGGTGAATGACTCATAATTTCTGCGTCCGAAGTAGACAAATATTTGTTTGTCTGAGGCATTGTCATTATGTAAGAGAATTCTATCACAAGGGAGTTGCTTTCAAACTCTTTCCAGAACAATTGGCAAACAATTGCTGGTATACTGATCTGCAGTAATTGTTCTTTTATTTACTAGAATAATAGTTACATAATAACCTGCCTGTCCGAAAATGCAGCCACCATCTTTTTTCCAGCACCACATACTTTCTTCATCTTTGTAGGTAACTTTTCAGAAGGAAAAATTCACTGCGCAGCTTAGTTTTGAGTTTGTATAATCAGTCACTCATGATGTTCATTCGTGTCATTGTGATTTCAAAATACCATTTAAAGCCCATGACGTTTCATTCATGACTTCACAATACCATTCAAAGCAACGATGTTTTTGAGCTTCAGTCAAATTTTGAGATATGACCATGATTGGACTAGTTAAACCAGATGTAGACAGCAGCGCGCGATGGGGCTTCATCATAAAATGCCATTCGAATTGATCATAACATTGTTGTTGATTAAGACCACAATAATAGTGACAAAAATCATCGAATGAATATTTTCTCATGTTGAATTCATCTTAATGTAATATGAATAATTTTCAAATTGTCGCCGATTTCTAAAGACAAATGATAAAATACCTCAGACAAAGTACCTCAATGGATTACAAGAGTTTGATTTTTGAAATTTGAATTAATTTTTTATTATCATTATTACAAATAACCAATTCCAAGAACTTTCAATGCAACCCTCGTATAGGTATATTTATGTATACCCTTGAAATGTTCATTAGTAAATAGGCCTAATACTCAATGGACACGCGACATACATACTCAATGGACGCGTGAATACAGTTGAATGCAGATCTTTACATACTCTGTCAGGTTCCGCTTCACAGAGCTGTATATTTTACAAAATGCGTTCGTCAACTCTGCAGTGGGGGCGCAAGGTTCGCGGGGTATGCGCTATCTCGTTCGATGATCATCCTTTTCTGTCGCAACTCTTTGTCTCGGCTTTCATATAACGCTCTCTCTCTTGGTGTCGTGTTAGTAGTGTATAAAATTGTATGTCGCAGAACCGAATTCATACAGTATTCGCTACGTGGACTTCTATTACATGTCATCTACTTCTACATCTCACAAGTATTGCCTTAGTACTGCTTCACCATTATTTTTAGAGTTAAATGGTAATGAATGTTAGCGATTATATTGGTGATGAATGTTGGCCTCGCTAGTTCCTTGCATTTGCATATAAAACTCGGCTAGAGATGCTACGACAGCCGATTCTTTAGATCTACATTTGTAGACTGTACTCTTATATCTACCAGAAATATATTCAGTGACCTGTTGTACTGATCCTGTTGCATAAAAACGTAAAACCAAAAAGAGTTGTTCTTGTTGAGTTTTGTTCCTCAACAAAGTTTGTGGAAATGTCTCGATTAGTTGGATTTAAATAATGAATTACTAGATAACACTCAATTATTGATACAGATGTACACAAAACTTACTTTATAGTAATAGTGGCTAATCTTCTTTGTATCAATTCACTTAGAAAATTGACATACTTTTTAAACATTCTGTAATGAAATAAGAATTTAGAATTCATCAACAGTCATTTTTATGGATTTTAAATTTTTTACGTCTATACGTTTTATAATTAACATTTGAAGGACTATCTGTTAAATGTCGCATCAAAGATCTTGGAGTCTTCAAATTCAGTGCTAACACCATACAAAAATTTTGGAAAAATCAACAGCATAATGTAGTAAAAGTCAGCCTCAAAAGTTAAAGGACATGTAAAAGTAACAAAATGGAAGAATTTTGCCCATGTCTTTTACTTTGTTACATTACTTTAGCTGTTCCTGTCGATAAAGAAATGGGTGTAAGTATATTATGGTTTTATTATATTTGAATTGTTGCAGATTCTCATCTAGATAACTACAAGTGCGACAAATGTTCGCAAATGTACCTGCATAAAAGCTCACTAATGCTACATTACAATCGAGTGCACAGTACGGATTCACATAAATGTAATGAGTGTAACAAGGAATTTAAGTGTAAGGCCTACTTATTGAAACACAGGCGTAATATACATGGCAGGCTGCAGTTGGAGTGTGATGTCTGTAAAAAAATATGCAAATCTAAAACTTGTATGCCACATATGCAAGTGTCAAGGGGTCATGGCCATAAGCCAAGAGGTAAGTGTGAATGTATTGATGGCATATGAAAAAAGTTACTATTGAGATGCAAGTTTAAAACCACCCTTACTACGTCAAATAATTCATTAAATCCATCCTCATCACATCGCCATTTGGAAAGTAATCATGGTCATTTCAAAGATCAGTCTGTGGCCTTCTTTCAAGGTAAATTAAAAATTTTCTATCAAAGGCAAAAATCTATTGAGTTAATATCCTTGAACACAAATGTCAATGCGCTGCAAGCCTCTTTTTGAGTTAATTATTTAATTGCCAAACAAGCAAAATACACGCTATTGGGGAAACCTCTTACTGCCCGCAGTGAAACAGACAGTGGAACGCATGTTCGGAGGAGAAATAGCAAGAAAACTTGATGTTATTCCTTATCAAATAACACTGTCTCTCCTCCTCTTGCAGACATGTCGGAAAATTTTAAAAACCTGCACATTCAACGATGGATGGATGATTTACTGAGATGAATGATTTGTTGGTAGTGTGTTTTACTGTAAAACAAATGTTTAAAAATATGTAAACACATTTTATCATTTGAAATGTTATAAAAGCATGCATGTAGGACTATTTGGATTGGTCATTGATCGATTAATGGTTAATCAGCTCGCATCGAATAGATACGTGGAATGTGAACTATGAACACTTTAATTGCACGGACTAGTATATATTGGCAGCGGTCTTTATAGCATTGGTGGCGGGTAAACTTTTTTAAATACTAATTTTTTTTGTTTTTATTAAAAATCCATATTATCTATATACATACAGTATATAGAAAATATGGGTTTGCAGATAAGTCAAAATATGATCCTACTCTCGGAGTAATAAAGGGGAAAATTTCATGTTCACTCCATCCCACAAATATTGCCTGAAGCCGAGCTACAACCTTCAACATCAGCCACTTTATTTTAGACAGACTTGTAAAGGTGAAAAATTTCATATCGTCGTAGTTTTTTGCTGAAAGTATCATTGAAACGATAAATATATCAACCTTTGACAAATAGACGAATCTTTCCATAGGTGGAAGGAGTTAGTTTTGGAAGGAACTGTGGAAGGACTGAGCTAGTTTTTAATAACAAAAGAAGCTGCATAAAACATGAGACAATTTAATATATTTATCACAATTTAAATTAAAACTAATCAGCAACTTTCCAAGATCTTTAATACTAAACATTTCATGCAGTCAGTAAATATTGCAAGTTAAATGAATCAAGTGAATGCGGTCACTCTAGTAAGTGAATTACTGTAACCCGAGTACTTATTGAACAATCAATAGTTTATACAGACACTTTATGTTTACACTGTCATTTAGTTACGTTATATTAGTGTTATTTTATTAAGAATGGTAATGTAAGTTTATGTGAATAAAAATAATGCCTATGTTAGTTCAGTTATTCATCTGCGATATTGGCATGCATTTAATTTGTCTGTTTATAATCAGTCACCACATACCGATGTCCAATTATCTATATATAATACCAGATGTTTATTTACGTACACTATCCAATTTATCGAAGTGAACTTGGGATCCTTTGCGAGTTGTGACATGCCGATTGGTGCGACACGTAGTCTGGTCCTCTAATGAAATGTTCACAAGAAAGACCCTTGAAAAAAATGAAAATCATAATATCAATCATAAATCGCGACCTGCCCCTGTGTTGTGTAATGTGGCGAAGCTATCAGTAGTAGCCAATTGAAATTACTAATGTCGATAAAAGAATTGTCAATGAGATCACTTCATTGGCATTGGCGAATAAGATCAAATTATTTACAATGTCATGATTCGTTTTAAAAGGTAGGGTCGCTTTGATTTGTTCATTCATAATTAATACATTTCTACTTTCCAAGTTTTACGTGGCTTTTTTCCACAACACTCTCAGATCTGCGACTTTCATGGATTAATACATTACATCTGTATATAGGGGATACAGCAAACACAATCTGCACTATATTTACAAATTAGTCGAAATTTATTACAACAACGTCAAAGGGACTAGTCATACTGAGTCGTTAAAACCGATTATCATAAAAATTTATTCCACCGTTGTAAAAACCGAAACATTGTTTTAATTTTTTAAATTATATTTCAAGTGTGTACCATTTAGACAAAAATATGAAAAAAATGCATAAATAAAATAAAAACATTGAAAATATTTTTGTCTAAAAACAATATATTGAATTATGTACATTTATTTTAATATACATTCTGTAATTTTCTTTTGATTCGGATAGTTCAGAAAAAATAATTGTATTAGACTGTCTGCACTAACGGCATCATTCACTGAATGTGCAGGAAATAGTTCTTCATAGTCTTCGTTTTCATCATATAACCTTGAATTTCAGCTATGACTTCATTTTCTGGTGATACTTTTATCCAGTCCAATGTTTCCCAATTAGTGGTACCCGTACCCCCATGGGTACACAAGATTACTTGAAGGGGTGTGCATGACTTTCTCTTCACTAAGGTAATAAACAGTGCCAAAATTACAATCGTCGAATTGTAATACTTTAAGTCAATCAATTTGCGTATTATGTAAGCGTGAGTAGTGCCGTCCACGCACATGGGCAAGCGGTGCGGGCTGTGATGCCGTCGGTAGAAATGGGGGAGATGCTCCCGCTTTATTATCAGTTCAGTTCATGCCATGATTGCCGTAGAATGTGTGTGTGTGATGCTGTTCTCTGTTTATTATCACCAATTATTTGTAATAGACATTACAACCGTTACAATGCATCGGTCATCCTAGCTAGTTAATACTTATTTATATGCAAGCGCTAATATATATTTTATTATATATATATATATATATATATATATATACATACATATATATACATATATATATATATATATATATATATATATATATACATATATATATACATATACATATACATATACACACATACACATACACACATACACATACATATACATACATATACATATACATACATATACATACATATACATACATATACATATACATACATATACATACATATACATACATATACATACATATACATACATATACATATACATATATATATACATATATATGTACATATACATATATTCACAATGAGTCTTCAATTCGAGCTTATGTGAGTGAGTAATGCTCACTCGCTGCTGTCTCCTTAATTCTGTGAACTTTTTGACACACTCTTCTATTTAATATCTTTAATGTAGAAATACATTTGGCTAACTTATTACAGTGGTATTTTCTAGTTAAAAACAGCATAATTTGTCATATAACTGCAATGAATTGGAAACAATATTGTAATAAAATAAATAAACCAAATTATTAGGGTCACAGTTGCAATTTTTATCATAATAGATCTGTGCTTTTTTTACAATCCTTTGATTTTTTAAATTTCTTATAAACAAAATGAAATAAATGTTTCACTTTTTTGTTTAAAAGTATAAACAAACATTTATTGCATATAATTAATATCGAAGTTTAAAACAAAGACTACAGATTCTATTCAAAATTCGATTGAACTAATATTCTGAAATAGTTTGGTTAACCTTCAAAGCCATGTGTGTAATTTTATTAGATAGTAGTCCAAAAGATATAAAAGCACAGTAGAAATTGTGCCGTAACTTGCAACATAACTCCACTACTGCATTTCTTATAATAAGTATGAAGTAAATATATTGAATGCTCCAAGGTATTCAAATGCAAGGCTTATGAAGCGAACCACATCCAAATGAAAGTCGTAGATACTACTCTGTGTACAGCAAATTAAATAGTAGGAACGTAAAACGGTTAGGAAGTACAGCAATTCTCAAATGTTATCTCTACATTTATAAGTGAACATTTAAGTATTATCATTGTAAGTTGCATGGAGCAGTGTTCTAATTTTCTTTCTGCTGCGTCCCTATAAATATTTCATTTACAAAAATATTTTAAAATAAAACTAAATAAATTACTGACTGAGGGCTTTGGCTTGCGGCTCGCTGGGTCGCAGTGACAATCTAATGCGAAGACCAGTCTAGGTTGCACGTGAATTCGGTAATGTCCTACGTTAGGAACTTTCACGATTATGTATCAATTTATAGAACTATACAAAGAAAATGAGTTCTCCTGGAAATTCAATTCAAATGAATATTGGTTTAGTAAAATTAACAGAGATCTTTGATAAATTTTCAATTTTGGAACGGATAAAGAAAGAAAATTAACACAGGCGTAGCCTATATTACCTTGAGTTCAATTTGTCTTAATGGGTTTGAACGGGATTTTTCAACAAGATGGAAATAATTGTTTAGCAGAATAAATATTACAGGAAAAAATAAAGAAATTTTGCAGTCGAGATGAAACTTGTTTTTCCACTACAGAAACAGAACAGAATTTCGTTTTGAATTCATTGTATAGAAAAGGTTTTCAATAGCTTTTATGTTCTGTAAATTACAACATTACATACATTGATATCTTGTTATTGCATTCGCAGGGCAATATTTTACATGTGACTACTGCCAGAAGATATTCTCAAAAAAGAAATCATTACAGCAACATGTAAAATGTGTGCACGGAGGACTTGTTCACCGATGTCTGAAATGCGATAAATGTTTCAAATGTCGGACTTACCTTCAGCAACATGAAAAATTGGTCCACAGTAAGGCACAGAATTTTGCAGAAACTTCAGCTGTGAATCATCAGCTTTTTCGCACGCGTGGAGCACGTTGCAGTTAAGCTGGTACATCACGTAAATTCTGGTCTAACTTACTTGGATGTTGCTGGGTTTCTATGTTTATGTTTGGAACAATTTACGGTTGACAGTAACCCCACCTGTCGGAAGCACCCTGATGGGATACAAATTTATCTGCATGCGTTGATTTTACGATGGAACAAAACTGTACTTGTAAGCAGTACAACATTAGCAAACATTACACACTCAAGAAATGAAGATGCTGCTTATTGTGAGTGTATTATTCTTGGGGTGGATACAGCAAACGAAAGAGAAGGAACCTTCATAGGGTTCATGTACCCCTCCGTTATTTGAATATACTTGGCCAAAAAACAATAATTTTGTATTTTTTTACGAGCTTAATAAAGTAATAAGAAATTACAAATTGGGTGCATTATTTCTAATAATGTGAACTATTTTTGGTTAAATTTTTATTAAAAAATTGATATTTTGCAATTTGTGTACTGTTGAGTCATGGTCGCTGTGGAAAAAGAAGAGTCATGAATACGTAATATCTCAAAAGTTGTACAATTTTTTTCTCAAAAACCATTTTACGTGGGAAGTTAAAATTCTGCTCAGTAGGGGAGTCTATTAACCTGCATATTTTGCAGTCATGACAACCTAAAAATATTTCTTCAGAAATTTTGGGAAATTTAAAGATTCAGGAAGGGTTCATAAAAAAGTCGCATGGTGTACTAATTTCAAGGATGAGTCATAAGAGTTCCAAAATAATATTTTTTAAAGTTTCATGAATCGTATTTGCACAGATATCACGTTACGATATCAGTTCACGCCGAATTGTAATATTATAGGTTCTTGTAGGCTAAAATATAACTTCACAATTTTTTACGATCTGAAGTAATAATTCGAGTTAATAGGTCTTTGTAAAATATATTTTGAATCTCCGCATCTTAGATTATTGATTTTAACGCCTCAACTAGATTACATACGAGTCAGTAAATAAAAAAATCAAAGAAAAAGCCATCCCCGAGGTTCTAACCAGAATTTAATTTTTGACTAGAAAAAAGTTTCTTATTTCCATATATATAATAGAAATACAATTAGTTTTAAGTGGCTACTTCATTTGGTGTGAATTACAAGCAAACTAATAAGTATTTGCATTTTAAAAACCGTAGATTTAGATACTGCAGAAAAGAAAAAATTTTCAAAACCTCAATTTCGGCACCAAAAATGAGAAAAAGAGATAAACAAACAAAAACAGACGGGTTCTTTAATAATATTTTTAAGCCAGCCAGAACATGAGGCAACACAATGTCAAGGAACTGATTACGTAGCTTCAACTAACACAGCCTTAGATGCGTAAGGTATGGAGGTATCTGAAAAAATTACGTAGGTTGTAGTCCATCTGCAAAAGAAGACTCCAATAATACAAAAGAAGGTACTGTCGAAGAACCTGCAAACAATTTATCAACACCAGTAGTATGTAGCAGTTTAGATTATGGTGATCTTTGTTTGCGGCTTGCCAGTATTAGTAATAATCTTGTTAATATTTTGGTTAGTTGTGATCAACTACAGGTGTTTAACTACTTACAGGGTGTTTAACTACAATTTCTCAATAATAATGATGGAAACAATTCTCCGACAATAATTAATCAAGAAATCTTCCCAATGGAGAAAAAATTAACAGAGAATGGCTTGTTTACTTTATTTCTAAAGGTTCAGTCCATTGTTTTTGTTCTGAAGTATTTGGTAAAACTGTAAGTAGTTTCTCTGCTTTGAATGGTTATTCTGATTGGCAGCATTTATCGTAAAAAGATATGAAACGAGCATTTCCCACATTGAAAATTTGAAATCATTGGTACAATTGAATATGTTAAAAAATAAAACTACAGTAAATGAAATGCAACTGAGACTTTTAGAATCAGAAGAAAACCATAGTGTTATTAAGTTTTTATCTCGTCAGTCTGGCTTTTCGGGGTTCATCAAAAGTATTACATGGGCATGGTAATGGTAATTTTCTAAAAGCAATCGAAATGATAGCATCCTTTGAATAAATACAATTCGTCCAAGAAGAAAACAAAAACAATATGAATATGAACATAGTGATGAAGCTTTACTAGACCCTAAAGGCAAATACAAAGTAGGCTTTTTTTTCAAAATCTAGATCAGATATCAATTTTTTTAAAACGTATATTCAAGGAGTTAAAAGATTTACCGAGGGATTTGGATTTTTCAGCAACGATTTATTGAATTACCCCAAAGATCAATCAATGAAAAATGGTGAAGATTTAAATCTAAAGCTTCAAAACCAATCAAGTGATGAAACAGACAATAACGGTATTGATTTGTTTACCGAAAGCAATGCTTTAAAGTTACATTTTCCAGAACATCAGTCTAATGGTCCACAAACTCTTTTACAATATCTGTTTACTTGTGACTTAATTTCATCATTTCCCCACACGACAATATCTTTCAGATATTACTTACATTGCCGGTTTCAGTTGCATATGATGAAGGTCTTTCTCTAAATTATCTTATAATTTTGTTGTATCCAAGCTGTCTATCTTAGACAGCTTGGATACAACAAGAGTTTCAGAGTTGTGTAATGCATATGCTGGTTTACAGTTTCTGTAAACCAGCATATGCATTACACAAAAATTTGTTAAAAAGAATAAGAATAAATGTTTTTTCTATGTAAAGTATGTTTTTTTTCACACCATTATATGAAAAAACTAAATACTCTTCCTGACAATCTCGGCCTAGTAGTCGTAGTTAAACAGAGGGCGGCAAAAGCGGTATTGCACACAGGCGTTTAAATAGCTAGCAGCGGCCCTGGACACATGGACTAAATGATATTCTATGGCTGTCTATATATGTTGAAAGAAAGAATATCATTTGAAAGTTCTAATCGAATTTAATTAACTAGAATTTTTTCCAATTATTAGAACAGTGTCGCAAAATTATAAATGACAGGACACAATGCACGTCACTTGGAAGCTTAATATTTCACAAACAGAACTTGAAAATGAAGAAAGGGTAAATGAAAGCTCACTTTTATTTTTAAAAGTCAGTAAAATGATAAAAACATTTTGGCACCCATTTTACATTATGCAAAGGAATATGAAAATATTATTTTTTTAAATATTTTGTTGTTTACTAATTGAGATCTCCATATTCTCTTTGCAACATTATATGTCTGAAACAGATGTTTGGACATGATAAGGGTTATTTCACCATGAAATCGTAAAAATGTCAATATTATTAAAACTAAAACTCGTAACTTTTTAAATGATAAATAAACAACTGAAAAAAGGTAATTTAAAAAGAGCAGTTGGAGAAGTATCGTGGATTACAAAGTACATTTATTTGCTTTCCAGCTCAGCCCTGAATTATTGATGATCGGGTAAATGGCCAAATATCATAGAGTGCCCTCTAAGGAAAAATTATAATACGTTACTTACTGTCGAACAAACAATACTTACTCTTTATAAGTTTCATTAAAACCTTTCATTTATCATATGAAATTCTTCTCGTCTCCTACCTTTTGACATTTATGTGTTTTTAATATTACTTTATATCCATAGGAAAATCTTCTATTTAAGCTGATCCCTCTAATGTGTTTACTCTTGAAATCGCGACATACGTATAAACCAACAGAAGTTTCTTTGTCTCCAATATTTACAACTGTTTCATCTAATATTTAACCTTACGACTTATGGATTCTAATTTCGAAAGCTAATTGTAATGGAAATTCCATCCTGGAACAATTAGTATTCCGACTTTTCCAAAATATGGTTATGGGCGGTATTCGAACACAACCACTATTTTCATGGGTCGAATGAGAATAATTTTGAAATTGAACCATTATCACTTGCGGCATTGAATCAGAGATACTACAATTTTCTTCATAAATTATATCTTCGACATAACCTAAAGCTCCATTGACTAATAATTTTCGACCCATAAATTAGAACGTAACATTACTTTAGATCCGAGCAAGAAAATTATAAAAGGTTTAACTCCACCTAATTCGTCTGCACTTGCTGATTTTGCTTTAGAACTTTAGAATACTAATTATTAGGAATTTTACAAATTCATGTATCTCGAAAGTCACCTTTACCAGTAAGAACAGATATTTCTATCACACGTACCTTTACCAGTAGGAACAGATATTTCTATCGCTTTTACAGATATTTCTATCACACGTAAATTCATTAATCGGTACAGAATCCAATCTAGGTCAATGAAAACACAAGAATCATGATTTTCTTCCTGAATATTCAATACACTATTTACTGCCTTTCGATTACATTAAAAGGCCGCCGTTGGGGCTCCAGATTACTAAACATTATCATACAATATATTTTGATTACCATCTTCCCTATCTAAATTAAATGAAATGTCGTTTTTCTTGATTTAATACAATTTGTTGAAAAACACTTTCATTATCTGGTAAACACCGTAATTATTTTCATCAATATTGATATCATTGTGCCAAGAATTGTGATTTTTAAAATATTTCAACACACCCTCCATATTATTACGGTTTACAATGAAATGTTTGTACTCTTCGCCATTATTTCTTGCAACAAAAATTAATTTTGAAGTTTTTAAGTGTTAAAACTTTTCCAAATTTTTTTGTAAAATCTGCCCTGTCTTGATGAAAATTGATGGCATACATACTGTATCCATATCGACCACCTTCCAGTCGATGTAGTGTAATAACCGGGTGGAACTTGAGCGATTAATTGTTCTTCAAGACATGTTAATTTTTTTAAAACAACAGTTTGTGGTTCAAGGTTCATATTGTTGTCTATCGAAAATTTATTGATTTCACTTTTTACTTGAAATTTATGACAAAGAGCACAAAGTCCATCTTGTTCAATATGTAAATCAAACCAACAACGATAACATAAATTGCAATGTGTCAGTTCCATTTCTTTCTGGGCGACTTCAAAATTAGAGGCATATTAAACAAAATGTGTACTTCCTCGGTAAGAATACAATTCAGACATCAAAAAACAGTTACTATCGCATTATTTACGGTCAGGTAAAGTACGTCTTCGTGGCATTTCGCTGTGACAATAAGAAATAAAAAATTGTTAAAATTATTTCATTTTAGACGATTAAAATAATCTCAAGAGCGGAAGTTGGTTAAATTTACCCTGTTTGCACTGTCGGGTCCAAAAAATTTAAATAACTGACTGTGATTTTTTTAAAATATAGATCGTTTAGTTTGATCTAGCGATTAAATTATTGTAGGTAAAGAATGAAAAAAATCTGAAGAGTAGAAGTTGTAAAAAAAAAACAGTGCCAAACAAATTTTATGAATTGATATAAAATTGATATGAACTAAAAAGTTAAAGCTTAAAGTATTTGTAAATTTTAAACTTTATTCCATTACAAATTAAGTAAAAAATATTAACGTAAGTTCCAATTTTACTATATACTATTTAATGTAATCATAGGTACTTACTCACGTACATCCACAATGTTGTGATTCAGCATAATTTTGTAGCTTGTTTTATTGATATATGTAGCTTATTTAAACTATCCATTAAGTTACAATATACAAACATCCACATATGACGTTTCGATTTTGTTAGTAAAGATTCTTTCTAGAAATAATACACATCATCATGCCCTATTAATTCTGTAATTTTCTAACAGATGCCGCAAGTAACAATCTAGTTGATAGAAATAATAAGTGATGTATCAAACATCACGTGTCGATTTTGTTATTAAACATTTTAGAAATTTAGCTCATCTGCAAGTATACTCTATTAATTCCGTAATTTTCTAACAGATGGCGCTAGTAACCACATGCTAGTATTAAACATGTTTGTTTCATATTTTTTTATAATTTTTTAAAATATTTGAATTAAAAAATAGCGATGGTTAACAAATCTTGATATGACTTTAAATTATTATGTTAAATTTCAAATCCAGAGGTGTGATAGTTTTTTTGTAAAGTACAGGTGTGATAGTTTTTTTGTAAAGAACAGTTTGTGATAGTTTTTTCGTAAAGTACAGTTTGTGATAGTTTTTTCGTAAAGTACAGGTTGTGATAGTTTTCTCGTAAAGTACAAAATTGTGTTTTTTCGTAAAGTACAAAACTGTGGGACAGTGCTAGTATAGTGTTAATAACTATTTAAGTTGATATACTAGATAATACTACTAGATAAAACTAGATGATATATGGTTGCAAAAGTTATACTGACGCAACAGTCATATAAAAACATGACCATCTACATACCACTACATGTCTAACTTTTCTTGATACATACAATTTATTTAATCGCACTTAATAAAGCAACATGAAACTTGGTTTGTTTCTGCCTCGTGGTTCATGATGATGCAATGAGCATCTTTGCAAATGGAAATTTTTTTCTTCAAAAAGTTGCATATTGAGATATGAGAGCATAACGAGAAGTGAAACAAATCACTAGTGGAGGGAGAGAGAGAGTGAAACAAATCACTAGTGGAGGGAGAGAGAGAGAGAAACAAATCACTAGTGGAGGGAGAGAGAGAAACAAATCACTAGTGGAGGGAGAGAGAGAGAGAAACAAATTACTAGTGGAGGTAGAGAGAGAGAAACAAATCACTAGTGGAGAGAGAGAAAGAGAAACAAATCACTAGTGGAGGGAGAGAGAGAGAGAAACAAATCACTAGTGGAGGGAGAGAGAGAGAGAAACGTATAAAGTTTCTACGTCCACCGTTCCATTGTTTCAGCTTTCTTTATGCTTCTAACCAAAGTGTAAATTCACTTTCATGTATTAATAACTATAAGATAATTAACATAAAAAATATCTGTTAGAGTCAACACGTTACCTCTGCAATTCACAACCACATTAATATAATAAATAGGAAAGCTGTTTGCTTGTTTATTTTATAGGGATTCATGCAAAAACTACAAATTCAATTGTCACCCTATCAACTATCATCCGACTTTCGCCAGATGATAGTTGATAGTTTTCCAGATTGCGAAAGGTTATATAGTATATATTTTATACAACTTTTGAGATTTAGTTAATAAAATCATCATAGTAATCGGGCCATACATCCAAATACTAAACTGTAACTGGGCCACTGAGTCCCCACAACTAGGAAACTTTTGGCTGTAGTGTCGTATGCTCAATAACAAGCTGTTTTGTATGGAAAACTGTTTCAGCACCATCTAAATATTATCATATAATTCCATACAAAACACTCGCTATCGAGCATTTGATACACTAGAAAAAAGTTCCACAGTAGGCACTTTTGAATAAGAATGTGAGCATGCACAACAAACTCTTGTTACAGCGGAACTATAGTAACCAATTTGGAATAAACAGATTACGTCACTGCACCGTGAGCGGTGCTATCCTTTGGAGCGAGAATATCACAAGCGTATCATTATTACATTTTTGTTAATTAAAATAATATGAAGGACCATATTCATAGAAAAAAACATACGTCAAGAAACCTTAATTTTACACATACGAAGTCACAGCGTGCCACTTTATTTTTACAAACTGTACATTTTACAATTTGGATAAATTAAAAGGTGTTTCTATTAAATGGTGTTAAAATATGTTTTGAAGATATTTCATGCAACGTATTCAGACATGCGTAGGGGGGATAGAGGGGGGGAAAGGAATGCTTGGACGGGTATATTACAAGCGTGGTACATTGTTATATTTTGTTGAAGTAAAATAAAGCATGGGACTTTGATAACTAAAGAACAAATACATATCAAAAAACCCTAATGAAAATAATTTAAAGTGGGCGCGGGTCACGTTAGTAATCACACATGAAAAAACCTTAATCAAATGATGAAGAACTATGGAGTTGGGTTAGTAATAACAGATTTTCCGTAAATAAAATTTCCACCTATTTGTCTCTTTTATTCTCTATTCCCTATTATTCTCTATTTATTATGATCTACACCACTTTTTTTTTAAATACAAATGTAGAATATTCACTTCTAATGCGCGCAGTGGCCACCTGTCTCTTTTTTTATAGAAAAAGTGTGTACTACATACATACTACAATGAAAGGATACTAAAATCAGTTTTAAGAATTTTTGTCCGTTTATTTATTTGAATGGATTTTGACAGAACTTTCACTGTGACGTAACTTACTCTCTAGATTGGTACTTGCAGTATAAATAAACACGCTGGGTCGAGTTCAAGTTAAACCCGTTCGCAGATCAGCAAGAATGTGACAGAAAAAATAAAACTGTCAAATGTGGCTAGTACTAGCACTAGAAGTGTTCTGTTAATATTAGGGTACATATAAATATTTAAGGGTACGTAGCATTTTTATTAAATTGTTTATTTATATTTCATTATGTAAGTATATTGCCTAAGCACGTTTTTCAGGTGCGTGAAAAGGATATTGCGAATATCTAAAAACAGAATCATTGCTTTAGCATTCTTCTTGAAAAATTCAAGTAAATTTCTAGTAAACCTGCTTTTTTATAATTTAAATGCAATCGGTTTTGAATATAATGGAGGAACATAATTTCTATAAACATATTCAGCGACATCTCTGCAACTATGATTCATAAAACTCTAAAGAATATTACTTTGGGACTCTTAAGAGTCATCCTTAAAATGACTAGTTTGTGTGACTGCAAGCAAATTTTTTTATGACTCCTTCTGACTGTTGCTTCCTGAATCTTTATGGTTCTTATAATGTTTTTTATACAAAACTTGTTACCTCCAAACATTTCTGGACAAATATTTTCAGGTTGTCCCCTTTGTGAAATATGAAAGTTAATAAGCTCCATTACTAAGCACAATTTTATTTGCTACGTCAAACGATTTTTGAGAAAAAAATTTTACAACTTTTGACATATGTAGTTTATGACTCCTCTTTTTACAGAGCAATCTCGATTCAACAGTACACAATCTGTAAAACCATTGTTTAATAAAAGTTTAATCGAAAATAGTTCACAGTGTGAGAATTAATACACCAAATTTGGGATTTCTTCAGACTTTATTAAACTCGTCAAAAAAAACTTGTCATTGTTTTTTGGTCAAGTGTATCCAAGTGACAGATGGATGGGTTCATGAATCCTATAAAGGTTTTTTTTCTTCCTTTTGATGGATCCACCGCAAAAATTATACAATATGCAAAATCATCATATTATGAGAGTATCACTTTTGGAAATTTTGTATTGCTTACAGGTACAGTTTTACAAAAATTTTATTCTGTTCCAACGTAAAATGCAAGCAAATAAATTTTTATCCCATCGGCACTTTCAACAGGTGGAGTCACTGTCAAACATAAATTGTTCCAAATATAAACATAGAAACTCGGCAACATCCAAGCGAGTACGACATTAAAGTATGTGATATGCCAGCTTAACTCCAACGTTCTCCACACATGCGAAAAAGCTGATGGTTCACAGCTGAAACTTCTGCACATTTCGCTGCCTTACTGTGAACCAATTTTTCATGTCGCTGAAGGTAAGTCTGACATCTGAAACGTTTATCGCATTTCAGACATCGGTGAACGAGTCCTTCGTGTACACATTTTACATGTTGATGTAAGGATATCTTTTTTGAGAATATCTTCTGGCAGTAGTCACACGTAAAAGATTGCCCTGCGAATGTAATGAAAAGAAAATCAATAAATACAATGTTGTAATTTGCAGAACATAAAAGCTCTTATAAAACTGTTCTACACAATGAATTCAAAGAGAAATTCTGTTCGGTTCCCGTAGCAAAAAAAGGAATTTCAACTCTACTGCACAATTTGTTTATTTTGTCCCGCAATATTTATTCTGCCAAGAAATTATTCTCAAATTGTTTGAAAGTTTTCAAAGCCATTAAGAAAAATTAAACTCGAGGCATCAGTCTCCTTTGTACAACCTACAAAATGTTTTCATATATTCTCTTTGAAAGGTTGCTTTATGTTTGTTGAAATTTGTTAACTCCTAAATCATAAATTATCAGTGTCGCTTCCTACCATTAATCATGTCTTTGGATTAAAACAAATTCTCGAAAAGACCTAGGAATTTGGTATCGATGTTCACTATTTATTTATTGATTTTCGAACGGCTTTTGATAGTATCAATAGAAAAAAAATTATGACAAAGAATGTATGAAGCATATTCCATCCAAACTTATCTTTTTAGTGATACTTTTTAGTGATATAGCTACGCTTGTAAATTCAGAGGCAAGAATTCAAATTCAGGACAAGTTATCGAATGAATTACCCATAATAAATGGAGCACGGCAGGGTGATTCACTTTCAGATCTACTTTTTAATATTGTTTTAGAAAAGGTTTTAAGAGTAAATGTGCGTTTTAAGAGTAAATGTGTTTACGGTTCCAAATTGTATTTTACATTTTGCCCCTTCCTGGTTGTCAATCGGTGAATTGTTCGCTTTTATAATTGTATCCTGTTTATATAAGCCGGGCCAATTTTCATCGGTCTCCTTTCAACATGTACACAACATATTTTCTTCAAAGTAAAAACTTCATAAATATGCTAAAAAAAATGATATACGTACCTTCAGGCTTATAAGCGTGACATCTCGACATGTGCATACGCAGATTATGTGTGGAATTGTATATTTTCTTACAGACTTCACACTCGAACTGCAGTCTGCCGTGCGCATTATGCTTGTGTTTCAATAAATAGGCATCGCATTTAAATTCCTTGTCACACTCATTACATTTACGTGAATCCGTTCCGTGCATAAGATTGTAATGTTGCATTAGTGTTCTTTTATGCAGGTACACCCTCCGACATTTGTCGCATTTGTAGTTATCTAGATGAGAATCTGCAACAATTCAAATATAATAAACACATAATACATTTACGGCACGTTTCTCCATCGACATTAACAACTAAAGTAATGTAACAAAGTAAAAATCACAGTCAAAATGGTTTTTTCCATTTTGTCACTTTTACTTGTCCTTTAACTTTTGAGGCTGACCTTCACTACTCATTACGTCGCTGTGAAAGTTAAAAGCGCTAAATTTGAAATGTCTCTAAGATCTTCGAGTGAAAGTTCAACTGAACCCAAATAGCAATATGACTATTATATTCCCAATCATCACGAAATTATATATAAATGAAAATTTGTATCACCATGATATTATATGACATAAATAAATAATTAAATATTAACAATTATCAATATTATTCAAGACAAATTTAAATTAAATGGAATAAAATAAAAAAAATTACATATAACCTTGTTTTTCATTTTCTAAATTTAGGAATTCTAATTAAAATGTTGGGAATGCACTGACATCATCTTGCACGGTGCTAACATTATATTGCGAGCAAAATTTTTTTGAGAATATTCCAGGAAACATGATATGATAATAATGGCAACATTTTTTGACTTGAATGAACTGAATTCTTTTCCAATAACAAAAAAATTTTTCCAATTCCACATTTTTTTTATTATAATCACATTTAATAATCATATTCACTATTTCAACAAAGATTATTGGCTAAAACCTAATGTGATAATTTTATCCATTTCATAAAAACAAATATACTGCACTGAAATTGGCAGATAACGAACCAGCAATTCTCATTTCTATCACCTGTGCCTGTGAACTTTAGTTAACGACATCTATATTCCTTGTACTGTCTTTATTCTTGATTTATGGTAATGTATACTACGAGGGCGTGAGCGAAGTCCTTCTCACGAAATTAGAACATTCACAAAACCGAACACATGGGGTGTTCAGTACATATTTGATATCAGAAAATCTGTTCTTATTACAGAGTTTCGTTCGTAAATCAAATAGGTGAATATTTGTGATCTCCATAATATTTCTTTGATCATTCTTTTGTTGATTTGTGTATTAAACATGGAAAAAAGATGGTCACCTTCTTCAGACGGACTATTATTCTGATAAAAAATCCATCGAATGAAACAATGGATCCATCGAATGAAACAATGTACAGAATATCACGAAGACGATTTTAAAAAACAATAAATAAATTACAAACTTATTAGTCGGTGCCATTATTAATATTCAAAACACTTTCAGTGTTCCCTGTTGTATAGTAAGACATTATTAACGCTATTGTACACAGTAGAACAGTATTACTCTTCTAGACGCTTGTCAATAGTATAAAAGACTTACTATTTGCAACATTTAAGAGGGTATTACTGTTAGTGTACAGTAAAACACCGTTTAATGTGGTTAATACGTTGCTGAGAAAATCACATAAAGTAAAAGTAACACAAAGGGGTTCCATTGTAAAACATGAACAGTGAATTTCATTTATTACGACCTTGGCTATAGCGACCATTTTTCTATAGCGACGTAAAATCTAAGTCCCTTGAATTTAAAGCATACCTCGGATGTAACTCCGAGTTCGGGTGTAGCGATTCTTTTTAATGAGTCATTTGTAACAAATTCCTAGAAATCCTATGCAGATATTATGACTAGACTTGGCCGCCAAAGACATAAAGAGCTTTCTTATCTTTTGTTTACATCCACACAGATGGTCAGCAACTGTGTTGACCTTCACCTTTTGTTTATAGATATTAGCCGGGTAGGTAGGTAAGCGTGTACTTTTCGGAGTTAAAATGATACAGTTAGAAAGTGATATTCTGAGTCGCAACTGTGTTTGGTAAACTTTTGAATAAGTATGGTTCCTAGATGCTCATTCACTGTTAAAGAAAAGGCGGAAATCATTTCAAAATGGTGAAAAAAATACTGATTTGTGCAAAGAATACAAAGTTTCCCATTCAACAATATTTACGATGTGGAAAAACCATAATAAATTATTAGAATGCTTTGAGTCAAAATCCTTAAAAATTAAGAAAAACCGTAAACCGACGCATCAAGATGTCAAATAGTGCCTTTCAAAGTTCAAAGAAGCCACAATGTACCTTTGAGCGGTCGTCTGCTGCAAGAAAAAGCTAATCATTTTGCCAGACTGTTTGGAAAAATGGATTTTGAATTTTCTGAGAGCTGGATATACTGATTTCATCATTGACATGATATTGTAGTAGGCAAAGTTTGTAGAGAAGCCACTAGTGTATCGCAAAGTGACTTGTGACAACTGGCTAAAAACAGTTTTTCCAAAATTAACTGAAGATTACACTGATAACCAAATATGGAACTCTGACCAGACAGGTTTGTTTTTTAAGTTAACTCCTGAAAAAACCTCGAAATTTAAAGAGGACAACTGTATAGGTGAATAATTATCAAAGGTAGAATCACCGTGCTTGTTGCATCAAGTATGTCCGGGATAAAAGAAAACTAATGATCAGGCAAAATAACCCAGGTGTTTCAAAAATGTTAAATCTTTGCCAGTTGATTACAAAGCAAATAAAAGGATATCTTCAGAGATTTTTGAAAAAGCTCTACGCAAATGGGACTCCCAGTCAAGAAGTAACAAAAAAAGATCATTTTATTTATTGACAATTGCCCAACTCATCCTAATATTGAGAATCTGACTAACATAAAACTGGCATTTTTACCATCAAACACTACATCAGTGATTCAACCGATCGATCAAGGGATAATTAAAATCCTCAAAAGTCATTATTGGAAGATTTTAGTACAGAAAATGATGGAGGACATTGAAAAATCGGTAGGCCCATTTTCCGTTAATCCTTTAGGTGCCATTGACATGGTAACTACGGCACGGGCTCGACTTCGGACTACGATCAAAAAGTGTTTTCTAACCCAGCGTGGTTCTGTAAATTTTCGGATACCAAAAATCCAACGTAAATGTAAATCTTAGGACATACCATTAGCACAGTTGACAACGACATCGTCAAGCGAAACAAATATTGTGGATTGGGAAACATATGTTGATATTGACAGTCAACTTATCACCGCTAGCAGCATGTCCGATAGTGAAATTATTGAAACTGTTGTTCCATCACATAAGACGCTTGATGAAGAATATGAGGAGGAAGAAGAAGAGTGCGAGGAAGATGAGATTCCTACAACTAAAGATGTGTTATGTGTTTTATCTAAGCTCAAGAGATATTGTTTATTTGGTGATGGAAAGGATATTATAGACATTGAACGAGAATGGAAATAGAATAAACCCTACAGTGAACAGTAACTCAAACAAATAAATTAAAGCAAAGTAATATTTTAAATGTGCCGGTGATTAACTACATGTGCAAATACTTTCAACAATAGTTGAGTATAAATAAACAGTATACACATGTGTCTGTATCGCTTTATCTTGACCTGTTACGATTCCAGATGTAATGACGAAATTACGTGGTCCCTCCAATCTCGTTATATCCAAAATCAAAGTTAAAAAATTAAAATAGCGTACATTAATTTATTACAAAATGAAATTAACAAAATTATAATATTAAAATTAAAATTATACATATAGTGTATGTAAAACTATTGAAAATTACATATTGATTAATGAAAAAAACAGGTCAAGTACAGGTCGGGATACGCTCTAAGTAGTTCCGTAGTTGTCTTTTATGATATAAATTAACCGAAATAATTTAATTGGAAAGTTCAAAAAGAAAAAAACAGTTCAGCAAAGAAATACTCTACTAAATTTGCAGTTTTAAATAAAAAAATCAGGAAACAAACAATTACAATCTCGAAGCTATTGATGAGATTTCTTAAAAATATTGTCCAAAAGTATCTCGAGCCGCTTTTTGCTTTAATTCACCACACTATAAACGATAGCATACTAAATCTTGTTAAATGGAATCATGTAAAACAGTAGAAAATCTTGTAAAGTATAATATCGAAACTAAACTCGCTGTAAAGGACTGTAAAGAATACTTGAGAAGTATAACATCAGTTATCAACCACCTTCAAGACTGTCAAGACGATGCACAATACCCACCTCCGAGACTGTCTAGATGATGCCTAAAAATGTGCTCCTGCAGTATTCGCTTTGATTTGTATATTTTCTTACAGACATCACACTCGTACTTTTGGTCACTGTGAGCGCGACGGATGTGCTTCATTAAATAGATTTGGCCCTTATATACATTGTCACACGTCTCACATTTCAGCCAATCTGTCGCGTGTACTTGCTTTTGATGCATCAGTAACACCACTTTGGACTTCAATATCTTGAAACACTCGTCACATCTAAATTGTCCATGATCAGGTTCTGTAATAAGTAAACACGTCTAAAGGTAGTTTAACATATAGCATTCTCTTAAAATTATTAAACCGGCAAATTAAACTATCAGGTCTTTTATTCCACAATTCTCGCAGGCATCATATTTACCTGAACATACTTTCAAACATTTGTATTAATAAAACAGCTGTGTAATATAAAAAGTTTATGTATTTATTAATCAACTCGTATCAAAGAAATCTTTAGAAACACATTCTTTTTGAAAATTGAAAATGTTTAGAAAACACTAATTTTATTTAATCATTTCTGGTTAATTGCATTGGACTGATAGCGCTTTCCATTTCACACAATTGTAATCTGATTAAAGATTTTGGATGAAATCTAAACAATAAAAATATGCAATGTGTTTCAAGCAAAGCAATTTTTTGCATTCCATATTACTATAGGTTATTAGGTTTTTTTCTCCATTACATCTACCAGAAGATAATCTCTCCAATATATTCTCCCTCAACCCTAATACATTACTCAGGTCTGCCGATTAATTTACCTATCCCCTCAAAAAATGTTTTCTCTTTATCGTGAAAATAAGCTGAAATTGCAGACTTGAATCCTTCATCATTTCTAATTTGTTTGTAAAAAGTTCCTTT
Source organism: Druceiella hillmani (assembly GCA_039881145.1). Taxonomy (NCBI): domain Eukaryota; kingdom Metazoa; phylum Arthropoda; class Insecta; order Lepidoptera; family Hepialidae; genus Druceiella; species Druceiella hillmani. The sequence continues at coordinate 16,113,193 of JAYKKI010000019.1, read as the reverse complement.
TTCATTTTTGGGTTCATGTAATAGTTGTAGAGGACCAAGTCTGGGCTGCAAGGTGGATGTCGAAATATTTTAAAGCCGCACTTGTGAAGGGCAGCCGTCGCAACATGGCTCTTATGTACCAGGGCATTGTCATGCAAAAGCAGCATACCCTTCGCTAATTCATCTTTTCTCCATTAATGCTCCATTACGCTTTTCAAGTAGACCAAGAATACTCTCCCATTATAGAAATACTCTTGATCTATGAAGTCAATGAGCAGGGTATACTCTATGTCCCAAAAAACTATCGCCATGACTTTCAGCCGATCGCCACACTGCGAACTTCTTAGGGGATAGGGTACCCTTTTTATGCCATTGCATGGACTTCTGCTTAGATTCAGGCTTTGTAATAGTGAACCCAAGTTTCACCACCTGGAACAATTCAATGCAAAGTTTCATCCTTATCCCCTCTACAGAGTTAGAAAAACTACTCAACACGTCATTGCGCTAACAATTGACATGCCAAGATGATAATGAAAAACACTTAAAATGTTTGTAGAAGATAAGGCAAACATTTCGTCCAACTTTTTTTTCTTTAATTGGGTATCTTCCAATACAAGTTTTTCAACTACGTCCAAAGTGGTAACCTCAATCAGCCGTCCTGAGTGTGGGTCATCTTCGATCGAATTTCTGCCTTGTTAAGAAATTATGCCACTCGTAAATCATAGTTTTTCTAGAACAAGAGTCCCTGGAAACCGATGAAATTTCATTCAATATGACTTATAGTGTTTGTCTTTGCTTTGTCAGGGGCTCGATCAAAATTTGATTTTCTCCAGAATGAGTTGCTCGATCAATGATAATTTAGAGGTTAATGACACTATTAAACTGAAACTTGGTATATATACTCATAATGAATTGCTCATTAACGGGTATGAAAGTAAGCTCCCACCCCTCACCATCCCCACAATTCTGCGAACATTTTGACCTACCCTCGTATATAACGTAAAACTTATACTAAATATACATATTTTTATGTAGATTTTAGGGTTCCGTACTAAAACAAAGAACCTTTACAACTTCATTTCTGCCTGTCCATCACAGTCTACAGTGTTCATAGTTTTATGTCTCTATTCATAAAATTTCAGAAGCATGTGTAGCAAAGTATTAAAAAAAAATTTCTAAGTAATTTAGACCTCCCTCCCCTGAAGTAGACAAATTTTTTCCGCACGCTTTACCAAATGAGATATCATCGCACAGCTCTTTCAAAGTTAAATTGAGGCTCATTTATAATTTCTCATATTCAAATTTCAATTAAACTACAAAGTTATACGCGATGCGTATAACTTTTTAGCCTATTTATATTATACATTGTTCTTTCGTTTATTTAAAAATCTGATAAATTCCAAGCACACCATTTGAATAGAAATTTAAATCAAAGTGATCTCAATTAACTCGCATTGACAACATCGAGAGATAGAAGCAATTATGAAACCCTACTATATGTGCGTTTCATCACAAACTCGATCAGTATTTTAAACAAATTTGATGGCACATAAATTTCCGCAAATATCTATCAGCCAATAAATACTACTGCACTTAACCCGCCATTGGTGACGTCAATTTCACTTACAACATTGGTGACGCCGGTCTCATAGACCAGGGTTTCCAACCTAAGATTTCGCCAACCGTTAACTAGTTATCCTACTTTTAGTCACTTTAAGTTTATTTATAAACTTATTTTTAACAATAAAATACAAAAATTCAGTCAATCACAGGTTGTTTATTACTTATTAAACAATTGTACTTACGACACTAAAAAATACTACGTTTTACCCATATGTTTATAAAAATTTGAAATTAGTAACAATGTTTAACTTTATCGACTAAAATCAGCCTTTGTCAGTCTTAGGATATTACAAACTCTTAGAAAATAAACAAAATAATATTGCTTCTAACAAAAAAATAAATAAAAACCTCCTCAAAAATCACTCTTCTTGAGAGGCCAAACAGCTTCTACAACATGGCATTACATGCTCAAGGCACAAATATTTCTCGCATTTTTGGCAAAAAAATTTAGTTTTTCTGTTTTTCCGGCACCCACACTCATAGCATCGACCTTTACGTAAAGGACCAGCAGGACCAGGTTCATCATCAATCTTCAAAATCTCTGAAAGCCTTTCTCTCATCAGCCTTGGTGAGTTCAATTGTATACGTCTTTCTCTCAGATAAGGTTCAATAAGTTTCATGGCTAAATTCTCAATAAAATGACGGCGTTGCAGTTTTGAGTTTTGATTATTAGCTGTATGTATCACCTGACTGTTAATTGTGCTGACATTGAGCATAGCTTAAAATACAACCATATGCCATCTTCTTGTTGCTCTGGCACAATTGTAATTTTCACATAAACGGTCTACTATGTCAACTCCACCCTTGGTGTCATTATAATTCAAAATTATTTCAGGTTTTTGAGTCTTGAGCATCATCATCAACTTGAGCATCATTGTGCATAGAACTAACCAGCATGACATTCTTGCCAGTCGTAGGAACATGTTAAACCAAAACCATATTGCTGCCAAAGCCAAACATATTAGATTTGACACTTCGGCCAGTAAAACATTGAATTCTGGAGGGATTTCCTTTTTGTTTTTCCTGATTGTTCCAATTGTTGTAAGACCTTTCTGGAGCAATGCTTCAGCTAAGGGTATACTGGTGTACCAATTATCAGTCGTCACGTTACGACCAGTATTGTATTTTGGCTCGCATAATCTTTGAACAACACCTAGGCCGGAATTATCTACATTGTATGGACCTTCATTTGTCTGTTTACCGGCATAAATCTCCATGTTGAATGTGTAAAACATTTTAGCATCACAGAGAGCTTGAATCTTTATACCAGAAGGGTTTGGTTTATTGGGGATATATTGTCTAAATGAACGTCTGCCACGAAAAGCTTCTAATTTTTCATCAACAGTCACAACTGCAGATAAGGTGTAATTATCCTTGCAATTCTGGACAAACTTCTCAAATATTTCTCTAATATGACAAAGCTTGTCGAGTGCTTTTCTCTGATGCCTTGTTGTACCGTCGTCAAATCTCAAAACTCGGAGCAGAAATTTAAACTTCTACGCAGACATAGATAATCGAAATATCTCTACCGAACCACCATCTGTTCGAAATAACTCATCAACATTGATATGATCGGATTTCTTCACTCCGGATAATAATTCCATAAAACATTTTATTTCGTTTAGATTAGTCGATCTGGCATATGTTTCCCTGTTATATTTATGTTTTATGGTGTCAATATACTGGTTGGTGTACTTGATAATTATATCAATTATACTATCGTCAAAGAAGTGTTGCCAAATAATGAAAGGGTCCTTTACATTTTGCACAGCCTGTATTGGTCCCGGTAACCGAGTTGTAATATTGTAACTTCTAGTATGGACTGATTGACGATGGGGTTCCTAACTCCATTTTGTACATTTGTCCTTTCCCAAGTAAAATAAAGAGTTGTTGTTTTTTGATTCTCGGTCACTCAGTTCCTCGTCGCTGTTCGTATTTCGATCTAATGCTAGATTTTCTGTTTTAACGTCGCTTTCAGTTTCGCTATCCTATGATTCTTGTGGGCTTTCCTCTTCAGATGAATCTTTCGAATCACCCGGTCTCTCAGACATTTACGTCACCAATGGCAGGTTAAATAATATACCTGCACTTATCTGAGCACGAACGTGAAAAATCAATGATTTATAACTAAGAAAACACACGGTTCATAGATCGAACATAAACATTTTATTATTGCAAAAAATATTTTGATTTTTAAGTTTCAAGATATAGTGACATAATATTGGTAGTTACGAGATTTCTGTTGTTGATGTGAAAACTACTAAGGGAGACTAAGGTGGCGTATGCGATACATTTACAGTACACGATGGTAAAAAATTGAACAACGTAAATGACTTACTAGCCAAATTATTTAAAGTGTATTTTGGCTGGTGAATTAAATAAAAAACGAATGCAACATTCCGTAATAATTTTCGTAAACAATAATTCATGGATGCTTATGGGTTTGCCACTTGCTTTTGTTGTTGGTAACGATATATTGAAAATGCAAATTTAACTTCTGGTAAATTCTAGTTCTTTTGCCATTTATTCGTTTTTGTGCCAAAGTGTTTCAAAATTGTTAATATGTTGCCAAGTTAAAATTACATTCTTTTGCAATAAAAACTAAATTTCTCGAAAATTTCCAATATATTTAAACTTACCTGGACTCGCACATTTCCTTACAAACCCCACATCAATATCAATATTCACAAATCCAATTTTAATTTATCCTTTAATGCTGCTTTCAATTACAGGTACCAGATTCTCTCAGACACATCGCAAGTGCAATGCTGCTTTAATGCTGCTTTCATTTACAGGTACCAGATTCTCTCAGACACATCGCAAGTGCAATGCTGCTTTAATGCTGCTTTCATTTACAGGTACCAGATTCTCTCAGACACATCGCAAGTGCAATGCTGCTTTAATGCTGCTTTCATTTACAGGTACAAGATTCTCTCAGACACATCGCAAGTGCAATGCTAGGTTTAAAAGTGTAAATATTATAATGTTTTATTACTAACTTGTACGAAACACCGGCATTATATCACTTTTTTAGCATTAAACAGTATTTACATACTAGCTGTTCTTTCAAACAACCTACGGCTATCTGGTGGTTAGTGTACATTTTGATGGCATTTCAGTCATGTCTCCATTAAGGGCTGCAGTAATTTTATACAGGATCAGAAGACATACTCCAGTTTCCTACATAAATTATTTTTGGGCTCTAGAAAAGGGTTCTATTTTACAATTTTTAGAATTGTTCAACCCCTAAGTGTTTTCTAATGTAATAAAAAAACCCTAGATAGCTAGCTAAAGCAGTAAAGTTTAAACTTTTTCTTCAGTCAGACGGTCACTCGTCATATATGTACACCTGGTGGTATAAATTTTGTTGCACTGGTAGGTACTCTTGGATTTGTGAAACTTTACATAACTCTAGGGTTTGTTAACCTTTACATAGATTGATGGCTAGGACAAGCAACACTAGGCAAACAAGCAATTTTAATAAGTTTTAACAAAAATACCCAGAAAAATATTTTGACAAAATAGAGCAAAAACACAAAGGTGAGCAATGGAATGGGTTAATAAATACGACATACTCAATTTTTATTTAAACACTTTAACCTAATATAATGTAGACTAATACATTATTTCCTTGGGTTTCTTTCGATTCGCACAATCACTTTTGCATTATTTGTGTACATTTCATTTTGTAAAGCAAACAAATAAAATAATTCAGATAATGTCAGCTTACCTTTCTGACTGTCTTCTAGATTAACTTGACTGCAGAGTACTTGATCATTTTCAACTTTACAGAGGCCTCTCTCACCATTTCCATTGTGAACGTCATCTTCTTTTTTAATGTTTTTCTGAAAACCAACCAATTCTTTACATGTGTGCTCTCAATACATTAGCACCGACTAATGTGAAATTATGGCTGTTAAACAAGAGGAGGTTTCAAGTATAGATTTTATTGTATGAAACATGCAAAATGTCTAATACTGTAGGAGGAAGTCGCTCGACTGATCCATTTGAACGAACCTTATGGAGGAGACCAAGAGCTTCTCAAGTGGCTCTGCATCATGAGATTGGCAGATTATTCATTAGGAAATGAAAATGAAGCTGTGCTTCACCTGTGGAAATTACCTATGAAGATGAAACATTCTTCATTTCGATATTTAGATTTGTAAAATCAAAACTCTTTGGGTATATTGAAACCCGATGAGACAAGAAAATCAGTTTTAAATTGATGTTAAAATGTTGCCAGTTTCAGTTTCCTACAATAAGAGCATAAATTTGTAGCAATTTTACAAAAATTGTATAATAGCTATAATTGTTACTAAAATGCACTAAAATTTGCATTATTTGATGTATGAATTATTTGCTTTAGGCAAATAATTTCTCAACCCTTTGGTGACGGATGACAGTTCTAGAATATTCGAGATTATAATCAAAATTTCAATTATATGAAATGTTCCCAAAGTCACTGGCAGATTTGGTGCTAAATTTATGTAAGCTAGATGGCTATCTTGTTACTATCGTTGCTATGGCGATATTGCTTTGACAGATCAAGATTTACCTTTTAATTTATATTATGTTATTTATTTTACATCATTGTTCATGTATTTGATTGTGGGTCACAAGTTAGTTTCACTCAATAAATTTCCTAAAATGTTTAATGGTGCTATCATTGTAAGGACCTGGTACTAAGAGAGACTTACATAACAGTATTATCAGATTTAGAGTACCACTTTCAAAGTATTCTATTTATACTATCAAATATAAATTAATCAGCCTAAATGCCTGAGAACTAACCTATGATAGAATTGACAGACATTTTTTGAACAGCTAACTTCCCATATTAAGAGTTTTCCTCTGGTTTTTTAATATTTTGGACAAATTATGTCGTAATTTAGATGTCTACAAAGGAAACAAAACTATCATTAAACATTTCTCTGAAAACGATCAATAGTTCCAAAATGTTTAAAAAAGATGCGCACATGCAGATAACACCTTACCTGCTGTACAGAACAATTGTGCTATAAACTGCAATTATGTATTATGCATTTGCTGCGTAATTCAACACTAAGGAAACTACCATTGCAAATATGTCTAAGTAAAATGTTAAGTTTCAGTGATTGTATGGTGTTTCCTTTATGTGAATAACATTTCTATATACAAGTTGAGTTAAATAAAATAATAAGCCAAAGTGTACACTTTGAAGCATTTCTGTATTGGTACAAAATACAGTAATTATAGCTTCTAGCAAATGCATTCTGCTATTAAGCCAGATTAGCTGCTAATTAATCTGAAAAAAATAATAAAAAAGGGTTTCCACCTTTGTCAAATTTTTTTAAAATTCTTAATCCTGTATTTTCCAGGTTAAAAATGAGGAAATTTCTTGATTCCACCATTTCTGATAAACAAATCATAGCAAGCTGTACTGTTGAATTCTTAAGTTAGATATTGAGCTAAATATATTCACAGAATAAATAGATCAAACAATTCGTTAGACATCTTATTTTGTATCAAATAAAAATTAACATCAGCTTAGACAGTCATTATTGAGGCAGATTGTACCTGGCCAGTTCTATAGTGCGAGTCCATGTGCTGGAGTACAGTGGGTCCAACATCAATATCATTGTCTTCTGGATCTTCTTTAATATGAACTACATTGACCTGGTTCAAATTGCCTGCAAGTACATTCATAACGATAGGAGATTGCATGACTTGAAGACATTGCTGCTTGTTGATATCTGTGGAAGGATTTCAGAATAGTATTTAGTTATTTTAGTGTAACCCGAGCGAATATTATTTGAATTATATTTCCAAGAGACAAATGACAATGCAAAAATTTATTTGTTTTATTTGAATTAAAGTTAAGTATGAGGTCCCACCATAAAATTTCAATTATATTACAATGTTAAACAATTACATATTTTTGTGTAATTACAGAAGTTGCGAATAATATAATTTAGTTGGTGTAAAGTTGACAGCAAAAACAGTTATGATACCGCTTGTGATATAAAGTTTTCATTCTATGAAGTTCCAATTAACCTAGCCAAATTTATGCAATATGCAGTGTGGATATCACAAATGATTTACTTTTTACACCTCACAATAAAATTGCAATTATGCACTTGCTTTTTATTTTCATTTCAATGCTTATGTAAATCAGTTCGTTTAATATACATATGTTTTTACAATGAAGATTTTATTCTTTGTTACCAATGCCAATTGAGATTTAGTTCTTTGTTCTTTATTCTTATTACCCAATTTAATAACACAAAAACAGGAGAGTGTTTTTTAGTTTGACTGACAAATAACATCTTTAATAAGTATTTTAACTAACTTGGGAATTGTAGTAAAAACACTTACTTTTCATACAACATCATCCAGAAATAAGTTAAAATAAACAACACAACACCTAAATAGTAAATAATAAAATGATAACTGATCAGCATTTTGGCCTAATGTCGTGATCACTTGAAATGAAACCAAGAGAATGCTGGTTTAAACTTTTGGAATTTTATGGAAAAAAATTTGTGTTGCATTAGTTTGTTTATTTTATATTGTTGCAAAAAATTGGATACTATCACAAATCCATCGCAAACCATAATCGGTGTAAATTTTAAAAATCGATACCACCGATGGAAATGTACATCAAAATAAACAGTGAGTCCATTCCCATCCAGCTGCAGTTGGTGATGAAGTTAAAGTTTAGAGTATTAATGTATCACGGTCTATAGTTCATAAAACTAATTTAACGGTTCAATTGAATTGTGAGGCCCTCGTGATATTGGTATGTGAGAAAAATGCATTAAAAATTAAATAATTTTATATCTAGTATAAACAAAACCTTTTGCCTGTAGGCCATTTTTAAAATAATGTGTACAAATTGTATTCACGGAAGAAAGTCTTAATTTCACAAGTAACTTTTAATGTTTTGAATATAAAATTAAAGGTGATCGAATAAATAATGCTCCATTTGTACTTTTGACGATGTAAACACTGAAGTTTAATTTCTAGAAATACTTCTTTCTTTTAACAGCAGGGTAGGAAAAAAACAGTTTTTAAAAATTTACAAAACAATAATTTCAAAATGTTTTAACTAAAAGTTTTTTGTTTCTTTTTTCCCTTTTCAGTAATTAGTCGTCAATTTCAAATCGATCAGGTCCAATATAATTCATTTCTAGACTATTTTAAAGCTTACCTTTCTGACTGTCTTCTGCAAACTCTACCTTAACTTGACTGCACAGTCCTCGACCATTATCAACTTTACAGAGGCCTCTCTCATGGTCTTCATTCCGAACTTCATCTTCTTGTTTAATGTTTGTCTGGAAACCGATCGACATTTGAAATGTGTACACTCGATATATCGGCAGAAAATAATATGAAATGAGGGCTATCAAACAAGAGGAAGATCCAAGTCTGTGCACCGACTGACATTTTCACAGAAAACATGCACCGTTGTAGAAGGAAATTGCTCAACTTTTTTATGTGAAGAAACATTATGAAGGAGGCCAAGAGTTTTGGCCACATCTATAATATTTCTACAGGTACTGTGTTATGAGGTCGACAAATAATTGATTATGGAATGAAAATGCCAGCATTCACTATGAAGATTTTGTTTACAGCTGTTACTAAATTGCACTAAAATTGAAATTAGTTTAAGATAAAATTACAGATAAAGCAAAGGTACCTTTTTGGTGACAAATGATAGTTCTTAAATGTTTGAGATATTCGTCTACATTTAATTTGAAAGCAATTATGTTGAATATTCTTAAAGCATCTAGTAGGATTGATGCTAAAAGTATATGAGCTGCACTTGTGTAGTAGCAAGATGCCAAGGCAAGTCTGTCTTGTTATTGTCGTTGCTATGGCGATGTTGTCGCTTTGGCAGTTCAAGATTTGCATTTTAATTTTGTATCGTGCGATTTACTTTAAACTGTTGTTCTTGTATTTGTTTGCAGGTAACAAATTGATTACATTCAATAAATTCTATACAATTTGATTATTAAAAAGTGCAATCAAGAACCTGATACAATTAGAGACTTACATAACATTTATATCATCGCATATCATTTACATATACACACAAGCACCAAGTAGATTTAACAGTGACATATAACAGAACTGACTGGTACTTTTTAATCACCTGACTTCCTGTTTAAAGAGTTTTGCTACAGTTTCTAATATTATGAAAAAATTACATCACAAAGTCATTATTCAATGTCTAGAATGCAAACAAAAATACTATGAGCCTCTTTGCATAGATGAACAATATTTTAAGTGTTTATCTTTTATACGCTATGCCTTATCTACTGCTCAGAACAATAGTGCCATAAAGTGCAATTACATATCAAGCGTTAGCTTCGCAGCACGCCGCTAGGGCAGCTGCCAAAGTGGGTAAGTAAAATGTGTTGTTTCAATGAGGAAACATCATACTCGTTTCCTTCATGTAAAGCAAAAAACTAAGAATGTAGCGCGTCAACAAATGTTTTTCTGCAACCTCTAGTTAAATCAAAATACAAAATTAGGGAAAACATACAACCTTTGAAGCATTTTGTGTTTGCTATAAAATACATGCAATTACTAACAGCATCTATGCTGGAATGCCAATTGGCTGCTAATTTATCTGAGCACCAATTTTTGCATTTATCATTGCTAGTGCTATCAAGCTGCTATTAGTTTTTTTTAAATTTTTCATCCTACATTTTCTAGGATAAAAATGGAGGGGGCATGTATGAAGCTACTTTCAAGTCAACAAAATGTGATGCAGTTTTATAACTAAGTTTTACAATTTACTTCTGAAAAAGAAGAAATTATAAAAAAAAAAGTAACAAATCGTAGTGTTCAAATATTAACTTTAACATAACATAACACTAAATAAATCAAACTATAAGCTGGAAATCATAATTTGCACCAAATACATTAATTCACTTAAATTATTTCAGCATAGCTAGTCAGCATTGAGGTCGATTGTACCTGGCTGGTCTTGTAGTGTGAGCCCATGTGCTGGTGAGTACAGCACATGGACTCGCACTACGAAACCGACCAGCGGGTCCAATATCAATATCATTGTCTTCTGACTCTTCTTTAAAATAAACCCCATTGACCTGGTTCAAATTGTCTGCAGCTACATTCGTAACAACTGGTGATTGCGTAACTTGAAGACATTGCTGCTTCTCCATATCTGTGGAAGGCATTCAGAATTATTGTTCAGTCATTGTTGTATAATACGAGGAAATAATAGCTGGATTTTCATAATGATCATAAACTATAATGAAGTGCACTTCAGTTTATTCATCCCAATAAACGACAAAGCAAAAATTAATTCGTTTTACAACAAATGCGAAGTAAATTTTAACATGCTCGATACATGGTCCCACTGTACAATTTCGAGTAAAGTGTTTAATACTTTACACGTTTTTATCCAATGCGAAGTTATGTATGAATCATATAATTTACTTGGTATAAGGTTAGCAATAAAGAAAGATACATTACCATATATATTTTGTAACATGTAAAATTTTCGATCTACGAACTTTTAAAATAAACCTAAATGCATATTCATGCAATATGCAGTTTGTTTTAATATCACATGACATTTATTCTTTTTTATTTGAATGCTCGCGTAAATACACTTCATTTGATATAATAATGTGTTTGCTTCGACGAGACAGTTTTTCAGCTTCTTTACCAATATCAAATAAGATTTGATTCTTTATTCTTACTGCTCAAATTGTTTGCACAAAACGATCTTCCACAAACTAAATGTTTACTTAATATTTTACCTTAACTAGTAAATATAATTATTACCACATAATATCTTCCAGAACTGGCTCTCCGTAAATTACGGATAAAGTTTAAAAAAATTTGTTTTGAGGACATAAAAAACTGCACTCCTAAAATTCTCTTCAAATAAACTTTCAAACTTGGAAGAGATGTACAACAGTCCCTCGTTATTTGGAGATTTGCTTTTTGCCATGTACGATTATATATATATACATATACATTTATATATATATATATATATATATATATATATATATACTAGCAAACCCGCGAACCCCGTTTCGCCACCAGATGGCTTCGTTTTTTGTAACATTTCGTTTGGGGATTAAAAGATGAAGAAAAATAACTCACTGTAGTTCGCAGTGGGATCATATTGGAATGCCAAGCGATTGTATGATGCCAATGATCTTCGTGTGCTCACGCGTTGTCTCAATCGGGCATTTTCTCTTATTATATTTTGTCTTTCTTCGCTTAAGTTCTGTGAATACACTTGTTGCTGGCTTGCATGTCTTGTGCGGCGGCCGATGTTCGCACGTCGTCCTCTAGGCATTTTGGACTATGGAAAGACTGGAGAATTTAACCTCAAATGCACGATCCACATAATTTACACAGTTCAGCTTACCACCTTAAGGACAAATGCCTGCTGTTGAAATTGACTAAAAATTTGCACAATACGCGTGTTTGTTTAGATGGTTTCCAATTGAACTGTTAGGAAGCGAATAACTTTAACCTCAATTTCACAATGTCACAGTGAACACAATACCGGTTTTAAGTTAGCGTTTGAGAGAACGTGCGCATAATAAATGTCACATGAAATTAACTGAGCAGAGTACAATGAGTAGCTGTCAAACAATGTATCACGCACCGGCGGCACCTACTTAAAATACTGGCGCCATCTGCTCCACAACCATGCAAAACCATATTGGTTTGTAGTACATGCTATGTATCAGAGATGGCGCCGTATGTGAAAAATGATTTTCCCTGTTTTCCTGCTTTTCTGTTGAAATTTTTCCTGAATGTTGTTCTATAAACCTCACGGAGCCTGAGACCTTTCCAACGAATGCAAAACCGTGGAAATCGGTTTGTGCGTTCTGGAGTTATAGCGTCAGGAAGGAAAACCCGACTTATTTTTATATTATATATATATATATATATATATATATATATATATTTATATATATATTATATATATATGTATATATATATATATATATATATAAATACATATAGCTGGACCAAAAAATTATCAAACAATAATCATTTTCTTGTCTTAAATTCATCTTGATGTGATGTGATGTGATACATAGTATTTTCTAGAACTGCAGAACACACTTTGGTGACTGACTTTAAAACATTCTGTGACAAACAGAGCAAATGTGAGCAAAACAATTGGTTTTGAAAAGTTTAAATTTATGAAAATAAGCATTAGGAAAGGTAAAACTACTGAGTATATTCGTACTTGCTAATCTGGTCACCAATGATGTAACAGGCGAATTGATGAAATGAGAGATACAGCTCTTGATGTTATTAATTGATAATGTACCGAGCGATTCATTGATGACAATAGCCGCAGTACATGCAGAAGGTCTAGTTGTGTTAACATCTACCTGACTAAGACCTAACTGAGGCTTTTCATCGTAGACAATTTCATCTATTAACTTTAGATCGATTTTCAAGGAGCAATCTAGTTTTTTTGAGACATTTCATACGTTCAGACTGATGCAATTTTCTTCATTGATAGTTTTGCATATTTATTTTAGATCAAGTATTAATCTTATAATGTTGTTCTCCATGGTACTTGTCGAGGGTTCAACAATCCCGACATCTAACTGAATAAACAAGTTGAAATTGGCCGAGCAGCCTCGCGCAGCAATCTCAGGGCTTTCACTCTTTTCAGCCGAACCACATGTTTTGTATTGTTTCGAACATGCATGTCAGTTGAGCTTTCATTTGAATTGTTATTGCAAGTGTGGTGAGCAGCTGTGGCAGACATTGCTTTTATTTTACTTGAATATTTACAAAAAAGAAGGGAAAAACAAGGATCACAACGGTACTGGAATAGAAATATATATAAACATATGTTTGAACATGGGAATTGCTTTTATGAAGAATTAGTTGACGACAAAATGGAAAACAGTTTTGGATGGATGGATGTAGATAAATTTGAGACGCTATGTTCATTACTGAACAGCAAAATATAAGAGTGATACTACTTACCGCGAGGTCGTAACTGTGAAGGAAAGATTACTAATAACTTTAAGGTTTTTAGTCACAGGAGACTGACAATAGTTTGCAGTAACTTTTTCGCAGAACAGATGGTCCGTTCAAAGGTTGTCAAAGATTATCCCTGATATTTCTGAAGTAATCACCAAACTTTCAAAGAATTATATCAGAGTAAGTAATTTAATTACAGATGTCCCAAAAGTCAACGTCCAGCGGGGAACAGGGTGTAGGTCAGTTTATGAATACCCAAAAAGAAATATAAAAAAGATCAAAGAAATTTTGTTTTTATGATATAAGCATTGTATTGAAAAATGCTGAAAATCAACACTTGTACAACCTTTTTAGGTGTTTTTGTTGTATTATAGCAAATCTGCAAATTTTATTTTTGTAGCAGTTGCCTACATAACACTGCTATTGAAAACAATCCTAAATAAAATCAGATTTCCACTAATTTAAAAACAAAAAATTTTTGTTTAATTATTTTCTTGAAATTATCAGAAGAAATTGTTTTCAACTAATTTTGATACTTCATGTTGTCAAAATTAGTTGAAAATAATTTCTTTACTTTGACACTTCATTGCAAAAGTTGTTGCAACTAATTAAGATTTCAAAATGGTACAATACATTCTATTTATTCAATACTCAGTGAAAATTGCATTCAGTGCTTATCAGCAAGATTTTAAGTTTCAGATTCAGGTAGTCAGCGTTAGACAGACATCAACGCATATGAGTAAGAGTAAGACAAACTGCAACGCCATTTAATTTAAAGAAGAGCGAGACAGATACCGACGCTATGGGAGTAATATTGGGAGAAATAGTGTTGCTGTTCCGTAAGTCTCGACAGATGCAAGAATTTTTAATGAAATCATTGACACATTGTAATAATTTTACTACCTACACTAAAGCCGTCACCGTAATGTGTTGGTTTGAGCGCATGACCGCGCACCGTGATGACCCGGATTCGATTCCCGGCCGCTCATTGAAGCGGGATTGGTAGAAGTCCAACCTTTCGAGACTCTAGCGATTTTTCCATATGAGATATTCTTCATCTCATGTGGACACGACAACTACAACAAATGTTCGAATACCTACACTAAAGCAAATGTTCGAATTGTCTACCACCGGCTTTAATACATGCACGACATCACTTTAAAAATGACCTCTACCCTAATCATACATATTGTCATATATTGATATGTTCTAGAGATTCTGAGAATCTTCGATGTAGTTTCGCAATACTTCATATGGGTTTGAAATACACTGTTTCTTTCAGGCAACCCCAGTGGAAGAAGTTCGAAGTCAGTAGAAGAAAAATTGAAACAAAGATATTTTTGTGTTTAAATTACAGCAAATCTGGTTTTATTTAAGATTTTTTTTCAATCGCAATGTTATGTAGACAATCGTTACAGAAATTAGTCTGTATTTAACAGTTTTGAATAAAATGCTTATATTTTAAAAACAAAATAGCTGTTTTTTTTTTTTTCTGTGTACTCATAAACTGGTCTACACCTGTTCCCTGCTTAATGCTGAATTTTGCGGCCCTGCATACGATACCAATTCACAACATTAAGTTTTGTCCATCTCACTCAGCCGAGGCACGTATACCACACACAGTCTTCGAGAGAGCATGCAGCAAACATATTAAGGTACTTTTGAGCATGGACAAAAATGGAAACCAAATCGCATGGTTCAGCCGTGATAGTGCTTGGACAAGGCACCTTTGCGTTTACCTCAGGTGAGGTATGGTCAAACCAAAAAAAAACATTTGCCTTGCTGGGCTCCTTCGTGAGGCGGCATGCCCAGTCTAGACCCAGTTAATGAAAATTAACTTCAGCGTCTTGTTGTCGGCTATTTTGTCTATCAATTTAAAACCGGACATTTGCAGGCGATCTAACATTCTGAAGACGCTTTTTTTCGTTTTTAATTCTTTTCCGATTTCTTTAATGAAGTTTTATCCATTTTGAATGTTTGTTAATGATATTGAAATCAATTTGAGAATCTTTAGATCTGTAAAAACAAATTCATATTGAAGGTTTCGAAAAGTGGATTAAATACGGGGTTAGTTTAATTCAAAGTGTAAAATGTATGCTTATGACAAAATGTATATGAAAAAATGTTTTGTTTAACAAAAAATATGAGTCAACTAATTTTTTAGATTCGCAGAGCGTTATATCATTCGGCCCACTAACAGTTAAAACGTTGTACACTTTCGGAAAACTAGTAACAGTATAAAATTATCAAATTTATGTCACACACTCACACTGACAAACGTTGCATAGAGAATGAACTTACTTCTCACGTCTGAATCTGGGTTCTAACATAAAGATTGCTACAAATGGTCTCACGCTGCGCGGTGAAAAGTTCCACTTCAAAAACTAACTTTTTACTACAGAATTATTTTTGATTTTCTAATAATTTGGAGCTTCAAACCACAGAAGGTAAAAATAAATGAACTATTTAGTGTTTTGACAGTCCGGAAGTGTCAGTTCATTAGTCATTTTGAAGTTTTTTATTTCTTGGCCCTGGACACAAATTATTATTTTTTTCTTGGCTACGCTGGTGATACATATCTATATTCTCGATAAAAAAATGAAATAGGGTAAAAGAAGAAATTATGAGCAAAACACGCTTGTAAATTTGAGTTTAGGCTAATTATTATTGAATGTTATGAAACAAAATTACGCAAGCAAATCGATTATAAAAATATAAAACTTATTTTGATGTAAATGCAATTTAATAGCAATGGTATTTTAACAATTTTTTTTGATATGATAAGAAAGAACATGCGTTAAAAATAATTTATTTAAAAAAAATTTTTGTGTCTCACGATTATTTACTAAAAAAATCAGTTTCAGAAATGTCATACCTGATGCTTGCGTTTGCGAGGGAGTATGTTTTAATATTCTTATTTTACTTAATTTCCTTTTTTTTCATCACTAAGCAAAGATTTTGAAACATATTACCTTAGTATGATTTTTTTATTTTACATTATTATAATAAGATTTGTAATTGTTTAATGCATTATAAACGTTTATTTTTATAATATTTAATATCATTAATTTACGTTTATTTTTTTTGGGTACATTAAATATATGTCTGATGACAAATTTATTTTCAAATGAGGGAAAAATAATTAGCAACACACAACATTGAAGATATTTGTTATGAGAATTTTTGTTTTTTGAAATCGGTATGATTGAAAATTAATTTGAATGGATTAAAATTTTTTTTAGCAACATTCATTATTCACCTTTTCTACAATTGAGAAAATTTGAATAAAATCATAATATTAAACCATAACCATTACTATATATATTTTGTGAGATCTAACCTTTAAAACATAATGCTAAACATATGACTTAATTCGAATTAAATTTAATATAATTAATAATTATAAACAATAAATAATATCCGGTTTAATCTAAATAATTTGTAACATAATAAATAATTATAAAAAATTAATTTATTAAAAAATAAGATTTCTATTTTATTCAGTGCCAGGAGTTTCGTCTACGAACCACCAACTGTTTCACTGTGGTACATGTTGCAGCGATGCTGATACATCATGTACTTTCTTATACTGCTTACTTAGACACGTTGCTATGTGTCTGTTAATGACCGATCGAAGGTTCGGCTTCGGTTAGGCCAGTTTTGGCCAAGAAATTTAGTTTCGGCCTCAGTTTCGGTTCCGGCCAAAAATTGGCCGATACTTTCGGCTGCACCGAAACTCAGTTTTCGTAAATTATCGTGCGTCGTTCGGTTAATTTCGCTGCTGACCCATGGTCGCCGGCTCAGTTCGCCGCCCGCGCCGTGCGATGCGATCGTATTGATTTGGGGTTGTGTTTTACGCATAAACGGTTAGGTAAGTATTTGTTTTGTTTTTACTTGTACTTCTGACATTATTTTACTTCAATGGCAATTATTAGGTATTGAACTACGTTCTGTTGACTTTTATTTCCAAATCACCCATAAAACTGATTATGTTCGATTCATATATTACTTAGATTTGTTTGTTTGGAGGTAATTGTTGTTGGATTACATTCTGTACCCCTATTTTAACATTTTAAATATTTTTTGACCACCCAAGCAACTATATGTTATGATTTTACTGTGTGTGATCTTTACTTACTTAATTTTAACCATGAGAAAACGGGAATAGCTCGTGCGAATTTCTTAGTCACCCTCGTCCTTTCTCGCTTACCGCGCGAGGTGCCTAATCAATTTGGACAGGCGCTTAGTACGTGTAATTTTTATATTTGATATTCAATTCATATTTATTTATTAAATATATTTGGCGTTAATTTTGTAGAAATTCATTATTCACAATTAATTAAACTACGTGATGTAGTATTATTTTCTTTAAGTTCTTTACCACGACCTAGGTTTCGTTGTATTACAACATGGTCAGGTGGGTAATTAGCAAATATTAACTCTTAGGAACTTTCAACAGCATTTGGATATTACACAAAACAATAGCGGAAGCCGGGTTTGTTCGGGTTTCCCACTGCTTAAGTTAGTGAGTTTATTATACGGGAGCGGTGTAGTTTTTATTATAACGGAACATTTGCATTGTATATTATACAATGCAAATGTTCGGGTGTATGTAATAATTATTTTATTATATACACCGGAATATTTGTATTGTGTAACCTTATAGAATAACATCAATTTAATTTATTACCCTCAATAAAATACTTGTACAACTTTCGAATTAAAATATAATAAAAACTAGACTACTCCCCTATATTAAACTCATTAACGTAAGCAGTGGGAAGACCCGCGCAAATCCGGCTTCCGCTATGTACTGTGTGATATATAAATACTGCTGGAAGTTCCTAAGAGTTAATCTATGCTAGTTGCCCACCTGAACATGTTGTAATACGATGAAACCTAGCTCTTTGTGAAGAACTTGAAGAAAGTAAATAGAAATAGAACTACATCACATAGTTTCATTTAATTATCATATTTATTTACTTCCTAAATAAAATTTCCCTAATTTAGACTGAATGTCGTGTGGTTACCTTATTACAGTGGTTTTATTTTATGTGATCTATGAGATATTATTTATTTGCCTTATAATAATTAATTTGTTTCAGGTAACAAATGTCACAAAAAGAAAAAAAATCCGATTTGGCAGTTTTTTGAAAAAAACATTAGCGATTCATCTAAAGCTGTTTTGAAAATTTGTAAAAAGTCATATTCATTGGGAAGCCACGAACCTAAAAACCAAACGTTGCGCGGAGTAAAGCTACATTTATGAAAATTTCATGACGTGGGACACAGGCAAGTGTTAGAACGACAGTCGGAATTAGATGATTTGAAAAATGAAGCTAAATTAAAGCGAACAGATTCAAAAATCTCATTAGAATTATTGAGCACAGATCAACAGAATCTTGTTCAGTCAACGATCCCAAGTTTCACATCTAAATCTAAACTTGTCCAATGGTCTGATGATCGTGAAATTACCAATAGTATTGACAAATCAATAATGGACCTTACAATTGTGGACATGCTGCCTTATGATTTGATGGAAAGCGAAGCATTCGGCAAGTCAATTTCACCGATGCCCACGCAGTGCGCAAATATCGGATGAAATCTGAAAAATATTTTAAAACATTACCGATGCCGAAAACATAAGAAAAATTAAATCTAAAGTAAAGACTTTAATTGCAAAGAGCGAGTGGGTGAGTGCTACCACCAATATTTGGACCAATGCATGTAAACATGTTCACTTCTCAGCTTTACAACTCATTTTATCTCTACTCCTAATCAGATAGAAACAGCTGGACCTTAAGATCAAAAAACTATTTTGAAAGAAAGGATTCAATCTTATCTGTCGGAGTCATTGTTACAACGCTATGCCGACATATATTTTTATTGGAACAGGAGTCCATATCCTACCCTGACAAAAGCAGTTTTAAAGGATCTTTCCGTTCCGCCTACCAGTGTTCCTAGTGAGCAGCTGTTTAGTGTTGCTGGACAAATATACTCAGATCGTTGGAGTAACATGCTTGGTGAGAACGTGGGAAAAATGCTTTCCTTGGTGTACAACATAAGACTTTTTAATTACGAATACTAAAATTAGTAACCCACAAATTATTATAATCTATCTTTGTTGAGATTGATTAAAAATTAATGATTATAAAGACTGATTATTCTAATCACTAGGTAAAACCGAAGTGCTAAATACAATATCTCAAAAAAAAATATGTATATATGTATATATATATATGTGTGTGTATGTATGTATGTATGTATATATATATATATATATATATATATATATATATATATATATATATATATATATATATAGGCGGCTTGCATTTACAGACAGGCGATCGTAGGGCATAGCTTTTAGCACCAGCTTCTATTAATTGCCGGTCTGAAAATTTAGCTACGCTAATACTGAGTCCGCACCAGTTCACCTACGAGCAGTCGGAATCGATCCAGAGTCGAATCCGCAATGCGCCTCGCCATCAAAAGTTGTAAGCCTTGTGATGAATGCAATACTCCATGGTGCCGAACGTATTATTTGGTACAACATATTCGGTAGAGCTTGTAGTAAATCAAATACAAGTGCAATTATATACAAATTTATGGATAGAAAGGGAAGGCAAGAGAGTATGTAAATGCAAATAAATATTTTTAACAGCATACAATCGTAATTTTAAATTTGTTTATATAAGTTTTAGTTTCGGTTTCAGCCGAAACAGAGACCAAGACCGAAAGTTTGGTTTCGGTTTCGGCTATTTGTTTCGGTTGGATATTAGAAAAATATAAACTAAAAGAACAATATATGGTTGTAAGCAAAACAAAATATGATTGTACATCATCATCATCATCATCATCATCATCATATATAATAATACGCTAAGGTTAAGATATTACTCTCCCTTTTTAGAAAAAATCTCACAACTAATCCACATAAATTATATATCATTTTATAGATAATTGCTTGCTCTACCGGCATCCACAACTAAAAAAATTATTATTGCTATTGTTTTTGCAAATTAATTAATTATTAAAATTATATACACAAAACAGCAATGCTGCCATCTAACGGCTCAATGTCAATATGATTGACGGTCGGTAAAATTTTTGTTTAATTTCAAATCCACTCACGTATAAATAAAGTGGCGCTTTAGCTCAATGCTTTTGATACTTGCGCCTCTATATGTCAATTTTAGTAAAATATTTGTTTGATCTGTCATCTGAGCTTCATAATGGAATAAATAATGCGAAGACTTCGCACGGGTCACGCTAGTATTCTTATAATTGCGTTATGAAATTATAAGATCGTGTATATGCATCAGTTATAAACACCAGTTTATGTTATAAAATCGAACACTATTGCCGAATTTTAAAAATTGAACATGATTGCCAATTTAATATACCTTAAGCTATTTTAAAAAGTGTATAGATAATCCAGCCTTATTCCTTATTAATTAACAACAGTTTTAAAATGGATTTTTACCCACGATAGACTAGATTCAGCTTTGCTTACTTTAAGCATGATATAAGTTATTTTCATTCGTTGGATGAAAAATATATACTAAAATTAGTGTGGTATCTGTATACAATGGTATCTATAAATTCCCATAAAGAAACATACATAAATATACCTCCTGTACTTGGTTTCTATGTAATACTTCAGTACTACGGTGAAACCATACATTGGTATTTTAATATCTTTTGAAAATTAAATAATTCTAATATATGAAAATGTATACTCAATAATTCAGTCCGATAAGATGGCCATTCATTAATTTAGTGTCCTTTCATACTAGATTTTTGTTAATATAAGTTAACGCCGGCTACTAATACACATTAGCTGCAACACATATTATTTTTTTTACACAACTAAAGGTAAAAAAGCATTTCTTAACTAGAAATTTTAAACTAATTTTTTTAAATGTGCATAGGAGGTTGAGGTATTTTTAATTTTGAGAAATATCGATATCTTATTGATCTTGAAAGGAATGACAAGACAAATTACTAAAGAACGTCAACCTAAATTTGTTTTCAATGTGATTGGATTTAGTAGCTAATTTTTTATTAGAATGATAAGGCATAAAAATGTTCATATTTTCTTATCGAACTAAAATAAACGTACACCTATATCTGTATATATATATATATATATATATATATATATATATATATATATATATATATATATATATATATATATATATATATATATATATTTAAATCATAAAATTCAATAATGCTTACTAAATAATACTAAATTTAAAAACGTGTTACTTTCATAATTTCTTCTTTTATACTATTTAATTTTTTTACCAGGAATGCAAATATGAACCAATACACAATTGAAAAGGACAATGATTAGACTCTAAGGCCGCGAATTAAAAAAAATGGTCAAAGTGTATTAATCTGACATTTTAGATCTGTCAAACAAGTAAATAACGACCTAAGAAAATACTTTGACGGTTCGTTTATTTTTATTTTCTGTGATTTGAGCTTCCAGGTTATTACAAAACAAATCTTAGTTAATGTTTGGGGTGGAACTTTTCACCGCTCGGTGTGAGACCATTTGTAGAAAACTTTATGTCTGAGATTCAGACTTGAGAAGTTCGTTCTCTGTACAACATTTGTCAGCATGTGTGCTTCAAAATCGACTAGCAGAGCTAAAATTATGACATGAGTGCAATAAATTATGTAATTTTAGTGGTCTAGATTTCTGAACGTGTACTGTTAGTCGGTCGGATGATATAACGTTTTGCAAATTTATTATTTAACAATATACAAAATATATAAATTTAAACCCCAGTATAATAATAAAATTATACTGGGATTTGAATTGGTTGACTTATCTTTTGCGATAAACAAATCCTGGGAACAAGTTTGGTTTAGGAAAAATGCGAATTTAATGAAATATTATAATATAAAAACCCAATAAATAAAAATTTAAAAATGCGCAAAAAATATCGCGCAGAGTGCATAAACATGAATGAAATTCATGTTTGACAACCAATTACTGGCATTACTCCATAGAAAGTGCATATTTCAAATCAATTTTTTGTAATAAATTGATTAAATCCGAACTTCAATTTTTAAATATAATCGTTTTTTATGTATATTCTTTCATGTAAAACCAAAAAAATGGGAAATTCGCATTTTCGCTAAACCAGACTTTACCATATCCTTTTTTTTATATACACTTAAATGTGAATACATATTTTATACTTCGAATTAAACTAACTCGTACTAAACCCTTTTTTCTTAAAATTCTAATGATTCTTAAAATTCTCAAATTGTTTTCAATATCATTCATAAACATTCTTAATGGATAAAAATTTTTTAGAGAAATCAGAAAAGAATCAAAAGGAAATAAACATCATATGAGAATGTTCTGCCTAAAATTGATGGACAAAATAGTCAACAACGTAAGACGCTGAAGTTAATTCCCGTTAGCTGGGTTCAGATCAGGCGAGTTGCCTCGCACGGCAGCCTTGCGAGACAAACGCTTATTTGGTGTAAACATACCTCAACCAAGGCAAGGGTAAAGGTGCCTCGGTCGAGCGCTGCCACAGCCAAACTGTATGTTGTCGGTATTTGTTGGTGCTCATAGTTGCCTTAGTACATTTGCTGCGTGCACTCTATACAGTGTGTGGTGTATGTCTCTTCAAAGTATGAGTCTCCTCTAGCTAAAAACCTTTAAGTCAATAGTAATATTTCCGTTGTAGTTACGGTTTCACGGTAAATTGTATCATTTTTTCATATTTTGTTTAACAGTATCTCAAATTGATCTACGTCCATCCAACCAAAATTGTTTTCAACTCTGTCATCAACTAGTTCTTCGTACATCTGATTGCCATATTCAAACCTCTTTTTATATATTTTTCCATTCCAGTAGTGTTTAGATTTTTGTTTTTATCTTGAAAATATCTTAGAAAAATAAAAGCAACAGCTCTCCGCCACACATGCAATACCATTTCGGATTAGCATTCAACTGACCCGCTCGCCTGAAGCAATACAGAAAATATGGCTCTGTTTTGCTGGACCTGGCAGCCTCATGATTCCTAAATTTGGACTGAAACTCCCTCACATTGCATTTGACTGAGGTGAAAACCCAGGCTGCTGTGTGAGGCGCTTTGGCCAGTTTCAACCTGGCCATTCAGTGAAATACAGAGACTGCTCTGTCCTTGACAAGTACCTTAGAATGCAATATTGGGATACCAATAAGAACAGTTAAAAATAATGGTATTGAGAAAAATGATAGGTTGAATAAAACTTTATACGAAATAAATGTGCAAAACAATCACTGCACAGAAGTGCGTCAGTCTGGCCGTATCAATGGTCTCAGAAAACTAGTTTGCCACTTAAAAATTGATCTGAAATTGATCTAAATAAATCTATCTACAATGAAACGTATGCAGTTGGGTCTCAGCCAGTTAGATGTTGACACAACTTAACCTTTAGTGTGTACTACAGCTATAGTCATCAATAAATCACTCAGTAAGTTGCCAATTAACAGCAACAAGAACTCTGTTTCCTGCTTCATCAATTCCCTGTTATATCATCAGCGATTAGATTAAATAGTTTTTGGAATAAGAAATTGCTTTTCATTTTTCTGTTCCTTTGAATTGTTTTGTAAAGTGATATTGGTTTACCTGCTTATCTACTACGAGGGTAGCACTGAAAGTTCTTTGAGTTGACTGTAATAATGGTAATAAAAAAATAATTACAAATTTAAAAAATCCAACCCTTTCATTCATTGTGGTATTTTGCTTGAATTTGTACAAATTGACAGCAATTTGGAAATTACGTATCACATCAAGATGAATTTAACGCGAGAAAATTTTTGTTTGATGATTTTTTATGGCTTTCATTGTGGTCTCGATAACTATTTTTTCCAGCTTCCTTTAATCGCTGACCACTGTAATTTTTCCATAGCTTCTTTTATAATAGCATAGTAATCTGACATACAGCAATTTTTCCAAACTTTATTTTTATTTCTTTCAACGGACTGATCATGTACATACATGTGCATTTGTGGATGCTCGTATGTGCGGGCATGCGTGTGTATGGACTAGTGTCAGTGCCAATATGGTCGACTCCTCTGAAATTTTTTACTATAAATGGCAAATACTAAATCTGCCAATAATGAGGGACTGCTGTACTTTTCTTACAAGTTTGTGAGAATATTTCGAGAGAATTTTAGGAGTGTAATTTTTTTATATCTTCATTGCATTGTGATCGTGGTCACTTTTTATCTCACTTCCAATCCAACTATTATTTCCAGCTATTACACTGAAATAACTAAACAGTAATTCTGGACGCCCTCCACAGGTATGGACACGCAGCAATCTTTTCAAGCCACGCAACCACCAGTCGTTACAAATGTAGACACAGCCAATTTAAATAAGGCCAATATGCTTCATATTAAAGAAGAGTCAGAAGGCAATGATATTGATATTGGACCCACTGTACTCCAGCAGATGGCTTCGCATTACAAAACCGGCCAGGTACGGTCCACCTCGATAATGATTGTCTAAATCGGGACTAATTTTATTTAGTGCGAATTAAGATTTTTAGTTCATTGTTTGATTTATTATTTCTTTAAATTTTTTTTAGCACCATGTGTGTTGTCGAGCTTATGAATTGAACAATATGATTTGTTACTATTTTTTATAATTTGCTTCTTTATCAGAAGTGAACAGTTAGTTGGCTTGAAAGCAGCAGCACACATTCCCCCTCCATTTTTATCCAGGGATAAATACAGAAGCTGGTGTTTAAATGGTTGTTTCTCAGATAAATTAGTGGCAAATTTCAATATAATGCATAGCTTTTGTTAGGAGCTGTACTTATCTACTGTATTTTATATCAAATACAAAAATATTTCTAAGTTTTGTTGACGCTTTGCATTCAATCTTTTTAGCTTTATGTAACGAAAACATCATACACTGAAACTCAACATTTTATTTAGACATACTGGCTACAAGTAGGTTCCCTGCTGGTGTGTTGTGCAATTTCTTTTTTTATTTTTAATTTTGCAGTTAAATATTGC
The DNA here is from genome assembly GCA_039881145.1 of Druceiella hillmani. Classification (NCBI taxonomy): domain Eukaryota; kingdom Metazoa; phylum Arthropoda; class Insecta; order Lepidoptera; family Hepialidae; genus Druceiella; species Druceiella hillmani. The sequence continues at coordinate 16,087,557 of JAYKKI010000019.1, read as the reverse complement.
AGTTTACAGCACTATTGTTCTGACAGTAGGTAAGGCTTTCACATTTTTTTTTTACATTCAAAATATTGTTTCTCTTTGCAAAGAGTCTGTAGCCAAGATGTCTAGCAGCCAAGTTATTATATCATTTGTTCAAAATATGGAAAACTGTAGCAAAACTCTTAATACGAGAAGTCAGGTGTCTAAAAAGTACCAGTCAGTTCTATCATATGTCTTTTTCCAAGCAGCTGCTAGGGAAATCTACTCGTTGCCTGTATAAATTTAAAATTAAATGATATTCGATAGTATATTCTATATAAAATAATATTATTATGTAACTTTTCCGTTGTGTCAAGTTCTTAAAATGGTGCCACATTTTAATAATCGAATTGTAGGAAATTTATTAAATAAAATCGTTTCATTATCCACAATCAAATACAAGAACAGTGTTTTAAAATAACGCAAAACTAAAATGCGTATCTCGGTCTGCGAAAACAACAACATTTCCATACCAATGACAACAACAAGACAGTCTTCTTCCTATTACACACCTGTAGCTTATATGCTTTTAGCGCCGAACCTGCCAGTGACTTTAAAAATATTCAACATAATTGCTATTGAATGAAATCTTTGAAAAAAATCCCAAATATTCAAATATTCATATTACTAAATAGGTAACTTTGCTTTAAACGTACCTTCTACATAAACTAACGTAAATTTTAGTGCAATTTAATAACAATTGTAACAAAAGATAACAATATATCATTTTTGTAACAATGCTTTTATTACAAAAAAATTCAGAGACTGGTAATATCTAATATATAAAGCTATTTCCACAATACTTCAAAACTAATTTGGATCTTCATTTAAAAATGAAACACGTTTTTATCTTCTTACATGGCTATTGGCAGCTTCATTGTAATTCTATCAGTTTCATCCCATAATAAATAATCTGCCGACCTCATGATGCAGCATCATTTGCAAAGTTGTTAAACTCCTTCATAATGTTTCTTCACGCATAACAGTCAAGTAACTTCCTTCTGTAACATCGAATGTTTTGCTTGTTTCCTGTGAAAATGTCAATTGGTGCACATACTTGGATCCTCCTCTTGTTTGACAGCCATCATTTCACATTAGTCGGTGCCAATATATTGAGTGTACACATTTAAAATGGTAATCGGTTTCCAGACAAGCACTAAACAAGAAGATGAAGTTCACAAGGACGATGATGAGACACACCTCTGTATAGTTGGGAATGATCAAGTACTGTGCACTCAAATTAAGGTAGAATTTACTGCAGACAGTCAGAAACGTAAGCTAATATTGTCTGTATTATTTTATTTATTAATTTACAGCACAAACAAGAGCGAGAGTAAAATAAATTATTATATAATAATACCTTCATTGTTCATTTTTGTGTTTTTACTTTATTTCATTTAAATTGTTTTCTTCTGCAGTAAACAATTTTTATTTTTGTTATCACTTGTTTGTTCTTGTGCTGATCTTATATTTTTAATAAATAAAAAAACAAATGTGCATAAAATTCTCAACTATCTGTAATTTGTTCCATGGATTGATATCAATAGTGTTTGTAATGTTCACATTAGGAACGCATATTATATTAAAAATGTTTATTGTACATGAATTATTTCTTGACCAATTAATCGACATGTGGGGAACAGAGAAATTATTATAAATTAGCTGTTTCCGTGACTTTGTTTTCATGGACTCCAGGCCCTAGTGCTCTACTCCCCTAAATATTTGGCCCAGCTTAAAGGCTAGACCAAAGAATATGTGCACGTGTGTGTGTGCAGAATGTGTGCAACTCGTGTGAATTGTTATGTATAAAGCTGTATAGGATAAATGCATAGCGTGCCCAGCACGTGTGCCGCATGTTCAATGTGATATATTCAATACAATTTCATACATTGCTACGCACACATGCACATGTGCACCCCACTGGTACGCGTTCAGTATGGCCGGGCCTTAAATAGTTATCAAGACTATCTCGGACTTTTATTTATCCTGTGTGGTATCTGGTCTTTTACTTGGTTCAAATAAGTTTATATTATTCGATTTGCAAACCTCAGAAAATCAGGATATTTTGGATATCTTAACTTCCCACAACTTCTTTCGTGTGAAATTGAATTATAGCAATCAGTTTCTATTATGTAGAAGTTGATTCAAAGTAATTATTGGGTTCTCCCTCCCTCTCATTTTTGCCTTTTCTCCTCCTCACCATCTCCCTTTTCCCCACTCCCTCTTCCTCTACCCCTCAGATCCACCTCCCTCTCTCACTATACCTCTCTCTCGCACTCCCTCTCATCCTCCCTCTACCTCACCATCCTAGTAATCCCTCCCTTTAAAGAGAAGTGGCATTATTTTGTACTCTTTAGAGCATTGTTTCTCAACCTTTTTAGTATTGTGACTGACTAGTATTGTGATAAAGCCAGAAAATTTAGTTAAAATATTGGCGACCCTTCCACTATGATGCTTTTTTGAAAAGATCTCGTCAAAACTTTGAAACTATGACGATGTAAATACGGAAGTTTAGTAACAGATGCTTTGAAGACATGAATTCCCTTTGCCTTATATTTATGTAAATAAGCTTTTCGTGTATGTTGTCTTTAAAAATTAATTACAGAATTCGATTATCACTAGAAAATAATTTATTTATCTGTATTTGCAATAATTATCCACATATACAAAAACTTTAAGTTAAAAACAAAGCCAATCGTCGCATTAAGAATTGGTGACTAGTTGTTTCAAACAACTATGACTACCAGTTTATTTCATTATATTCGTACACTCAACGGTGATTAAAAGTAAAATACTTTTTTTAATAAAAGCATGGTTCATATACCCCACCCCCACCCAATATACGTAAACGCAACCTCTTCGTTTAGAAATGATGCTTTAGAGGATAGTTTTTGAAAAAATAATGGTCATAATTTTTTTGTTTTAGTGGCTTGGAGTTTAGAGTTGACAGGATCGTGAAATATTTCTTTTGCTGTACCAACTTTAAACCCGCATTTCGCATACGTAAAGGATGGTTTTTAAAAAACTATAAAACATGTATTTGATTGTTTATTTTTAGTAATAGTAACTGTGTCCACGATTTCATGTACATATATGTGCGCGTCATAACGTACAATTGTACTAAATCCTAACACTTGTGATATTATTCTCATTGGAGGCAAAGCTTTTTAAGATACTTCACAAATACTAAGTTATCGCTGCAGGTAGATAAGTACACGTAATTTTGAGAAAAAATCATACCGTACTCATCACACATACGTCAGTGGATTTCCCCATAGGCAACTACAGCAAAGCTTCCCCGTACAAACGTTCAGTTTGTAACATTCGGGGATTAATGTCAAAATATTGCTAGCATTTGAGATGTGCGACGGAGCCACATAGATATGGCTGTGTGAGAAACAACAGACACTGAGATCAACACCAGCAACTCTCAGCATTCGACCTCATGCCTTGTTGATTGTCATGGCGTAACTTATGCTGACTGAAAACTTTTCTCAGTTAACCCTGAAAGGAAAATTATGTGGTATGAGACGAATCTGGGGTATAAAAACACTATCACCTGCACTGCATCCTGTTAAGATCCCAGTTTCTATCATGTTTTGTTGCAAACGAGTGACTTTTAATCTAGTACCCTACAAAGTTTTGGTTGGCTTAAGGTTCCCAGGAGCATTATGGGTACACCGATTTTTATATTTATTTTATGAATTGGAAGGCCAGGAGTGCTCAAGGATTCCAAAAATTCGACCGCATAGTTGGTAGAGTCTTCTTATTCTATAACTCTATTAACCGAGATATGTTCTATAGATTCCCCTAGAACAAATGTCATAATTGAGTGTTTATTTCTGCCGCTTGATCGTTGTGCAGGGTCAAAGTAGCTCATTCGCAGAATCAGATACACAGATGATGTGACTTCTCGCAGTGATGAAACTGTATAACACAGGTTTTCATGCAGCACACTCTTCCTCCTTCCAGCAGATACGTACCATTACTAATCTTAAGTAACAGACTCTAATTTCATCAGCCCTTGTTCCTCGTTGCATTAATGGCAGAATCTGACAAAAATCTCCACAAAAAAATGTTGTAGTACCACCCATGGGCCGGTCATTTTGTCTGATATCACATAATATTCTGTCTAGTGCCATTATCACTTTACAGTGGAAGCGGTAGACAGAACATTATAAATGCCATGAGGCCGATCACAGACTGACTGACGAAAACTTTATATGTTACAAAACAAATATGGTAATGTATCTTTCTTTATTGTTAACCTCGTACCAAGTTATATGATTCACAACTTTATTGAACAAAAACATGTAACATATTAATAATTTTCTCTACTTGAAATTTTACGCTGCAACCACACATCCAACATATTGAAATTTACTTCACATTTGTAATAATACAAATTAATTGATGCATTGTCATTTAATGGAATGAATAAAGTGAAGTGCATTGCATCGTGACATGTGGCCACTTTTTGTCTCGTTTCAAATTCAGCTATAATTCCCTCTTTTTATACAGAAACAACTGAACAATAATTCTGAACGCCTTCCACAGATATGGACACCAACAATGTCTTCAAGCTACGCAACCATCAGTCGTTACGAATGTTGCTGTAGACAATTTGAACCAGGTCAATGCAGTTTATCTTAAAGGAGAGCCAGAAGACAGTGATAATGACATTGGACCCACTGTACTCCAGCATATTGACTCGCACTGCAGAACCGGTCAGGTACAGTCGACCTCAATAATGATTGTCCATGTCGAGACTGTTTGGTGCAAATTAAGATTTTTAGCTAATTGATTAATTTAGTTCTTTACATTTGTGTAGTGCTTACTGAACAGTATGAACTTTTACTATTTTATTTTATAGCTGCTAATTAGCTAATTGCTCAGGTGCCAATTAGCAAATTTATGCAAAGAAATTCAAAACAGCTGTGCTGCCAAAATTAAATTATAAACTAATTTTGGAAATTACTGAAAACAAAACTATTTATGGCGATACATTTTTGAAAATATTATGAAGTTTCTTAAATGTTGAAATAATTATTGTTATTTATGACTGCTTAAAGTGATATCAAAAAATGTTACCAAATTTCTAAAAGACCAATTTCCCACAGACACAATTTTCAATTATTTGGCAATATTTCCTGGACCATGGCAGATAAAAAACTAAATTTTCATTTAAAACTATTTCAAATAAATTTGTAGAAGAAATGTTTTAAGTCAGTGTTTCTCAAAGTAGGGTCCACAAACTCCGAATAGTTATCCAGAAATTGTAGAAGGTCTGCGACAAGACTTATGCTATGGCTGTCGGCCTGTTGGGTCATGGGTGTGCATGGTGGCACGGTGGCAACTACTAATATATTGCTAGCTCTCGTCAGCTGCCAGTGATGCAGCTGCAATATGGTTCGTACAGTGTGGGGTGCGCTGACAGCGGTGATTCACCCCTCCAGCAGTGAATCCATAATTCTTAAGTGCACAAGTTACATGCACACACACATTGCTGGTTTGACATATTCTTGCTTGTTTGACAAAAACAGGAAATATGATGAAAACTATCCGCAAACTGGATTTATGTGCAAATCTCTATACCTCACAAGATTTAATATGCTCAGAAATTCTAGCAAATAGTGTGATGAAGCCATCACTGCTACGAAGACATTTAGACACAAAACATCAGCAGTATATCAACAATCCTTTAGATTTTATTGTTGGAAAAAAATGGCAGCTGGTTTCTTAAAACAAAGTATGAAAAACACTGCGGCCCTAACTCTGAACATTTAAGACTGAAGAATTAATTTTACCAGCTGCTAAAAATATGGTCAGTTGCATACTGAAAATGAGTGGAGTGGGAGACAAATCATTGAAATTGCTGGATAAAATACCTCTTTTAAACGATACAATTGCATGGTGTATTCACGTCATGGCACACAATGTTTAAAATCATCTCGCACGACAATTGCAAAACTGTTATTATGCAATTCAAATTAATGAATCTACAGATTTTAGTGGACTTCCAAAATTACTTGGTATTATTAGATATGTGTATGAATATATTTGCAGGACAAAATACACACAATCATAAAAAAATTAAGTTTTTGAAAATTTGCTGGAGATCAAACATCGGTGAATGCTCTTGTGCATGAAATTGTTACAACCAACACCTTATCAATGAATGCCCAAATAAAAGCTGAAATTATTCTGCATGTTTCTCAACTCCCCAACGAACCGAAAAGTTACTTTGCAGATATTTTTTTTAGACCCATTTATGGTCCCAACTGAAACCATAGCTACTGTTTGGGCATTAAGCAATAGAAATCATTGCTGGAAGTATCCGTAGATCAAACTCTTCAAGCTGATTGTAAAGAGGCGTCTTTAATTGATTTTTGGGCAGTAAGACAGGAAGAATATTCCAAACTCTCATGCAAAGCGGTAAATTTCCTTTTGCGCTTCATGACAACTTACTTATGTGAGAATGGGTTCTCACACCTGGTCGTGATAAAAACGAAATACAGAAATTAACTTAATACTGAATCAGAATTAAGATCGAAATTGACCAAAATTGCTCCTAGAATCAACTCGGTTTGCAAGAAGGAACAACCCACCCATCACATTATTTAACAAGATATTGCTTTTTGTGACTGAATTGTGTTTTATTTAAATAAAATCCTTCTTTTTTCAATACTAAGTTTTTTTTCAGAGAGATTTGCATTTATCTGGGAAATTTAATAGGGCTATGTGTGGGGCTATAAGTGTGAGATACTCTGTTATAAGTTATATAAATCCGAGTAGTTCCATACAAATACTCGAAAAAAATCCATAAATATAGTGAACAAAAGCGACATATTGAATCGATATGTCATTGCCTGTGGACAGAAAAAATCATTATAGTGAAATTAATTATGTTTTAATTTTATAACATACTTTGTTGAATTTGGTATAAAATTCTGAAGAAAGTGGTTTAGTTTTCGTGAAAATAAAATGATAAATTATTCAAGAAAAAGCATGGAAAATGTTTATTTTGTCACCTACCTTTTGTACCTAAAACTGGGTGACATAGTATTTATTACTCAAACTGTATAGTTCCATTACTATTCAATACTGTATACTTCCATTTACACAAACATAACCTCCAAAACATAAAAAGAATAAAGAAATATTAAGTTCATCTGATAAGTACGATTGTTCTAAAAATAATTTTATCTGAGTGACATTAAAAGAAAATTTTTTTAGATATTTATATGAAATCAATTGTTTTTATCTATTTACAAGATTATTTTATTAGTTAACAAATTGTGTTTCTCACATAAAGAAAAACTTTATTTGTGGATGTAATAGTGGTAATAACAAAAACACACAGACCTTTGCGATTGAACCTTTGAACTTTCACATTCACATACCTTTGTGATTGAACCTTTGAACTTTCACATTCACATACCTTTGCGATTGAACCTTTGAACTTTCACATTCACATACCTTTGCGATTGAACCTTTGAACTTTCACATTCACGTACCTTTGCGATTAACATAACATATATTGTGTTGACAATATAGGTAATTCTCCATAAAAATGGAACACGCATATGTGAGACTACTTTCAAAGCAATAAACTGGTCACTTCTGTTAACTGGTTAGTGATTTGAGGGACCGATATTGGCCGATATTGAACCTATTCGATATTTAATTAATCTCAAATGCCCATCAATCGGACTCTGACTCGACTTCAAAATTGAAGCTCGTACATACCGAATTTCGAACAACAAAAAACAATATATATATATATATATATATATATATATATGTATATAAATATATATATATACTTCACATTTTACTGGGCACTTTAGTCACAAGTAGATTTCCTAGCGGTATACTGCGCAACCTATATGAAAGATATGCAGATGCAGCTAACCTTACCGACTGTACAGAACAATAGTGCTATAAACTGCAATTATATATCGAGCATTAGACGATTATGTTAACAAGCAGATCCCCAGCATTTGCGCAACACAATACTAGGGAATCTATTTTATGTTTAATTGTAACCCTTGATGTATAATTGCAGTTTGTAGTACTGTTGTTCTGTATCGTAGGTAAGTTTAGCTGCATCTGTCTATATTTATGAACAAATAAAATATTTTTCATCTTTCCAAAGACGTACAATAGTACTTTCATTTGCTTTGTAGACGTTTAACAGTGAAATTGTAATGTAATTTGTTCAAAATATTGAAAACTGTAGCAAACTCTTAATATAGATAGTCAGGTCTTTAAAAAATACAATCAGTTCTATCATATGTAGCTTCCTAAGCAGCTGCTAGGGAAGTCTACTCCGTGCCTGTGTGTACATGTAAATGGTATTCGATAGTATGAATGTAGTACTCTATATGTTACTGTTATGTAAGTTTCTTATGTAATGTACTGTTATGTAAGTATCTCACTGTGTCAGGTTCTTACAATAGTTGCACTTTTTAATAATCAAGTTGTAGGGAATTTATTGAAGGAAATCAATTCGTTACTCACAATCTAATTACTGGAACAATGTTTTAAAATATATCAAACAATACAAAATTAAAATGCAAATCTTGAATCGTCAAAGCAACAACATGACCATAGCAATGACAATAAAAAGACAGCCATCTTCCTATTACACATCTGTAGCTTATATACTTTTAGCTCTAAACCTGCCAGTGGCTTTAGGAATATTCAATAAAATTGCTATCGAATGAAATCTTTGATGAAAATCTCGAACATTCAAGGAAATATCATTTGTCACCAAAAAGGTATCTTTGCTTTATTTCTAATCTTAACATAAAAAAATATTATGCAATTATTGTTACAACATTTTTATTTTAGGAAACTCAGAGAGATTCAACATCCTAATATTTAAAGCTAATTCCACAATATCTTGAATCACTTCAAAACTAATTTGGATTTTAGAAATCTACGTAACAAAACGAAGCATGTTTCATCATTTTCATCACATTATGGAGGAGACCAAATTTCTTGGTCTCCTCAAACATAACAGTCGAGCAACATCCTTCTATAGCGTCGGATGTTTCGCATGTTTTCTGCGAAACAGTCAACTGGTGCAAGTATTTAGACCCTCCATTTGTTTGGCAACCATCATTTGACATTAGTTGACACCAATGTATTGAGCACTCACATATTAAGCATCGATCTGTTTCCAGACAAACATTAAACAAGAAGATGAAGTTCACAATGAAGATTCACAATGATGAAGTTCACAAGTTAAGGTAGAGTTCACCGAAGACAGTCAGACAGGTAAGCTAATATTGTCTGAATTATTTTATTTATTAACTTGTAAAATTAAATGTTCACAAACAACAGAGAGGAAACAAATACATAAGTACACACTAATGCATTCATTATTCACCTTTGTGTTTTTACTCTCTTTCGTCCAAATTGTTCTCTTCTACAGATAAAACAATTTTTATTTTTCTTAAACTTGTTTGTTCTTATATTTTTAATAAGTAAAAAACAAATGTTGTGAATAAAATTCTCAGCTATCTGTAATTTCATTCATGGATTATTGTCAATAACATTTTTAATTTTCACATTAGAAACGTTTATTTTATCGATTTATTAAAAATATTTCTTCTGCATCAATCATTGGTTGACTTTTTCAATTACGCTTGTGTCCGTTCGTCGTAATTTTCCTCAAATGTTTACAATTTCATACCTATGTGTTTGAAATTGTTCAAATATGTACTTCCTGAAAGATCTCAATACCAAGTAATAAAAGTGCAAAAAAATATATTTTCCAATGTTTAATCCGGTTCCCCTCGTTTAGAGGTGGTGGTGAAAGAAATTGTTTAGTGCACCTCTCATTGTGTGGGGTATCGTTAGAAAGGCCTTTTAAAATGAAGTTTATGTTCTATTTACGACTTCATCGTTAAGTTTCGTTTGTGAAGTATTAAACTTCATATTGACGTGCAATGTGCCTCCACCTCCTCTAAATGTTCAACCATGCGCTGGAAATATCTGAAAAAAATCCTTAATTTGATTAAAACTTTAAAATTAAATTATTTCAGTTTACTTGCATTGACTATTTTAAAAGATGTGGACGACTATGGAACTACACTACTTTGTGCATGTCCCGACTCATACTTGGCCCATTTTTTTCATTAATAAATATGTAATTTTAAATGGTGCATGTATATAGGATTTACAAGCTGATCCATTTAAATGTAATGTTCACTTAACATGATTTTCTCAGCAACGTTTCAACCACATTGAATACTGTTTTACTGTACAAAAACAGTTGAGCAGCCTTTTCTACTGTTGAAAACTGTCTAAAGGTGTTTTAGTGCTGTGAATATAATTATTTTGTACCTTTGAAATGTTTCATCAGTAAATAGGATTATTACTTACCAGGGCAATTTACATTTATATTTTTTTCATTCTGACCTAAACTGGGCTACGCAGGTTTATGTTTTTTGACTAAACTTTACTTACGTTGCGTTAGTTAGTTACGTCTATGTGAGTTGAGTTTTGTCTTGTTATCAATATTATCAGTACATGTTATATTGCGATTTATCTTTTGAACGTCTTGCACAGTTTTGCTTTTAGAATTTTTTTATACATTTTATGACCATGGTAATTGTGACTGTGGTTTCTGTGGAAAATAATAAAATAATTTAGGAGATGGTAATGTAATTAAAAAATCTGAAGAAAGATCAAAATTCAAGTGATTGGGACGTTCAACTGAAATTATTTCGGTTAATTTGCACCAGCAATTTTAAGAGATGTTGGCTTGGTGCATTTCTCGACCCGCACTTTGCCCATTTTTTTATAAATGAATATGCAAATTTCAATAGTGTACGTATATTTTTTTACTTTTATTACAAAATATGCTTTTGTACCCTTTGTAAATAATTTTCACTTAATGTAATTTCTCAGCAACATGTCAACCACATTAAACGATGTTTTATTATACATAAACAGTAATAATAGGTCTAATAGTAGTCTTTTATACTATTGACAAGCATCTAGAAGAATAATACTGTTGTATTGTGTACAACAGTACTAATAATGTCTTACTATACAACAGTACAATTTCATAGCGCCACAGGTGACTGAAATGAATACTGTCGGTTTGTTGCCTGTTAACGTCAGTGGAGTATATTTGTTTATAAGAAATGGATAAAATTGTTACATATGATTTCTAGTCGATAAATATCGTCTAAATATAGAAGGTGCGAGTGAAAGAAGGGAACTATTTAAAGCGACCCATAGTCATTGTTATGACAGAGTTTATCTCAGAAATAATGATAAAACTGACTGGCCAAGTTTTTGGCAAGTTGCTACTATTTTTTGCAGTCTATCTAGATACTGATTCTGTGAACTCTGGCTTATAATTGACTGTAAAAGATTGGTCTTGTAGCAGTAAATTAGCTATATATAGACTGTTTGTTAAATTGATATAGCTAGCCAGGTTAGTATAAAAAAGGATGTTTATATTCAATAAAATGTTTTTGAACTTTATTGATAAATTAAACACTTCAATGTAATTATAATTGAAAAAATAATTGAAATTAAAAATGTTTGTTACTGGAAAATATACTACCACTCAATAATAACATTAGTATAATACTCAGTAATAAAAGCCCAAATCAAACAACGTTGTAATCAACAATTATAATTTTCATTTTATATTTTCTGGAGTATTCTTAAAAAAATGTTGCCTACAAGCAGCTTGCAAGGTGCTTTCTGTGCCATATGGTGATAAATTGATGAATTTTCAGTTACACGCTTTTCATTTTCTTACGTGTAGTATTTTCTTTCAATATAATACAGTACTGATATTGACAAATGTGTAACCAGATATTTACCGACCAATTAACGAACACGTTTTTATAAATACACACACTCACACACACACGCACATATCTATTTTGTGTATATATATATATATATATATATATTTAATTTCTTTCAGTTCATAAACCGGCTGACTTCAAAAGGGACAAGTGTTTGAAGACCCACGAACAAGTAAACAGAACAGGCTCACAAAAGTGTAATGAGTGTAACAAGAAATTCAAGTCCGAGGTCTATCTACGGCGTCACAGGCGCTATGCGCATGGCATGCAGCAGTTGGCGTGTGGTGTCTGTAAGAAAATATGCAAATCCAAACGAATACTGCGTAAACATGTGTTGGACTGTCATCACATTATGTCTGTAGGTACGTATGATGGTATGTTTATGGGGGGGTACACACGTTGATGATAAGAAAATAATTTTTAAGCATATTTGTAAAGTTCATATTTAAAAAAATGTATATACAAAATTGCATGTTAATGTGAGACCAGTGCAAATATGTCTAGTATTACAGAAACAGGATGAAATTTTTAAAATAGCTGGAATTTTTTAGAATATAAAACACGAAACAATTTAGCGATTGACCATCAGGAAATAACACAAAATAAAATACAATTTGTAATCATAACACAAATTAAAAAATTATCTTCATAAACGTTCATGTCTTTGTAATATATGAAGAATTGTGAATAATGGATAGAAGTAACAATAAAACCTTAACATAAAGTACATAATAACTTATTAGAAGCAATTAAAAAAATAAACAAAAAAAAAAAAAAAATTTTTTAATTTGTAGCCATTACCTAAATTAATTAATCATAGCCTATTAACTGACATTGGCATTTGTTCTGTTGTTGTAAAATGAAGATTGTTTTTGCTCTTTTATATATATTTTTATGACCCAGTCAGGCCTGTGGTTTCATTGATTAGTATGTCTGTCTACAGAGGATGAGACAAAGTCTGCATTTTATTTCATCTTGTTGATTCAAGAAGTTCATAGAAATATCATTTACAAACTCCAGTCCAAAGTTGTTATAGTGACATTGAAGGGACTAGTCATATTGAGTCGATAAAACCAATTGTCGATAAAACCGATTTTGAGTCGATAAAACCAATTGTCATAAAAACCTGTATTATTTAATATTTTTAATTATTCCTTTATTATGTACGTACAAGTCTATTATGTACATACGAGTCCATTATGTACATACAAGTCCATTATGTACATACAAGTCTAAACAAATATGAAAAAATGCACAAATAATAACATTGATAGCATTTTTATTGAAAAACAATCAATGAAGAACGTTTATTTTAATTCAAACTCTGTAATTTTCCTTTGTTTCCAATACTGAAGACGTGAGCACAAAATTTTATAATTTACTTGAATTTGAACCAAAGTTGATAATTGCCATTGTGGAACTGCTTGTCAGTAATAATAAATTTTCGTTGTACACCGACCACACCAATGGCATCATTCAGAGACACTTCTTTGCTTTCAATCCGGCGTCCTATTTTCGTAACCATCTTTCAAATATATCAGAAGTCATCCGTGACTTTGTATTGTTTCCATATGTAGCAGGTAAAGAAAGTATGTCTTTAAGCAGCTTGGCTTTTTAGATTTGTCAACGACTAAAAGTTCTTCTTTTAATTGATCCTGTAAGGATAGTTGTTCTTGCTTGGCACAGTTTTCCACCAGAACAATGTTCACCTGTCAATTTAAGTGTCTTGTTTGGAGCCATATTAAGAAAATATGGTTTTCATCTGTATTAAAAATGTCGTATGGGAACCTTCGCATAATTTTTGCTACTTCTTCAACCACTATTATTTTGTTACCTTATCTGAAACTCCAACAGTTTTTCCATAAACTTTTCTACCAATCATATTGTGATGAGCTTGGTAGCATCCTCGAAGAGTATACAAAATCATCAGCTTTTCCGTGCAAAGTTGGTCCTCTTATTGGCATAGTGTTTGCATTCTGATATTTAAACCATTTCAGCAAAGCTTCTTCAATATCCAGTTGCACTCACTCGCTCCATTTTCAATAATTGTCTATGAAGGAGAGATTTTATCTTTTTTCTTTCTTTCCAAATTGTTGAATATGAAACTTCATACTTTTTTCCAAATTTTTGTTTTTCGAATTTTTGTATTGTAAGTGATTTCTCTTTGACATTAAAAATTTTTCTTGTTTTTACATGATATGATTCCATAAAATAAAATTTTAAATAAATCAATCAGCAAGTGTATCAGCTATTAATGAACTGATGAACGAACGATGCCGTGAATAGAGAAAACAAACTGATGAATGATTAACGAACGATACTATTCTTTCGAATATGTTACGCGTGTGCTGACATTAAATAAAATCATTGTAATTTTTATTAAAATGGGTCCTACACAAGCTTTTGTTTGCTAATTAGCCATTGCAGAAAACGTTCTCAAGTGAGAAACTTGATATTGAGTCATTATTGCCTATATGAGTCTCTGCGAAACCATTGGAAAGAATGTTGCTAAATGTGGTTTATCGTTATAAGCAATGAGTTTTGTTGACTAAACTGAAATTTTACTTTACTTTCATTCTCAACTTATTTTTTTAGTTTTTTTTAATCCTTGCAGACTCTCAACGCGGTAACCATAAATGTGATGAATTTCTCAAGATGTACCCACACAAAAACGCATTAAAGAAACATTACAAACGAAAGCACCCAACAAATTCATACATCATGTGCTGAATGCAACAGGGAATTCAAGTGCAAGACTTATTTATCACTTCACTTACACAACGTGCACAGTAGACTTGGGCGATATGAGTATTTTAAAATACTGAGTACGATGAGTACGAGTATTGTAAAATATTGGTGACAGATAACAGTGAAAAAATACTTGACGAGCTTGGCTGAATATATGAATTGCAGATAACGTGGTAAGATATTGGGAACAAACAACTTGTTCCATATTAATTATTGTTACAGTTGGATAGCTGTTTCGAATGACAATTTAGTTTAGCAAATATTGCAAGAAACAAAATAATTACCCGAGTCTGTAAAATATTCCCATCCTGCACTGGACATTCTTGTGGACATAATGGTGAAGTTTGAATTTAATTTATTTAACTTATGCTGACTGAAAATTTAAGTTCTTTTTAAGGACGTATTTACAGGCTTTTAGGTTACAGGGGAATAATGATTTGATCTTCTACACTTGGCTTTATCCAACTGTTCTCTTGTTCGTTCCGCAGTTTATAGAACTATATAGAGGAAATCAGTGTGCTTGGAAACTTAGTTTAGATGAATATTATGACCGGAACAAAAAAATGTGGCGTACAATGATTTACTAAAATTAAGAAAATATTCGGTGTATGTTCAATTTTGGAAGAGGTCAAGAAAAAAAATTAATGCATTGAAGCCTATAAAGCCTCATTATATTTTAGGAATTATATAAGACAAAGCTTGGTGAGATTGTCATGTGAATACTGCAAGTCCGTATATAATTTTTTGCAGCTATTTTGCATTCGTGTGCTGATGTAGCTTTCTTCATATTCATGTTACTTTGGAGTCACTAAAGACAGAAGCTCTTCATAATTATCATGCGATAGTCGTCAATAATTTTTATAATAAATTTCTTAACTTTTAGGCCAGTTAAATGATTGATAAAGACTTGTCTGTCCACTAATCATTCCTTTACCCAGAATTTTCTACGTATTTTTCTAGTTTGTTGTTGTTGACAATAATAAAGATAGAGCGGAAACATACCAATAAATCTAAATCATTATTCAGCGGGGTGTAGTTGAAGCATGTGTTGTGCAAACGATTCTAACTAATAAGCTTGCGTGTATGGCAGCAATTGTGAGCCTGGTACGGCAAAACAACTTTTACCAATTGTCTCGTTGTGAATTTGAAAACTTCCAACTAATTTGAAAACAATTTTATTAGCAGAATAAATATTACAAGAAAAAGTAAAGAAAACTATACAGTAGAGTTGAAACTTTTTTATCCATTACAGGATTGGAAGATAATTTTTTTTAAATTTATCATTTTGAAGATTTTTTTAATAACTTTTAAATTACAACATTGTTATTTTAAATACTGTAAATTACAATTAACATTGGATATTACAACATTGGTATTTTTTTATTGCAGTCACAACCCAGCGCTTCACATGTGACTACTGCCAGAAGAGATTCTTAAGAAAGACAGCATTACAGTGACAGATTGGATGTATACAAGGAGAACTCCCTCACCGATATCTGAAATGTAATAAGTGTTTCAAACGTACCTTCAGCGACCCAAAGTGTTGGTTCACAGTAAGACAAAATATGAATGTGACATGTGTCACAATGTTTTTATGACGGCTCATAAGCTAATAAAATATTTAACAAGGATTCATAGTTCACAATTAAATGAAACTACGTGATGTAGTATTATTTCTCTTTTCTATAATTTCTTTACCACGACCTAGGTTTCGTTGTATTTCAACATCTTCAGGTGGGATATTAGCAAAGATCTTCGCTAATATCCCACCTGTCTGTCTGTCTGTCTGTCACTTAAAAAACCAAAGGACAAAGACTTGTTGTTTATTATGAATAGCTTAATAAAGTCGGAAGAAATTACAAATTGTTTATATTATTATACTCATACTATGAACTATTTTCAATTCAATTTTTTCTTGAAATAATTTATACAAATTATGTTCTGTTGAGTGAAAGTTGCTCTGGTAAAACAAGGGTCCCAACCTGAATATCATAACGGATCTTAGAAAGTTCAAATAATAATGGATCTCATTAATCTGCATATTTCTCTAACGTAATAATCTAAAATTTTTGACAAATATTGTCAAAAATTTTGCAGGTTGCAAGTTTTGTATAAAAATATTGCCACATGTCAACCTAATGTTTATGAGAAGAAAACTAAAGCAATGATTCTAGATATCAGAGTTTTCTAGATATCCACCATGTCTTTCTTACTCGCGTTAAAGACGTACGTAGGCAATATAGTTAATAGTGAGAAATAATAACAATTTAATGAAAATTCTACCCAATGGTATATTTGTACATCATTTTGTATAGAATACCAGCAGTGCAAGTTCTAACCGTACTTCACAAATTTATATTCCCTGTCATAATTTGTTCACGTTGTTGCTGATCTGCAAATATTTTTTTCTCCAACTCGTCCCCCCAAGATTGCTGAATAAGCTAATCTGGAGAATAAGTTACGTGGTAATGAATGCCTGATCAACATCTTGACAAATATTTTTAAAACTGACTAGTATCCGTTGATTGTAGTAAGTATGCAGTACCACTGTTTCAATAGAAAAAGAGGAGTGGGGCCACTGTGCTTATTAGAAGTGAATCTTCTTCATAAAAATGTATTGCTACTGATCCATCGCCACTTCATACACTTGCAAGTAGATAGCTTGATTAAAGTTTTTAAATACATATTTTTTTCCTAGTCCTGTGTTTTATTTTAATTAAGAAAAATGTAATAATGTACCACAACATGATGCACTTATGACATTTCTACTCCAAATCCTTTGTACTTATATGCGAATACATCGCAGTGAACATCGTCAAAATTGTATTTCTACTTTTGGTTACTTTCAGAAACCTTTTGATTTCACTTAAAATACCAATCCAAATTAAAAAGTGTCAATGGCCGAATTCTATCTATCGAAAATGTTTATAGCTATTGTGATATTTGTTTTAATGGGAAATAATAAATTGACATAAACTTTGCTTCCTTTGTTCCACGTGCTTATTGTAACTTAAAAATAGTATTCATGGCTTATCTATAGAAGATACGAGAGGCGGCTGAAAAGTTTTGAGCCTAAGGTATTAAAAAGCTGATAGAAATGTATAAAAAAATAATTTTTCAATGTAATCTCCCTCTATTTCAATACACTTCTTATATTTATTATAAAGGGCTTTTAACCCGATCAAAAAATTTTCTCCATTTTTGTCTTCGAAATGTTTGTTTAGCCGTCTTCATTTCTTCGTCACTGGAAAATCTCTGTCTTCGGAGATCTTTTTTCAAATTTGAAAAGAGGAAATAGTCACTAGTGGCAGGTCTGGACTGTAGAGTGGGTGGTTGATTTCTACAACTCGCGTAGTGTGGACGGGCACATTGTCTTGCAAAAACAGGACTCCTTTCGCCAGTTTGCCTCTGCTTTTCTCAACAACCACTTGACGCACTTTTGTCAACAATGCGGTGTAATAGTCGCCGTTCGTTGTAGTATTTTTAGGAAGGTAGTCCGTGAACAAAGTTCCTGCAAAATCCCAGTGGCCACGAGCTTGGACGCCGATTCTTCCATTTCGAACGTCCGTGGGCGCTTTTCTATCCATTGCATTGACTCCTGTTTTGACTCCGGATCATACTGTCGAATCCATGTTTCATCAACAGTGACAAGACGAGAAAAAACATCGTCAGAATTATCACCACAGATGTCCAAAAACTCCTGCGAAGTTGTGACTCGATGCTGCTTGTCCAGCGGCGTAAGCATTTTCGGAACCCATCGTGCGTACACCTTTTTCATGTGCATGGCTTCAGCTATCTGCTACAACTTGATTCGACAATCTTCGAGAAGAAGTTTTTTCACTTTTTCAACGTTTTCTTCGGTAACGGCAGTGTTTGGGTGTCCCAACCTGGGATCATCTTCGAGCAAATCCCTGCTGTGTTTGAACTCTCGGCTCCAACGTTTTACTTTCGCAAATGAAGGTGCAGACTTCCCGTAAACTGATGACATCTCTTCACATATTTCCGCCGGCGTTTTGTTCTTCTTTGCAAGGAATTTAATGACACCTCTGTACTCCAATTTCGTGCAAAGTGCGGATGACGCTGACTTGGTGACGTTTATAGTTCCATTACTAAAAGCGTAATGATGCTAATGAAATGAAACTTGGGTATAAATGTACTTACAACCAGGAATATTTCGATAATTTTTTTTGATATCACATCAAAGTATACACATTAAAAACTACATACCTGGAAAGAAATTCTGCAGCTGATGATTATTTATTATAAAAAACAAAAAACAATTTGAAAAATTGTGTACCTGACGATTTAGTTTGCGATGGAACAGATTTTAACCCTGTTTTCCAGTTATTTAACTTATTATTTTATCACTAACCACTTATTACACAATTAAAAGGATAATTTGTTATGAATTATTAAGTATTTATGACAACAATTAATTATAAAAATTTAATATCATTTTTTAATCTGTCAATTTAACTACATTTGCTTAAAATGTGCCAACATACAAGAAAAATAAAGTCTATTTGTATTATGGCATACATCTTTTTTAGATATTTTATGCCAATAATTTCACTTTGTAGTTGCCCAAATATTAAATATATTTTAAAATCACATTCTATTTTTTTTCATTTTTGTCATTTTATTAATAATTTTATTGCTGATAAAAAGTTTAATGATGACAATATTTATTGTTGATTATTTAAATTAAACCAAAAGATTTTGCTTATGCTTTCGAAATATTTATAAGTTAGTTTAGGTTAGGTTGGGTTAGGTTAGGTTAGGTTAGGTTGAGCTAGTTTGGGTTAGGTTGGGTTGAGTTAGGTTAGGTTATGTTAGGTTGGGTTAGATTGGGTTGGGTTAGGTTAGATTAGGTTGGATTAAGTTAGGTTAGGTTAGGTTAGTTTGGGTTAAGTTAGGTTAGGTTGGGCTAGTTAAGACCAATTTGGGTTGGGTTAAATTAGGTTGGGCTAGTTCGGATTAGGTTGGGTTGGGTTAGGTTACGTTGGGTTGGGTTAGTTTAGGTTAGGTTGTGTTAGTTTGGATTGGTTTAGGCTAGGTTAGGTTAGATTAGGTTGAGTTAGGTTAGTTTGGGTTAGGTTAAGTTAGGTTAGGTTGGGTTTGGTTAGGTTTCGTTATGTTAGGTTAGTATGGGTTATGTTAAATTGGGTTAGGTTATGCTATGTTAGGTTATGATATATACATTTTTTGATATTTTATGGCATTCATTTCACTTTGTAGTTGTCTAAATTTTAAATATATTTCAAATTCACATACTATTTTTTTCATTTTTAAAAGGTTTAATATTGACAATATTTATTACAATTTACAATAAATATAACAATATTTATTGTTGATTATTTAAATTAAGCCTAGCCCTGGCTAGTATTTTGCTTATACTTTCGAAATAATTATAACAAATATTTTTTTTAGAAATATACATTTTTTATGGAAGTTATTCTTTGAACAATTTTTTTTAATACATTAGCCGCGGCTGGATGGAAAATGGAAAAGTTGATAGTCATAAATTTAAAAAAAGAAACATAAATTAAAGATTTACAGATAGTAAAACCTATTAAGTTGGTATGATTGATAATTTTTATTATTTGACGTTTAATACTGTTAAAATTACATTGTTTTAACGTAATTTTAAAAGTTTATTTTAATTGATTTAATTTCATTGATTTCTAATTCCTTTGTGTGTGTGTTAAAGTGTGTAATATCTAACGATAAATTAATTGTGGATATAGTGAGAAATAACGATGTAATGTACAAATTTCGACATATTTCTGGTGAGTACTTATTTTTGAAAATGGTTTTTTATAATAAATAAGCATCAGCTGCAGAATTTCTTTCTAGGTATGTAGTTTTTAATGTGTATACTTTATATCTATTGACGAGAGAAAACATCTAATACTTTTTTGTCATAATCGATATGGAGGTAATTATGGTAAGTCTGTTTTGCCAAAAATGCGAATTTCTCGATTTTTGTGGTTCAAATGAAAGAATACACTTTTCGGGTTCGTTTTTATATCAACTCTTTTGGCATTATTAAAAATGGCAATTAACTCGAAAAACTTGCAACTCACTTCCTTCAAAAAGGACAATTTTGTATGTATATTTTTTCAAATTACTATTTTTAACAAAATAATCGCGCCCGAGCCCTACACTTGGTAAATACTTTATTTTTTACACACATTGTTTCATTTGAAAAAAAAAAAAAATTTCACATTTTTGTGAAACTGAACTCCACACACAAGACAGAAAATAAAACAATCTGTTGGTTCCTTCGCATTCACATAACCACCGTGTTTTAATATATTGTTCAAGCTCAAAAATTGTTGAGATAAATCAATTTTAGGATGCAGTGGGTCCTTTGCTTTTAGTTCCAATCGTAGCTCTTACATCTTTTTAGAGTTCCTTATAAAACGTATATGACATTGCTTCATTTGTTACACGATGCGAAGCCACATAACGCAATGAATCAATAAGAAATATTTAATTTCAAATAAACGCCAATAATTACGCTGCGCTGTGAGCAATGGAGAAAATGCCAACTCGGAATACCGTCACACAATGCCAAGAGCTCTGCATTAAATATATATAATTCTTCAAACAAATATTTTGTTTCACGCGCTAGAAATTTTCGAACTTTTTCTTTCGCATTCGTTTAATTCTTTACAGGACATTCTATAGCCTTCTGGTTCTTAGGAACGTATCGTTTTACGCACTTGTGAGGCAATGGATTTATGTTTGTTGTTTATTAGTAATAATTAATACTACAGCTTACGAGTTTAATAAATAACACTTAATCATTTTGAGTTGGCGTTCACTGCAACTGCGCTCCTTAGGATAGTCCACGACTGGCATCACGGAGACCATTTTGAAAAATAATGACTAAATTTCAAACTTGCTAGTTTATCCCAGTTTTGAAATTCTAAAAACATTCAGTTTTACTTTCCCTATTAGACGTAAAATATTCTATAAAGATTAAAACAATTAATAAAAATGTCCTTAAAGTTTATTTTGAAATGTCAGATTTTCCAAATCGCCTCGATACAGTAAAATTCGATAGATACAGTAAAACTTACTGTTTAAATTTATTTAATAACACAATGCAGTTCAATAAATAATTAACATAAAACACTCATTACAGTTTCATCGCGGAATTGAAACTTTAAATAATGATAAAAAAACGATGACTGTATTTATAATATTTTAATTGAAGTACATTTGTGCGGATTTTATGTACGGAATACTACACCATCAAGATCTCTCTGGCGAACGCACTCCTCAAAGCGTAAGCGTGAATTTACAATGACGCGCCGCAAAATATCGACTGAGATGGCTCTCACTTCGTCCGTTATTTTAGATTTCAGCTACTCCAAATTCATAAAATGTATTTTAAAATTTTTTGCTTTGAGACAACCCTATAGAAAAAGTTAGCTGGGTCCAGTCGGGCGATATGGATGACCAAAGTATGTCTCCAAATCGGCTTATTGCTTTTCCCGAAAATAGAGCTTTTGTGTTCATGAAGACCATAGCTGTACGAGCAGTGTTGGCAGTTCAGCATCTTGCTGAAACCACGCGTCTGACTCATCAACATCCTCCTTTCATAGCTGAGATACAAACAATTGTTAATCATTTTGATATACCGCCAGAATTTAAGGTTCAAATTCGGCGCTCAGACACTCCATAATAAAGTCTATCATTTACTAATGAATACTTAATTTTTTTAATTTACGACACATTGATTTAAGAAACACACAAATATATGGTTATAACAAGGAACAAAGCAGCGACGGTAAGCACAAAGCACTGATTTTATGTTACATTCGGTAAATTTGAACAGATTTGTCCGCACGGCCTATCTGGTAATTGTAAAACTTTATTTTATGAATCTCTTAATATCTTTAAAGATTGTGTTGATCGCCAGATCAATACTAGATTGTTAGCATTTTGGAGAAGGTATTGTTGCCCATTTTATGATCGTGCGAAATGTTACCACGACTTGTACACTTTTCTTGAAATCTTTTGTTAATGCAAATCCCCGCATGCCTTTAGATTGTTTATACTTTATGTTAAAAATATTTAGATCATTCATTATATTACGTTTTATATTTTGTTTTAAAATATTGCCTGAATATATTTGTGTGGAAACTTTCCACAATCAATTAGTGTTTAACTTAATTAATTGAGTTATTTTGAATATAACCAGTTCTTCATAATTAGAAGTACGAATCAAATAAAAAGAAGAAAAAGAGATGAAGCCCACTTTGATCCAACTAATGGAATCCATTAATTTCTGTTTTCATTATTTTGAAGCGATTTCTACAATCTTTTTGCTTGAAATAACTGATTGTAATATTATCTTATAATTGTTCGTGTTATGAGAATACAATTTAGAAATATTTCAACTCAGCCATCTACGTAATTAACAAAAAGATTAATCTTTTGTAAGCCGATCGGTTCGGTCCTTGAATTAGATCTCTAAAGGAAAGATCGCTATCCTTGATTCACAGCATTAACTTCCTTTTGTTTGGATTGTGCGCGCCATAAAAAGTTGTTTCATGTTTATTTATTTTTGTCAATATTGCAAAAGACTTGATGAAAACGACTATATTATTATTATACTGTGATACGAATTGTTGGTGATTGCATTTGAAATGTAATTTACAATGCAGGCAGCCTGTACCAGATTCCCGGCGATTGGAAGATGTCACCAGACCTATCCTCGTTGGTTTGTAGACTCAGTATAGTTGCTCTATTGTTCGTCGACACGATCTAAAAATAGTAAAATAATTGACATTACTTTTGTCTCTGGGAGACAATAGTAATGTCATTTGCTGTGATGACTTTTTCACAGAATTCGTCTTTATTTATGTATATGTTTATTTTACGAACTTCACTAAAATTGGGGGAGGCATTTACCAAACAAAAATGATAATTTTTATTGTCAGCGAACACATTGTGCCGACGCGCACCAGCGCAAAGGCAGTGAATTAGAAAGAACCTTTAGATGTCGACTACAAAGTACTAACGCTATTGTTAAGTCTGTTAAAGGTGATTCCTATGAACGTTTTATTACAACAATACTTCCTGACGATGTTGATTACTGGTCTTTGCCGACAGGATTAATATGTGGTTTCAGCACGATGGAGCACCATCACATTTCACCCACTAGATCATAAGGTTTAATATCGAGTTTGGAGAGCGATGACTGGGTCGATTAGAACAATATAAATGGCGGACCTTACTACGATGATTTTTTCTTATGGGATTTTATAAAAGATTTTGTGTTTGCTGTGTCCTGTGATACGTTGGAATTGATGAAAGCGAGAAGGGAAAAAATCTTTAAATTAAACGAACGCAGAAGAGCTTAATTGTAGTCTATATACCGACCTACGATTGATAATATCCAGAAATGCATGGAAGTAGGCGGCCGTCATTTCGAACATTGTCTGCAACAGTGCTGAATGTTAAGGTTAAGTGATGTTATTGATTTCCGTGCCAAGTTACATTTTGTATGTGAAGAAGTAGGATATTTGAATAATTTGATCCTTTCATTTTTATTTCATTATCTTCTAATTACGGTTTCATTTTTGTTTTCTTGTTAGTGAAAGCAGCGTATATCGGATAGTTGCGCGAATTCGGATAGTCAAATATCTCGACTTTTAAAATAGACACAACTGTTTTTTATTTCATGTAGTCTTTAACATTGGCAAGACAGCACCACTACAAAATGGTTGAAAGTCGAGTAACAAAAATGTCGGAATAATGAGCTGACACGATTTTTTTCGAACGTGGAAAAAGTATTATTGTGGATAAAAGTGTTGTTTTTATTGACGTACAAATATTTTTATTATTAGCGAGTTTGAGGGTAGCATTTATTTTGTTTTATAAACGTGTTTTATTTCAGAAAATAACAATATTTTAAAAGTTATTGTTGTTTAAATTCAACCTTTTTAAATCCTAATGTACATCTACGCGAGTCTAATATTGAATATCCGAAATAAGGAGACTATTTTTGTAGATATTGTTAAATTTTCGTTTTGCCCGTCATTACAGTGCTTTTCGAATATTTTATGTAACTTTTCGTTTTTCTTACAGCTTCACCATGTTTTTAAGATTAAGTAGAAATATATGTATAGGGTATCTATGACACTTGCTGAATTTGCTGTGAAAAAGGAGAAGGGACATCTTCAGACCTCGAAATTAGAGAGTATCATAACAATCAGAATATTATATTTAAAAAACAAACCTTTTGATAAGACTTGGACCTCTGGAAAAATCATTGAGAAAACTATTTGTGCAGCTCATATAGAATTGAAAACGATTTAGGCGCAATCGTCAACATATTATTTATCCTAAAATGGTTGCTGTTAAAGAATCCGCTGATGATGGTGAATCCACAGATAAAAGAGATCAAGAATCAAGAGACGGCAATAATACAGTAAAGAAACCTAATAATTCTAATAAGTATGTGACATCTTCGGATAGAATTGTTCATACACCTACATGATTGAATTTATAGCAATGTATGAAAATCATTAGTTGTTGTGTAATATTAATTAAGGAGAGGAATGTTAGAAGATGATGAGTTGGTATGACTGGATCGCATAAGGCGTGTCCTGCTACGAGGACCTCAGTTGAAGTATTGACATGTAAATAAATATAGATATGAAGCAAAGAAGTAGTAATTATTATCAACAAACCTCATAATTAAAAACAAAAAATGTTTAATTTTCTGTTAAAATTGTTCGATTGACTAAATAACTTGAGTACCTTTGTGATTACTTCTTTTATGTTAAAAAGTAAAATAGTTTTAATAAATTATGATTTAAAAAGCAAGACAATATTTGTTGGGACACAATCAAGATTCTTAAGTTGTTTATAATAAATTTTGAAATTTTCAACGCATTGCAAAAAAAAATAATTTCATTTGAAAATTGCAAACAATTTTATTATATAGAATTTTTTCAGATTAATAAAAAAAGAGTTGCAAAGTTATAAAGGGCACGAAGCAATGTACATCAATGCTTAAATATTTTATGACCCGAACCTAAAAATGAAAAAAATGGTAAATGAAAACTCAATTTGATTTTAAAAGATCTATGCAATAATAAAGTTATTATTAATTATTATCTATTTTGGAAATGATATTGCTTTTGTCACACTAGCATGAATTCACATATTGAGAAATGAGACCATAACGAAAAGTGAAACATATCGATAACGGTGAGAGAGAGAAAGGGATACATAGAGTTTCAGCCTCCATCAGTACACCGCTAGTAAAGTAAGTTTAACTTGTTTCAGTGTTCGTTATGCTCTCAGATGAAGCTTTAATTCACTTTCGCATATTAATAATTCCGAGATAATTAACATAAAAAGTTGTTGGTAGTGTCAATTCACACTAATATAAAAAAGAAAGTTTTATTTTTTGTTTTGTAGGGATTCGTGCAAAAACTACTAATCTGATTGACAAACAACTTTCGCAATATGATAGTTCATCGCCATAGGCTAAAGAGTATTTACATATTTTGTATAAGTTTTGAAATATAGTTAATAACGTCAATGTAGTCGGAGAATAGGTTGCCAGTCTGCCTTTTCGTGATGTAAGCTGGCAAAACTATTCCAGACACAATAATACTTGCATTTTTAGAATCGAAAAGTTCTAAAGAAAAGTCTGTGACAGCATTTATGTATCTTGCAGAATAAGTCACGGGAACAGGGTTTAAATTAAAAAAATGAATAGGACAAAAGTGGTGAAATTTAGGTTGATTCATCAACCCTCGTTAAAGTAAACATCGTAGCAGCTTTAAATGTTTTCAATAGAAAATAATTGACTCTTTGCACTTTGCAATTTCAATCAGAAGCTAAAGAGAAATCACTCACTTGGACGGGAACTTTACAAGCGTGGTCCGTTATTATATTTTTGTTAAAGTAAAATAAAAAGCAAGATCTTTTCATATTAATAAAGAAAATTCACTTCTAAAATGTACAGTCACAGGCCACACACCTCGTTTCTACAGAAAAAGTCTACACCAACTGTACTAAGTACTTACTGTAATGAGATGATACCTAAAATCAGTTTTAAGAATTTTTGTCAGTTTATTTATTTGAACGGATTTTGACAGAACTTTCACTGTGCCTTAACTTATTCTCCAGACTGCCACATTCAATATAAACATACACACTGGGCTGGGTTGAAGTAAAACTATTCGCATGTCAGCAAGAATGTGAACAAGTCGTAACACAGATAATAAACCTGTTAAATGCGACTAGTACTTGCACAAGAAGGGTTCTGTTCATATTGGGGTACATATAAATATTAAACGTAGCATTTTTACGAAATTGTTTATCTATATTATTATTTTTCATTATGTATATATATTTGCCTACATACGTTTTCCCCAAGTGTAAAACAATTATTGTGAATATATATAAAAACTCTAAAACTCTGATATCCAGAATCATTCCTTTTTCATCTTGCCAAAAAAAGCAGACTTGAAGTACCTGCTTTTTTCACACTGTTAACTCTAGCAGTTTTAAATATAAAGGAGGAATGTAATTTTTGTAGAAATCTTCAGAAATATCTCTGCAACTAAATTTCACAAAAAACTGTAAAAGATTATTTCAGGCTCCTTATTTATTCATCATTAAAATTAATACCCCGTGCGACTAAATTTTGTATAATTCTTTTTAAGTGATACTTATAATTCTTATTGTTTTTTTATAGAAAACTTACCACTTCAACATTTTTGGACGAATATTTTTAGGTAAAAATATATGGGTTTAAGCAAAAGTTTATCTCACTATGCCAAATGGTTTTTGACAAAAACAATTATACCATTTTTCAAATATTATGTAGTTCATGACTCTTTTCTTTTCACAGTAACCTTCACTAAACAGTACACAACCTGTAAAATATCAATTTTTTTCTTAAACATTTAATGGAAAATAGTTCATAGTAAAAGTAATAATATACGCAATTTGTAATTTCTTTCGACTTTATTAAACTCAAAAAAGCTACAAAGCCATTATTTTGCAACCAAGTGTATCCAAATGGAAAACAGATGGATGCATGAATCCTGAAATGTTCCTTTTCTTCCTTTTGATGTATCCACTCCAAAAATGGTACACTCACAACATGCAAAATCATTATGAGTGTGTCATTTTTGCTAATTTTCTTTAGCTTGAAAAGATAGTTTAAAAAAAAACATTTTCGGCATCGTAAAATCAGTGTAAGCAAATAAATTTGTATGCCATAAGAACGCTTTCAACATGAGGGGTTACGGTCAAACGTAAATTGTTCCAAACATAAACACAGAAATACAGCAACGTTCAAGTAAATAGTACAAGGAAATATGTGAGGTATCAGTTTAACACTGGTAAGCCCCACACAAGCAAAACAGCTAACGGTTTACAGCTGAAACCCCTGGCATTGGCAAATTTGCAAGCCGCGCTTGTTATATACCAACAGTTCATAAACAAATAATCAGTATCATTCTTCTTATGGTTCTTCCTTACACAATCGATAATAACCATTCTTGTGTTGCAACCAATTAGGTCTAACTCTACTGTCCCATCAGTTGACTCCTCTTTCATGACCATCACGTTGTATGGTGAATGTTTTTTCTATCGCCGCATCATTTTCATATCTTCTGTTAGCCTATGAGTAATAAAAACTTCCCAACACATTTAACTTGTGCACACTTTTGTGCATTATTGTGGACCGACATTTCGTGTCGCTGAAGGTCAGTCCGATATTTAAAACATTTATCGCATTTCAGACATTGGTGAGCGGGTTTTCCGTGTACATATTTTATATGTTGTTGTAATGAATCTTTTTTTGAAAATATTTTCTGGCAGTGGTCACATATAAAATACTGGTCTGTAAATACAATAAAAAATCAATGTATACAACATTGCGATTTACATAACATTATAGTTATTAAAAAAACTGTTCAATACAATGAATTAAAAAAACAATTGTGTTTGGTTCCTGCAGCAAAAAAAAAGAAGTTTCAAATGTGCTGCACAATTTCTCTATATTTTCCTGTAATATTTATTCTGTTAAGAAATTATTTTCAAATGTATGGAAATTTCAAATTCATTAAAAAAGTTAAACTAATGGTAAACATACGACGAGGCAAATGGTCACCAGATTCGGTAAAGCAACACATGCTTTAGCTACCACCCTCCTCCCACCCTCGCTGAAAAATGAGATAGAATTGGCATATTCGAGTTGAAACCTCTATTAATATCAACAGTAACAAACTACGAAGAAGAAGGTATAGAAGGATCTGGGTAAAGGAATGATTAGTGAACAGGCAAGTTTATTCTTGTATCACCTAAAAATTTAACCAATTTATTGCAAAAATGGTTTAAGACTATCCCAAAAAAATTACAAAAAACTTCTGTCTTTAATTACTCCAAAGTAATAAGGAAAGCTATATCAATAAGTCAATCAGATCTTTATACAGTTTTGTTGGGTCAACATCGTTGCTTTTAAAACAATTTGTTTACAATTGAAACTCCTATAAAATAGTTTCAAATATGATAAGTACAGATGATTCTGTGGACCATTACACCTATACAATGAGTAGTGTTGCTGCCATATGGCAGTTTTCATCCCGTCTGGCAACTTCAAACAGGAGTTTTAATTCCAGCCATTCCTTTAGAATATAACTGACCACTGGTTCAATATATAGCCATGGGTATTGAATATCTGTGGAATTGTTAATGGATCAGAGCCACCGTTGATTGTTTTAAACTAGTTTTTGTAAAAAGTCAGTAGGTCGAAAACCAGTTTTTGTAAAAAGTCAGTTGGTTTGAAAGCAAAGAAAAAGAAAACTACACATTTAATGGATGACAGTCCTGCTTAAGTGCATCACACATGTATTCTTGCCTCCAAATGCAACTTCTGTACTGCAACTAATGGACCAAGGTATTATAAAATCTATAAAAACTCAATGTAGAAAATTAAAAGTATTAAAGATTCATAATTTAGATAACAATGAACATAGAAAAAGTTATTATTTTTGATGCTGTACTAATCTTATTAGAAATAAGGGAACAGGTGGAAGAAACAACATCACCCAGGTCCCCAATTGAAGATTATATTCCTTTCGTGCAATTAATTAACGCAAAACTTAAACCATATGCATGAAACACAAAAATAGAAGAAGTTTATTGACATTGATCAGTGATTCTCAATTAATTTTTTCTGCCTACCACATCAAGAAAGAGTTTAAACTTGAGAACCCCTTCAGCCTAAATACCAAATAAATTATATAAAAATTTTAATCATAATTTATTAACTACTCAATAATTTTGATAATAATGAGAATCAAATATGGTTATTTAAGTTCAGTGTTGCTCTTTGCATAACATTGAAAAGTGTGGTTGCTTTTTTGTGAGCTTCAGTTGATGACGATGTTTTTGTCGTTGAAGTTGAAGTCGGTGATGATGTTTTTTAAAATTTGTTATGGCCGAAAATTCGTTATCGCAAAGGTATGTCGTGTAAAATGGTAGTAAAAAGTTTAATGCTATTTTGCTAATGGGATAAATTTCCATTAGGTCAGACCAAAATGAATCCGTGATTGCTCTACAAAACAACTCTTCAGTATTGCATGAGATGTCTATTAATCCCTCTTGGTCAGATACGGGCGGTTGATGAGTGAATTGAATTGCGAAGGGCTGTTTACCCAGTTCTACTGCGACAATATTTCCAAGAAATAGCTGCGTGATTTCGTCGATAAATTTTTTAAGTGGTATTTCATTTTTGATTTTACATCTATTTTAAATTACGAAGAAATTGTTTCCAAAAAAGTTTGAGATTAGGGGACTGGTCACATTTACATTTGTCAAAGACATTCAGAGAGATATATTTTCAATAGTTGATTCAACTTTATTCTGTATGGTAAATGTAGCGTTATTCTTGCCATTAAATCCTAAATTAAGATCATCCAGTTTAAAGAAAGTCTCTGACAAGTAAGCCTTTATTGTCACCATAAAAGGTCAGTACGCATCTGTTTGTACGCATTATATCCTTGTTCAACCAAGAACACCTCAATTTCACAACTCAACTCAAATATTTTCAAAAAACACTACTTCCCCGTGACAGCCAGCGCACTTCAGTGTGTAACAACAGTCTCATGCTCACTGTCAACCAAATGTCTGCAAAAATTCTTAACTTTATGGCATGGCTCTTGTATTAAGTTAACAATCTTTATAGAATTTTTAAGAGTGATGTATAAGCTGACTGCATATACGCAACATTTCAACAAAAAGTCCAACTTGGCCTTCGATATGTTTGTGGGTTTGTCAAGTTGTATGGCAAAGTAATGGTTTTGTAAAATGTTGAATTTGTAAGGTTTAAAATTTTCTGACATGTCAGTACCACGACGAAAGAGGAGTGTTATTTGACATAGGACTAGCATAAAGTTCTCTCGCAATTTTTTTCTCGGAACATGATTACAATATCTCTTTCGCTGCTGGTAGTATGAGAGTTTCCCCAATAGTGTGTGGTTTTGTATACTTGGCAATTAAGGGGGGAAATACCTGTAAAATTTTGGAAATTCTTTTTTTTTTCGTTAAATATTAGTATAATTCTTTAAGAACACGTCACCAAATTTTTACAACACAATTTTAAGTATTTCTTATATTATAGAGTGTAAGCCGTGTCGACATTGACGACGATTATACCTCTATTCTTTGCGTTTATTATACGACCTTATTATTTGCGACGAGCGCTGGGCGCGAACGCAAAGAATAGGGTCGTAAAATAAGGTCAGGACGCCCACGTAAACGGAAATTTCATCGAAATCAGTATAATAATATGCATTGTTATATATTTATTGAGTTTTTTTACAGTGTTCACTGCGTTATCAGAACTTGCGCGTTGCGAGCATAAAAAGGCAGTGAAATTTGAAGAAGCTGGCAATCGGGGATTGGGTTTCAAGATAGTTTTATAACTCAGGGCCATTTATCAATAATGGATTTGAAATTAATCATAGGATTGTACTTGTTATACGTCTTTTAGGAGACGCTAGAGGGATTAATATATTTTGTAATTTTATGGGCATGTGCGACGGCTTGAGTGAAACTGCATATAATATAATTGTTATGCAACTAATTGAACAAAATGAGTTCTGTGCAGCTACAGAAGGAATTGCAAATTAATCGGTAAGTATAATCATTGAATTTTCATGTATTCAAACTTTAAACACGTTTTTCTCGAAACCATATTTTTCAAATTGGCATACACGATAACTCAAGAAGTTATTGATCGATCTCCCTGAAATTTGGCACACATCTTTTTAATTATATTATTTTCTATAAGAACCTACAAATTTCCAAAAATTGTTTGAAAAAATAATTTTATCAAAGCAAAAACCATAAGAAAATTCGGCCCAAAATTCATGTTATGTTTTCCAAGTGTTTTATTCCGCGAATTTTTTTTAAAAATTTTTTTATTTTCATCTAGAAATTATGACATTAATAAACACACAGAATTTTGGTTTTTGTTTTCAGATCACTAGAACCGATGCTACAATGCTCGCCGATTGAGAAGTCTCGCCGCGACCTTTCTGGAAGAATTTAGTGTACATCAACCATTTTGAACAAATAAAATTAAAAAAAATTACATTATTTTAATGTTTGAATAAATCAGATGTTAATTTTCAAAAATATATAATGACTCTTTCATTTGAAAAAAATAACGAAAATCAAGCAAAATTTAAGCTTTTACAGGTATCTCTCCCCTTAAATAATTAACTCTAAAAGGGGTTTGCAGCGCTTTAAAATTTGTGTTCAGGTATAGCGACTCGATAGATTTTTGCCCTTGTTTGAGGTCTTTTAATTTATGTTGAAAGAGGGCTACAGAAAGCCACATCTATGAAATTAGCATGTTTAGTTATCAAAGGGAGACGTAGTAAGGATGGTTTTAATGAATAGTTTGAGGCAATAAGGATGGTTTCGAAATCATATCTAATTAGTAACAAATCAACATTGTTCATTCAAAGAGACAATAAATGTATGTGGTACAAAAGTGTGACCATGTGGTGGGTTTTATAAAACAATTACTGATAAATGAATGGTGACCAGTAACAGACTGCAGCAAAATGGTCTGCGCCCATATATGAGCTGTATAATTTTTGACCGAATCAAGAAATTCTATTGACTTGCACTCGCCTACTGGATTAAAAATATATTCGCTTTAAATGAAGGAACATCAATGTCAGTTAATAGTTTATTTTTAATTAAATTAGACAATGGCTACAAAGAAAAATAAAACAATTGCTATTGTTTATTTCTTACAACTGCTTCCGAAAAGTCATTATGTACTTTGTTAGATTTCTATTATTATTATTACTTTTCTGTTCTGTTCTTGACATATTAAAAACAAAATTGATGTGGGTTTATTAAGTAACTTCTATTATCGTTACAAATTGTATTTTACTTTTTACTCATCCTTGATTCTCAATCGATGAATTTTTTGCTTTTCGTATTCCAAAAAATTTATTTTGTTAAAAATAATATTCTATTTATACAAGCCACGGCAATATTCATCAATCTCGTTTCAACATGTAACGTACAAAACATATATTCTTCAAAGTCAGAACGTCATAAAAATGCTAAAAGAAACATTACATACTT
This sequence comes from Druceiella hillmani, assembly GCA_039881145.1. Taxonomy (NCBI): domain Eukaryota; kingdom Metazoa; phylum Arthropoda; class Insecta; order Lepidoptera; family Hepialidae; genus Druceiella; species Druceiella hillmani. Next base: position 16,054,291 of record JAYKKI010000019.1, on the reverse strand, counting down.
GCTTACCTTCAGGCTTACGGGAATGCCATCTCGACATGTGCATACGCAGTTTATGTGTGGAATTGAATATTTTCTTACAGATTTCACACTCCAACTGCAACCTGCCGTGAACATTACGCTTGTGACTCAATAAATAGGCCTCACACTTGAATACCTTGTTACACTCGTCACATTTACTTGAATCCGTTCCATGCATTTGATTGTAATGTTGCATTAGTGTGCTTTTGTTCAAGTACATCCTCCAACACTTGTCGCATTTGTAGTTAGCTAGGTGAGAATCTGTAACAATTCAAATATAATAAAACCATAATATACTTACGGCCCCTTTTCTTCATCGACAGTAACAGATAAAATAATGTAACAAAGTAAAAGTAGTGGTCAAAATTGTTTCTTCAGTTTTGTTACTTTTACTTTTTCTCTAAGGCTTTTTACTTTGACGCTAACTATTACTGTTCATGTAATTTGCTGCTGCTGTAATTGTAAAAATTACACGATGTCTGCCAAAATGTTGTATGTTACGAGAATTGAATTTTAAATATCTCTAAGATCTTCCAGCAAAAGCTCATCAGATAGATCTTCAGATGTTGAACCAATTATTAATTACATAACATATAAATGTAAAAAGTTGTTGTTTTACGCAGTGAAAGAGTTGAATGTTGATGAATTTTATTAAAATGAAAAGGTATAATTTCCTACGAGGTACAAAAAATATGTGATGCGAGACTAAAGATTAGAAATATAATTTGTCATTGGTTGGGGGACACATGACAGCACTACTTTTAACAGTAGAAATTATAAAAATATTTTAACAATAGGAATTAAAGAGAAATTTTAACACAGTCCACATGGTGACTATGTTCTTTTAGGGTATTCTGAATACCCAGCACCTGTTAGAAATCCAGAGCCTCCTGAAGAAATATTATACAAAAAAAGTCACATAAAAACAAGAAACAGAGTAGAGCGGCCCTATTGAGTGTGGAAACAATGGTTTTCATGTACAGTTTCCATTACGCGTAAAACAAAATTGAATAGAGGCATTTGTCATGGCAACTGCAGTTACATAACATGTCCGGCACATGTTATGAAAGGAATATCTTAAACCTGATGGGCTTACCCCTGGTGGAAATTAGAAACAATGAGAGTCATTTTTCAATCTTCATAAATAACAGCAACGGACAAGTTGTTATAAACAATTTAATCCACACCCACTTCAACAAGCAATTAGTCGTTTCGAGTCGAGTAGTAGCATGATTATAGTAATTATTACAACATGATTCACATGATGCCTAGTAGCAATGTGATTATATTCCCAATTTTTGAGAATAAATGAAAACTTGTCAATGGTTGTGATATGCGATAAATATTTAATCAAATATTGATAATTACACATTTAAGCCGATTTGTTTTGTTACTCATAAGAAACCGACAGTTAGTATGCGCGCGCGCATATAACACATAATAAAATGCATACTAACACACACACACACACACACACACGCACGCATGCACACACACACATACACATTGATTGAAAGATTGAAGCAGTAGTTGATCCGCTGCTAGCCAGCAACCAGTATAGCTTCCGGAAAGGGCGAACAACACTGGATGCGATAAACTTTGTTGTCAATAGAGCTAAGAATGCAATCGCAGGGACTAGATGGAAGGGAGGCACAAAGAAATACTGCTTGGTGGCCACACTGGACATCAAGAAGGCCTTCAACTCAACAAATTGGGACTGTATTATGCGGAACGTAAATGAGATGAACGTACCATCTTACCTTCAGAAGATAGTGGCAAGCTACCTCACTGATAGACTGCTGAAGTATAATACGAAGGCAGGTTGGAAGCAACATAACATCACTGGTGGAGTACCTCAGGGCTCAGTACTGGGTCCACTCTTGTGGAACATCATGTACGACGGGCTTCTTAAAGTAACACTGCCAAGAGATGTCAATCTCATGGCATACGCGGATGATTTTGCCGTAGTGATCGTCGTGAAGTACCTCGAGGAGATAGAACTCGCATTTGATATTACCTTCAAGAAAATCAGTAGGTGGATGAACACAGTTAACTTGCAACTGGCGGAGCAAAAGATGGAGGCGGTGCTTATTAGCAGTAGAAAGCAGATGGAGACTGTCACACTGAGAGTGGGTGAACATGAAATCACATCACAACCATTTATACGGTATCTGGGGATGATGATTGACGTGGTCACATCGGTATTAACATACGGAATACCCATATGGGCTGACACCCTCAGAATCCACGCTTCACGAAAGAAAATAACTTCTGTATATCGCCCAAGTGCCTTGAGAGTTGCCAGCGCTTTCAGAACAGTGTCAGAAAACGCGGTACTCATTATCGCTGGGATGCTGCCGATTGAAGTACTGGCCGAAGAACGAAGAGCGCTTTATCGGTGAAAAGGGTCAACAACTACATTGAGCCCCGGTGAACTCAGGGTGGAGGAACAGAAAAAGAGCATATGTCGATAGCAAATACTGTGGGATTCCACAACAGCAGGCAGGTGGAAGTACTATCTTATACCAGAAGTCCTGTCCCGGAGTCAGTGAAGATGCGGAGCACGTATTCTTTGTGTACCCCCGATACAACTCGTTGCGAGATATTCTGGAAGACATCCTCAAACAAATAATTCAACCAGAGACCTTAGTAGGAGCTATGCTTTCATCAAAGGCAGCTTGGGACGCGACCAGTACATTTGCGACGGAAGTTCTTCAGGATCTTCGCCACACGGAAAGGAAGCGTGCAAAAATAAAACTAAATAGCGATGAAAATAAGGGAAGTGGTGACTTCGAATAACAGAAGGAAGAGCAACAGCTAGGTCCTCCCCCCGTGATGTAATGCCTAACGGCGGTTCCGCGGAGGAAACAGGGGTCAGACACAGAGGAGGTTTTTAGTCGGTATGGGTGCATCCATCCGAGTCCGACATATCCAGGTTGACCATTAAGACCTGACGATACGTAACAGTATTTACCTACCTCTATAATTAAAAAAAAACATACACGCACGCACGCATGCACGCACGCACACACGCACATACACACACACACACACACACATATATAAATATTGGTTAATTAGTATATACAGACAGTGTAAGAAACAAATAATTTGAAAAAAAACAGAAATAAGAACTTTTGAACCATGTTTGTCAACATCAGCGCAGCGTTCTATAGACAGAACACAGTAAATGTCACTGAATGTAAAATGGTTCAAAAGTTCAATGTAACTTGTCCAACTCAGTTAAACAGAGCGCCTCCTTACATAAACAACTTGTAATCCATAATTGCAGCTTTATTGAATTGATAAGTTAATAACAAGTGTTTTCCATTTTAATTTTATGTCTTAAACTAAAAAAAAATATTGTTTCACTTCAATTAACATTGTCACATTTATGTATTGTTGTATTTAATTGAATTTATTATAAATGTATTTATTTTTCTTTGTTCTTTGTGGAAATGTTAGAACACAAATTTATTTCATATTTATTGTTCATAGAATATTTCAAATAGTGTGTGTTTGTTTTTTTCCCTTTACAGAAAATAAAATAAAATGGTTATGTGGTGAGCGAATGTGAGAGTAGAGAATAAATGTATTGTTTTTAAGAAACCATAAAATCACGTTAAATGTGTAACCAAAAATGTATTAATTTATCAACAGATGGCACTAGCAGCATCTTGCACACAATAGAACTTCTTTAGAATACACTTATTTCGGCCTTTATTAGAGAGAATAACTTTACTTCCCAATAACAAACATTTTCTAATTAAGCATATTTTTTAAATTATAATCACACTTAAATTTACGTATTAAGAAAAACATTGAAATAACAGTACAATTTTTCATTTTGTGAAATAATATTTGTATTCCTAAATATTTAAAGCTCAATAAGGAGTTTGCTGCGCTGCAACAGACTGCTTTGATGACGTTACGCGTCACCCGGTGTGCATGCACTGCAGGATATTTAACCCTTGTATAACATTGTAACAGTGCATTTTGAGAATGGGATGAGATATAAAAATTTTTATTTATTATAATTGTCGTATTTTACATTCAAGAACCCATAAAATCCAGTTTGCTATATCAATTCAATAACAGTTTGTACCCAGCAGACTTATTGTGACAAGAGCAATCTCTTCCACTTACAAAATGACTTTACAGATGCTATGTGAAAAATTGCAGCAACTCAACAATTAATAACTTGTATTTCTGAGATAAAACTGTGTCATAGTAATTACTAAAAGCTACTTTAAATAGTTTCTTTCGCTATACCTATGTATTTTACCGAATTTTATTGGATAAAATCATATGTGATAATTTTATCCATTTCTTAAAAATAAATATATGGCACTGACATTAACACATAACAAACTAGTAGTTCTCATTTTTGTCACCTGTGGCATGTGAACTTCTTGTTACCGACATCTGTGATCCCTGCACTGTCATTATTCTTGTTTATGGTAATTTATATTACCATGGTGTAAACTAAGTCTTTCTCATAAAATTAGAACATTAAAAAAACCCATGTGTTTGGTACATATTTGACAATAGAAAATCTGTTCTCATTATCAGAAAATCTGTTCTTGAGGAAATTCTGTTCTCTGCACTCAAGAAGCAATAGCTGCCTTCGAAAAAGGGCACGGAAGAGACGTCCGAAGAAGAGTGACACAACTGCTTCTCCCAGTGGTTCCACAGAATGAAACAATGTATAGAATAATGCGGAGATTACTTTGAAAAACAATAAATAAATAAAAAACTTATTAGTTGGTTTAATTACCAATATTATAATTGCTTTCAGTGTTTCCTGTCGTATTGTTATAGTGTAAGGCATTATTAACACTGTAGTACACAGTACAACAGTATTATTTTTCTAGCAACATTAAGCAGGGTATTACGGTTTATGTACAGTAAAATACCGTTTAATGATTGCTGAGAAAATAACATAGAGTGAAAGTGACATATAAAGGGGTTCGATTGTAAAACACGTATAGCATCATTAAAAAATTAACAAAAAAGTGTACAAAAATTTATTATATAATAAAATTAACAAAATTATAATATACGTACACTACTGAAAATTACATATTTATTAATAAAAAAACGGGCCAAGTACAGGTCGGGATACACAAGAAGTAGGGTTCTGTAGTTGTCCACATCTTTTAAATCATTGATGCAGTTATGGAGATAATTTCATTGGAAAGTTGAAAAAACACAATAATTCAACAAAACTAAAAAATGCAACAGAAATGTAATTAATTTGAACATAGGTATAAACTGTCAAATTTGTAGTTTTTAATAAAAAAATATAAGCAAATCAAAAAAATTATAAGTTAACTTATTGATGAGATTTAACATTACACAATCATGTGTAATAACAGTATGAAAAGAATGAAGCTCTCTGTAAAAAGCTGTAAAGAATACTGGAGAAGTATTACATTAGTGATAAACCGTACCCACCTCCGAGACTGTCAAGATGATTTCTCAAAACATGCTCCAGCAGCACTCGCTTTGATTTCCACATTTCTTTACAGATGTCACACTGATACTTTCGGCCACTGTGAATGTCACGGATGTGTCTCGTTAAATAAATTTGGCCCTTGAATTCCTTGTTACACACTCCACATTTGAGCCAATCTGTTGCGTGAACTTGCTTGTGATGCGCCATTAACACCACTTTGGACTTCAATATTTTGAAACACTTGTCACATCTAAATTGGCTGTGGTCAGGTTCTGTAATAACTATAGCAAAGCAGATATGAATCATAAGTCTATAGACAGTATAACATAGTGTTCTATTATATTCTGTTGAAATAATTAACCTGGTAGAGGTTACACCCAGAAAATTACACGATCACGCGTGAGAGATCTCTTTGCAATTCTCCCGGAATTCATACTTACTGGAACATAAATTTCTTCAAAACATTTATTCCAATAAATAAAACAGCTGTGTAATGTAAGAAGTTTATGTATTTATTAATCAACAGGTATCAAATAAATGTTCTTAAGGATGTTATTTCTTTTCAAAATGATAAATTTTTTGGTAAGACAAATTGTATTCAATAAGTTTTGGTTAATTGCATTGGCAATCTGATATTAATTTTGGACAAACACTCTCGACAATAAAAACGTGCAATATGTTCCAATCATTTTTGGTTTCGATATTACTGTACCTGGTATGCCGATTTTCCTTTCACATCACATCTTCCCCGAGGCAGATCTCATGATTCCTGCTACACTATATGCACAGTGCGCTCATTCACCATATTGAATCCATACTTCATCGAATTATAAAATGTAACTATTTGAAGTTTATTATTCACTTTCTGTGTTTATTTCATCACCATTGTACACAGTTGACAACAGCAAAACATTTTTCCTCACCTTCAGCTCGCATGAAACTATTGTGACGTTCCTCCAGTAAGTAAAAGGCTCGATTCAATTGGTCTTTCTTTTATTTCCTTTACTGTAAGAGACAATTCGCTTTCATTCTTCTTTAGAGTACATTTTTAGACCATACTCACGAATATCAGGTTTCAATGGAACATACTGACCAAAAATACATCGACCTTGAAATGCATCTAACATCTTGTTAATTGTCACATATTCGGCAAGGGAATAATGTTGATACCAGCTATTATAGAAAGCGTTGAGCGAAAAAAATACTGTAGCTAACTTATATTTTTTTTCTTGCTCACATATGTTTGTATTATCAAATTTTATCGTTGTTAATAAAATGCGAAAATATTTATTCAACAGTGTAAGACAGAACATCCCAATATCATCGTTTTGCCAAAGGTCTTGTAAATTAGTATGTCATGGCATGCCTCTAAGAAATAATAGCCACAAACATGTCTTCATTTCTATCTGGTCTTTTAGTTTGTTCCTGGAGCGAGACTATTTTGGTTGAATAGACCTTAGGTCAAAAATAATTGCTACGTTTCCGTTCTACCTACCTAAATTTCTTGCTGTACCAATGACTCCAGATAAATATCTGACTGTATTATTAGCATGTTGCCTAACTGCAAGATCATTTCTCTAAAACCGAGATGATCATTGAGTTTTCTTATCTTATCCAGAATCTTTGAATATCCTTTTGTAATAAGTTTCTCTAAGATACGTCACAAATGCAATGCTATGTTTGAAAGTGTAAACATTGTTATATATTATTACTAACGGGTACTAAATTCCTTCATTGTGTCAGTTTTTTAGCATTAAGTAGTTTATTATATATATTAAGTAGCTTATTATAGTAGTGGCCGCTGTTTTAAACAGCCTACAGTTGTCTGGTGGCTAGTGTTAAATTTTATGGCATTTCAGCCATGTCTCCATTAGGTGCTGCAGCAATTTTATAGAGGGTCAGAAGACACAACTCCAACTTTCCATTTAAATTATCTGTAAGCTCTTGGGCGGTTTTTGTCTTAGAAAAGGATCCTTGCAACTTTTAGATTTCAATCTGCAAAGAATTTCTTGTAGAGTCAAAATAAAAAATCCTCGACTGCTGACTATAGCAGCAAAGTTTAATCTTGTTGTTCACTCAGTTAGCCACTCACTATAGATTAAACATATATAAAATTTATACCCGGTGATATAAAAGTGATAGAGGTAAGTGCTCTCGAATTTGTTAACATTTGCTCAGCCCTAGACAAATAAGCAATTTTAGTAAATTTTAACAAAAATACCCAAAGAAGAAATGGATTTTGACCAAATAGAGCAAAAACAAAAAGGCAAACGATGAATGAATTAATAAATAGCACATAATCAATATTTAGTTAGACATTTTAACCTGACATTATATGGATCAATACATTTATTTCTTTTGCTTACGTTTGGTTTGCATAATCACTGTTTGGTTGTTTGTGCACATTTAATTTAGTAAAGTATTAAATGAAGTAATTCTGATAATACCAGCTCACCTTTCTGACTGTCTTCAGTAAATTCTACCTCAACTTGACTAGAGAGTACTCGATCACTCTCAACCTTAGAGAGGCCTCTCTCATCATCTCCATCTTCTTGTTTAATGTTTGCCTGGAAACCAACCAATGCATTACAAGTGTGTATTCAATATATTGGCACCAACCAATCTAAAATTAAGGCTGTCAAAACAAAGAAGTGTTTAAGTATGTGCACCAATCGACTTTTTTATATAAACATGCAAAAGGAGACCAAGAGCTTTTCAAGTGGCTCTGCATCATGAGATTGGTAGATTATTCATTACGAAATGAAAACGAAGCCAAGTCCCACCTGCAGAACTCTTGTACGAAGATCAAACATTCTTCATTTTAATACATAGATATGTAAAATTAAAGTTAATTTTGAACTGTTTGAGGATATTGAAACCTGATAAGATAAAACGAAATTAGTTTCAAATTGATGTTAAAACATTGCTTGTTTCTGTTTCCTATATAAAAAGCATAGAGTTGTCAGATTTTTACAAGAATAGTATACTTCCATTATTGTCACTAAATTGCACTAAAATTCACATCAGTGGATGCATAAATTATATGTTTTAGGTAAATAAATTTTCACCCTATTTTTTAAAATTCTTATTGGTATTGGCATGAGGCTACTTTCAATCTATTTGATTCCACCAATTTTTTTACAAAAAAATAAATTAGAAGAAATAGTAACAAATTAGTCCGTTGAATACTTAACTTTGATACGGAGTTAAATAAACTTAAAGAACTAAGTAAATCAAACAATTCACTAGAAATCATAATTAGCTCCAAATAAAAATTTGCCTCAACATAAACAGTCATTATTGAGGTTAACTGTACCTCGCCGGTTTTGTAGTGCGAGTCCATGTGCTGGAGTACAGTGGGTCCGATAGAAATATCATTGTCTTCTGGATCTTCTTTAATATGAACTGCATTGATCTGGTTAAAATCACCTGCAGCTACATTCATTACAATTGATGGCTTGAAGACATTGTTGCGTGTTCATATCTGTGGAAGGCATTCAAAATTATTATTTAGTTATTTTAGGTAAGCTGGGAGAATAATATCTGAATTTTAAAATGAGATAAGAAGATGACCATCATAATGCAATGCACTCCATTTTATTCACTCCATTAAATGTTAATGTGAAAATTTATTTGTATTACTACAAATGTGAATTAAACTTAAGCATGTTGAATATGAGATCCTGGTATTAAATTTCATGTACTGTAAAATGTTAAACAATTGCATTTTCATTTCAATGCTCGCATATAGAAATTACTATATAAATATATTTTTACAACAAACATTTTTTTCCATTGTTATCAAAGACAATTGAAATTTGATTCTTCGTTCTTATTGCCTGGATTAATTGCACGAAACAATCTTCCACAGGCAAATTTTTTACTAAGTGAAAACTGCAGTAAATACAGTTTTTTTCATATAATACAGTCCACAAATTTTGGATAGACTAATAAAAAGCAGTCGCTACATTGGACCAGATTTTGCTACATATAGCTAAATGTTTTTTATCTGAAGGACCAATTCATGGAGGTATTCATTTTAATAAATAATTTCATGATATTTTTTAATTACGTAACAATTCTTTTTTTGTAGTTTTGGGTTAAAAATAATGTCAAAATAGAGTAGAGTCAGAGAATCTCCAATTTGTGACTGTGGCCTTCTCCAAGCCCAAAGTCGCAAATTATCGCCAAGGCGATCTAAATCATCTCCTTTTTTGCCAACAAACACATTTTACGATTAATCATTCAGTTCATAAAAAAGAACGACATCAAAATACAGAATCTTTCATATTTATATTCTTGTTTATATTTGTTTTTATGTTTATTTGTATATACTTATTTTGTACTCACCTGTATATTATAATTTCATTTTTTTCATTAGTTGGCTATATCTTTAATTGTAGCCAACTTCTTATTTAATTTTTGTTTTATTGTATAGTTTATTTTTTTGTTAATAAGCAACAATGACTGATATCTGAAATATGATTAATCAGTGTTGCTTAGCCTTTTTTTGACACTTGACATTGGCAATGATACTGTGGAGAGAACGAATGCCATATAATCAAAGATAAAGATGAGAGTTCCTTTGTTTGATTAAAAATGAATTCGTTTTTTACAGTACTATGTAGGGCCCTAGTGTAAAAGCACAATAGTATATATGTAAGCAAACAAATATATACATATATACATATATATATGTATATATATATATATATATATATATATATATATATATATATATATATACATACATATATATATATATATATATATATATGTATATATTTGTATGCTTACATATATACGAAAAATATGGAGAAAGTTGTTAAAACTTGCAATGAACTCGTAGTTTATTTACAGATTTAAGAATATATTTTTATGAAGATCATTTTGATGTAAGTATTTATTTGCAGTTTAAGTACTTTTTCGGTAAACTGTGTGTTCACTACAAAATTGTTGTGATTGTGTTTCTATAAAAAAACATTAAAATATTAAAGTTCTGATTTAATACAGTTGATAACAAATTGTCACTGTTGAACAGACACAAGTGATTATTTGACATGAAAAATCTACCGAGTGTCAATTTTGGGCAAATTACTACCATTTGCTTTGCTAAAACCTTCTTTTAAGGTGTAATTGAGGACAACTGTAACAACTTGACAAAAATTGTTAAAAACAAAAAATTAATCAAGAAACCTTTTCTGTATATGGAAATGTCAAAAACACAATGGTGCTTGGTGGGGTGTGATTTAAGGCTGATTGGTATTCACTGTCCCATGATTGAATTCGTAATTTTGCCGAATTTATTTTCTAAAAATAAAAAAAAATCTTTACTTTTAGTAATAAATAATTTTGTTTTTTGGTATCTGTATATCATTAGAAATTACAACCCATACGATTTATTCTTAGTGGAAACTAGCCTATAAATAATGTCTTTTATAAGGTAACATGTTCTTGAATCATTACTATTAAAGTAAGAGTGATGCCTTATCATTTTATAGTTTATACCTTCCCTCATATATAACTATTCTATGAGTACAAGAACCGTAAAAATAGATTTACTAGGTTTTAAGCAAATCACGAACATATCTACACATGTATAAACACACAACTTACAATCACTATTCCTTGAATTGTGAATCCCTTCCATATGTTTTGTTAGCCTATAAGCGGTTTTAAAAACTCTGTGACACATGTCACACTTATGTTTTGTTTTACTGTGGAACAACATTTCGTGTTGCCAAAGGTAAGGTCGACATTTGAAACTTTTATTACATTCCAGACACTGGTAAACAATTTCTCCATGTACACGTTTTGTGTGTCGCTGTAATAGTGGCTTTCTTGGGAATATCTTCTGGCAGTAGTCACAAGTGAAGGATTGGGTGAGTTGGCCTAGGAATGTAATAAAACAAAATTAATGTATACAACATTGTAATTGGCGTAATAGAAAAGCTTTAAAAAAATTTTTTCAACACAATGAATTAAAAAAAAGTAATTGTGTTTGATTCCTGTTGTGTAAAAAGAAATTTCAATAAGGCTCTTCAATTTCTTTTTTTTATCCTGTAATATTTATTCTGCTAGAAATTGTTTTCAAATTGGAGGTTTACAAATCTATTAAAAAAAATGAAATTCAAGGTGCGCTCCACCAACATATGATGAAGCGAGTGAAGAATACGCTGATCATTGCTGCCATATACACAAGCCTATCCTATATAGTTTAGACAAATCTTTGGCAATACAACACATGTTTGAACTAAGCCCCGTTGAACAATGAGTTAGAGTTATTGGTAAGTTTTTGGGCATAAAAAATACATCAATTGATATGAAAAATTATTTAAGGCTATCACAAGATAATTACGTAGTGCTTCTGTCTTTACTGACCCAAAATAACATGAATATGAAGAAAAGACCACACGAATTGATAATTGAAATTGAGAATCGGATAGATAATCCCACAAAGTTTTGTATTATATAATTTCTAAAACATTTGAGGGTATATATATATATATATATATATATATATATAAATATACATATATATACCTATTTTTTTCATATTCTCTTCCAGAGTTCAACATACACCGAATATCTTTATTAATTTTAGTGAATCATTGTATACTGCGTTTGTCCTGATCGTGATATTCATTTAAACTAGTTTTAAAATTTGTATACCGTCTTACATATTTCACATTCATGCCATTGACTGCCTTGCACAATGCAGATATGGTCTACCAGAAAAGTCTTGCATTAGAATGCCTTGACATATACATCACATTTATTTAATGAATTTTATAGAAAGTAACATAGTAGGATAATTGTGTTGAAAGTTGCGGCACAATTGCTACTGTAACTTTTGCTATTGCTACTGTATATTTTGAATTGCTATTGAATAAAATGACACATGGAGCTTTGTAAGAAAATCCAAAGGTTATGTTTATATTTCAGAATATTATACCAATGGATTTTTACACATCTCCGTCTGTGACCTTTCTTTTAAACTTCGATAATATGGATTGTATTAAATTAATGTTTATTTATATTCTTAAATAAAAAAGTGGAACATTTATTTCATTTTGTTTAATAGAAATTTAAAAATCAAAACGTAACAAAAAAAGTATAAAAGTAAAAGTATAGTTTCATAGTTATGTTCATAGTTTATGCTACTGTGCCCTGTTAATTTCTTTACTTATTTCATTAAAAAGTGTCTCCTAATCGGTTGCAGTTTCCATGTAAAAAAATATGGTTTAATACATGCTTTTGACTTGAAAATATTACTGTAACAAATTAGCCAAATACATTTGTAAATTAAAGATATTAAATATGCGAGCAAATTAAAAAGTTCATGAAATGGAGGGGACGGCAGCGAGCATATGTTAATGGAGGGGACGGCAGCGAGCATATGTTAATCGCTTACATAAGCTCGAATTAAGGATATGAGTATTTATACAAAGTTTTAGAGTACTTGTGTCATTGATAACTGACATATCATCGATCATGTAACTAAATCTGGAAGAATACATTGAATACAGAAAAAATAATATTTCCTGCCATCATAAAAGGAAAACCACTTCAAAGAATTTTGAACGAGATAAAATATGAAAATGATAATGAAGTTATCTATAATATCAAATGTATTAAAAGGTGTACATGCTAAAAACAAGGTTACAAATTAAAGCAGGGTTACTGTACATTTAGATACATTAAGGGTACACAATATTTCCATAAAACTATTTATAAATATTAATTTTTCAGAAAATAAATATATATTTTTCACAGGCATAAAAACTTAGATAATAGAAATCCTTGATTTCTGGATTTTTCCCTTTACTTATGCTCTAAGACCGGAGGTCTTCTAGGACTTAATTCAACTTTAAAAATTGTAGGTCGACCGGAATTACCCTGTAGGTTTTGATTATCAGCGCATAAGATAGTGCTATAAACAAAAAAACACAGTTTAACATGGGCCATATCTTTTTGCCATGTAATTAAAACTATAGGCTACATTAAATGATTTTAATTTATTGTTATCTCAAGCTGCTTCTGAGAAGAAGGACTTTGTCCAAAGACGAATTGACAGAAGTGATCCTATAAGAGTTCCTTTTTTTTCATTTTGGAGGGCAGAACCCTAGAAATTACAATTTTGAGTGGTGTTGGGGGGGTGGGGGTTACTTCCTTGTCAGATACATTAATTCTTTTAACACGGCTTCGCTAATATACCTATAGCAGTTTGCGGTGGAAGTTGAAAGAAACCCGAAAACCCCTCAACAGCAAGTCCTTTAATAATATACTTAAGAATTACAGACGAGTCAGTAGTTTCATCGACTTGAATAGAAAAATATTTGGCATTACATATTTCAACTGTAATAAAGTTTTGCATTACTTTTAAAACCAAAGAACCGTTACTCTTAAATGTGTGTTCCGAGTAGTTTGAAAGTCTTTCATTTAGTGTCAGTTGACTACACATTTTTAGTCACTTTAATTTTATAGGATGGCCTTTAAATAAATAAAATTATGTTTTGACATTTGCAAAAATAAAATTTGACCAAATAAAAATTGGAAATCATTTTCTTTTTTCACATTCAGATGGGTAAGCACACTCCCACAGCCCTTTATACAGTAAAAGCAATGACAAGCTAAGAGAACTTATGTTTTTATAAAACAATAATTTACAAGTGGCATACACTCTTCAAAAAAGGCAGAGTCTATTGAAGACAAGATCCTTGCTTAAGACAGTCGATTAAGACCACCCCTTCAGACATTGTGGAAAAAGTATATTGGAACCCCGTTTAAGGAAGAAGACAAAAGAAGGAGACTCGTTTACTCGTTTTACTCGTTTAAAGAAGGAGAAACTTATGCGAATGACTAGAGTATGACCGGTTGGAGTCCTTAAACTATTTTGAATATTCTCCATGTCCAACTTTGCATGTTAAAGGTTAGCACAAGATGTCTTTTACAAAGTGAATCCGTTAGTCACTGCAGAGGCAAGAATGAAATTTTCAACAGAATTGTTACAGGTGATGAAACTTGGGTTCATCATTACAAGCTTGAATTGAATCAGGAGTCTATGCAGTGACATAAAAAGGGTACATCAATGTCCATCGTCAAGGCTTAAATTATCATAATTGGCTGGAACAATAATAGCTACTGTTTCTTGGGATACAGAGCCGATAGGAGACTTATATTATAATTTTGCTATTCGAGGGTATGTAGCTCATTGATCAGAGAACTAAACGTCCTTCAATAAGGAGAAAGCACTATGCTAAGCTACATGAATAGTTAAGAGAAATTATAAAGGAGAAAAGGCGAGGAAAATTGACGAAAGGGGTGCTGCTTCTGCATGACAAGAGCCATTTTGATCTTCACAACTGTGGCTTCCAAATGTTGAACCATTCATCTTAAAGTGTGGGCTTGATCCCATGCGATTATTATTTGTTCCGAAATATAAAAAGATTAATCTGCAACTTTGGTTTATTTTGACCACAAAATAAAATACTTTTCGAGAGTATAAGCTAATTAACTGAAAGATCTGAAAACTGTATTAGGGTTGAGGGGGAATAAAAGGAAAAGGAAAAATAAACCATGTTTTTAACACACCCTTCTATTCTGCAAACTTTTTAACGTCAACAAAAAGACTAACAAAAAAGTAGTCAAGCACAAGTGGAGCTTGCTTGACAAATTTTCCATACAATTATTAAAATTAATTAGATATAGACATTGTCCATATATTACAAAACACAATATAAATTCATATGTGTCAAACCCAAAAAAAATTAAGCTCACCTTCAGACTTTTGATGATAATTCCAAACATGAGTAGACAGCGCATGCTTAGACTTACACATTTTGTTACAATCGTCACATTTGTATAGTTGCTCACTGTGTGTGTTACGTAAGTGATTTGATAAATAAGTCTTGCATTTGAATTCCTTATTACATTTAGTGCATTTATGTGAACCTGTTCTGTGCATTCGTTCGTAATGCGCCTTTAACCCGTCTTTGCATGAGTATGTCTTAAGACATTTGCCACATCTGGGAGAGTCTATAAGGATTAAAGAAAAATAAATTGAAAATTAGTTGAAATTGACAAAAAAGCAAAACTTCAATAAACATTTTGTCAATTGGCGAAATAGAAGTTTTATACAAAGAAACTTGTATTTTCTTTATCAAAAGTCAGGTTATATTCATAATAACTTGTAAATATTATTTCTACGGTATTCTTTTAATCAGAAAAATTAAACAAGGTGCAGATTGTGCTTCATTATATCCTCCATAGACAAATGTAACATACTCATCCATGAAATTCACAGGCTAATAGCATGTTCAAAAAAGGTCATGTAAAATTTGTAAAGAACAAAAATGACATTAGTTTTAAGCAATAGAATGAATGTCAGTGTCGGTTAACACTTCGTTTTGTATTATGGTAACAAATTGCATTTTATTATTTGCCCCTTTTTGATCTGACACACTGGATTGTCGGCTTTTTCATATTAAAAAAAAATTTATAAAAATTATAATCTATTTCTGTTACTCTAGGTTCGTTTTCACTGGTCACCTTTTAACATGCAATTTCGTGTGTACTTTCTACAAAGTATAAAAATTATAAAAATACTAAAAAGTATTTTATTATCCTGTCAACGTTTGTACCCACCTAAATAAGCCATCATACATACCTACAGGCTTAGGGCTATGATGCTCCACCAAGTGTTTACGCAGTATTTCTGTGGACTTGCATGTTTTCTTACAGACATCACATTCAAATTGCTGACGGCATTTCACATGGCGCCTATGATGTAGTAAATAGGCCTCACACTTGAATTCCTTGTTACACTCGTTACACTTATGTGAATCTGTTCCATGTACTTGTTTGAGATGTTGCACTAGTGTGCCTTTATCTAGGTATCTTTTCATACATTTGTCACACGTGTAGTAGTTTAAGTTAGAATCTGTAAAAAATTTTTTAACTACTTATTTAATATGTATTTAATGCTGCATTTAAGTATACAGGTGTTGATTAATTGGTATAGTAATATGTGATTACTCCCAAAAATATAAGACGAAAAAAATCTGCAACATTTTTTGATTTCAGATTTTTATTACTAAGAAATAATTTAATTTTAAATACTAAAAATTCTTTCTTATTTTCTTAATTATATTACATTTAAACGTTTCATTAATGTAAAAAGAACCTCTTTAGTTTATTATAAATCACATGCAAAAAACTTTAATTTATGTTTGTTGTAATTTTTATATCACAAACACTATTCTTAAATTAAAACTGACAGAAGAGTTTGTTCCAGAGGCAATAAACTCATTGAATATACTCAAATAAATCTGACAAAAATAATGATAGGTTACAGTATATAAGTTATAAGTATATAAGTTGCATTCTTTGCATACCTAAGATTTTTTAGGAGCGGAATATTTAATAAAACATCAGCTTTTTGAATGGAAGCTGAGAAAATCTATGTAGATCTGTAGTCACCTGTATTCAAGTGACTACTTTTAAATTTTTTTTAAGGCAGTAAGCTCCACACAGTTTTTTTCAGGGTGCAACAATTTCCCTTCCATAACTAGAAATATAATTTTCTTAATCATAGTGTTCTAATTCATTATCACGTCGTACATTGGAAATCTTATCTGCAAAAATATCCTAACAGATTTTGTTATTGTCTGCAGAAAACATTTTCATGGTTATGAAATTTCTAAAAATATTTCCAAAACCAAATCTGCGCAATAGTTTCAACAGTTATATTATACTACAATTAATTAAAGTAAAATCACATATAGTTAACGCAGTGTAATCAAATATAGACCTGTAAAACTAATGCGGCATAATCAAAATTTAAATAGAGTCATAAATCTACATCCCCTCTTAGCCCGTCTTAGGAAATTACAAAGAAAAAAATCAAATACACTCCCCATCCATTAAGCGAAGAAACAATACATACAAAAGTATAAATAAATATATTAAAAGAATCATTAGTATAAAGCCCTACAAAGAACTGCGTTAAATGAGATATTAATGTTCGTGTACAGTAAAGAATGTTGCTGAGAAAATCGTGTTAAGTAAAAATTCTATTTAAAGAGACATTTACACCAATGTTTAAGAATTATGAAAACGTGCACGAAATAAAATTTCATTGTCATCCACTTCTCTAAAAATTGTTAATTTGATGTAAACAAAATAATTTCTATTGAAAATGCTAATAATTACATTTAGAATTTTCGCAGATATTTCAAATTAACGGCTCAAAAATTAGGGGGGAGGGACCATTATATATCACTATGAAGTTCAATATTGTGCAAGCTATGTTAAAAAATGAAAAGACATAAATAAAACCCGGACTTCAGTTTAAAAAACTCTCTACGGATACCCCCACCTGAAAGGGTACACTAAAAAATTAAACAAAATAACAAGATTAATTAAAATGTAGATATGACCTACAAAACTTGCAACATAATTAATATGTTATTTCTTAAAAAAAATGCTCAAAGTCTCTTAGAAGATAAGACTTTTAGTTTTGGTTCATCAAGCTGTAAACAAAAGCGCAGTAACAAAATCATGTTAAATAGAATTGTGTGAAACAGCATGTTATTATGCAGTATATTATCAGAACCAAGCTCTGTACAAAGGATATACTCGACAAGTTTAACATTAACAACTGGTCATATCCACCTGCAAGACCGTCGCGATGAACACTGAAAACATGCTTCTGCAGCATTCGCTTTGATTTGCACATTTTCTTACAGATGTCACACTCATACTCTTTGTTGCTATGAATTTTGTGGATGTGATTTGCTAAACAGACTTTGCCCTTGTATTTCTTTTTGCACATCCCACATTTGAACCAGTCTGTTGAGTGTTCTTGTTTGTGATGCTTCATTAACATCCATTTGGACCGCAATATCTTGAAACACTTGTTGCATCTGAATTGGCTGTGGTCAGGTTCTGTAACAACTAAAGCCAGGCAGATATGAATCACATATACAGGCAGTATAACATAGCATTCTATTATAATATTCTCATAAAACGGTTAATCCAGTGGTTACATGTATGCATGCATGCCGTTTCTTACTCTGCAATTCTCATTAGCTTCATACTTTCTATTTTGTACATTTTTCCAAGCATTTATGTTAACAAATAAGAGAATATAACAACAAAAAGTTTATATATTTATTGAGTAATCAACAAGTATCAAATAATACATTACCATTCATTTTAAAAATAACAAACCATTCATTTTAAAAGACAAATTGTACTTAATCATTTTTGGTTAGTTATAATTTGATACAATTTTAGATGCACACTCCTGACAGTAAAAAATACAATATGGTCCATGAAAATAAATTTTCTGTTTTCGATATTACTGCTACAGTACAGTCAGTTGATTTTCTTTGTTATTAGATTAATTGTTGCAGGTAAGTTTTATCAAATGTTAAAGGGATTTACAATGAAAATATAGATTTATTAAATTTTGTACGAGGAATTGCTGAAAAGTTTTGAGTCTAAGGTATTAAAGATGCTGATAGAAATGAATAAAACATTTATTTTTCAATGTAATCTTCCTCTATTTCAATACACTTCTTACATTTATTAAAAAGGACTTTTAACTCAATTAAAAAATATTTTCTGTTGTTGTCTTTGAAATGTTCATTTACAGCCGTCTTCATTTCTTCATCACTGGAAAATCTCCCTCCTCGGAGGTCTTTTCTCAAATTTGAAAAGAGGAAATAATCGCTAGGGGCCAGGTCTGAATTGTAGAGTGAGTGGTTGATTTCTTTGAATCCTGTCTCAGCGAGGGCACTGTCTTGCAAAAACAGGACACCTTTCACCAATTTGCCTCTACTTATCTCAACCGATCGAACCACTTGACGCACTTTTGTCAACAATACAGCGTAATAGTATCCGTTCATTGCAGTACTTTTAGGAAGGTAGTCAAGGAACAAAATTCCTTCACAATCCCAAAAAACAGTGGTCATGAGCCTGGACGCTGATCTTTCCACTTTGAACTTCCTTGGTGGCTTTTCTCCCTTTTCTATCCACTGCATTGACTCCTGTTTTGACTCCGGATCATACTGTCAAATCCTTGTTTCATCAACAGTGACAAGACGATAAAAAACTTTGTTAAGATTATCACCACAGATGTTCAAAAACTCCTGCCAAGTTGTGAGTCGATGCTGCTTGTCCAGCGGCGTGTGCATTTTCGGCACTCATTATGCGCACACCTTTTTCATGTGCAAATGATTATGTAAAATGTCGCCGATTCTTTCTTTGCTAATGCCCATGGCTTCAGCTATCTGCCACAACTTGATTTCGAGAACAAGTTTTTTTACTTTGTCAATGTTTTTTTCAGTAACAACGGTGTTTGAGCTTCCCAACCTGGGAGCATCTTCGAGCAACTCCCTGCCATGTCTGAACTCTCGGCTCCAACGTTTTACGGTCACAAATGCTGACAAACGGTCGCAAACACCGACAAATATTTCTGTCGGCGTTTTGTTCTTCTTTGTAAGGAATTTTATGACAGCTCTTTACTACAATTTCATGCAAAGTGCGAATGACTCAGACATGGTGACATTTATGGTTCCGTTACTAAAAGCGTAATGATGCTAATGACATGAAACTTGACATTTATATTTCTTACACATATTACCACAATTAGTGATGTGCTGCGCGAGTCATTAGTAATACTTAAAGATACTTAGGCTCCAAACTTTTCAGCCGCCCCTCGTATCAACGATGTAAGAAAATCCTTATTAGAAGCTATTATTCCAGCAATAGTTTTGGAAATTGTATAATAAATTACGTCTGAAATGATCAGAATTTAAAAAAATTACCAGAGTCTATCGTCTCGTAATTCTTGCTACGTTATATCTAAATTTGGTTGCATCCACAGTACCAACTCCACACTTTGTTGAATTATAAAATGTGACTATTTGAGGCTAATTTTTCACTTTCTTCATTTATTTCGTCATCATCGTACATAGTTCACAATAACAAAACATTTTTCTTCGCCTTGGCTTTTATGAATTTATTATGATATTCTTCCGGAAAGTCAATAGGCTCGATTCAATTAGTCTTCCTTTTATTTCCTTTACTGTATAAAACAATTCTGTTTCATCCTTCCTTAGACTACATTTTTAAACCACATTTAGACAGTGGTGATGGAAGATACATCGGCCTTGAAGATACTGGCAGAAAATATATCAGCCTTGAAGGACATTTTGTCGATTATGACATATTAGGAAAGTTAGTAATATAGATTAAAGTTATTAATCTACATTATTAGCTGAACTGAATGAAGAGATTTTTCTCAAAGAGTAGGATATCCACAGAGTTTTTTTTCTACGGTTTATGAAATCCCTTGGAAGTTTACATAACTATCAGATTATGCTGTCTCAGGATTGTGTGGACTTTCATACATAATGTCACTATCAGTGCCGTCGCTTGTACCTATGTCATATTAAACATACCAAATTTTTCTTCTAGAAAATAAAAATAAAAACAAAGTAGAATATACTATCTTCATTAATTTAAATCAGCCAATATGTGTAAATAACGTAATTATAATTGAATGTTCCACTTCGACAAGAAAAATTATGACCTACTGCGTATGTGCAAATGCAGGTTCATACAAGAACAATTGAAATTTAAACCCACACCGAGTGACCGAGTGTGGACTAAAAATCCCGACAAGTAAAATATGAATTTTCAGGAACAGACCAACTCTCAATAGATGGATCGTGTGTATTCCTTGTTAGAGCTGGAGCTCAATTAAATATAAGGATCTAAAAATCCAAAAGAGCTACTGTCATGGGGGAATCAGTCAACGTAATGATAATATATTATCAACATTGGCGAAAATTGCAGACTCACATGTGGTGCGACCTCGACCCTGTTAAATAGCTCTTGCTTAAATGAGGAAGTACCTTCAAGACATCTGTCTTGAAGGTACTATTTCAAATTACACTAGAAATAAGGAAACGAGTACAGCATTTTACAACAGCATCATATGACAGTACTGTCAAGAGAACTGGTTTCAATTGTATCACATATAATTTGTATTTTTCATAAAATTATCAGTCAATAAATAATCCATGTAAAATAAACATCTTTAATAAATTGGTTAAATACGTGTTCCTAATGTGAACATAACAAATATTATTTCCACCAAGAAGTCACTGACGATTGAGAAAATAATGCACCAAACTTTTTAAACGTAAAAAAATTCTTTAAATAACACAAAATTTTAAAAACGAGCAATCTACATGAAAACCTATTAAAACTTTAGAACCACACAAATTTAAGTTTACATATTCAGAAATGATCTCTAAATGAAAAGTGAAACACATCGGTAGTGAGAACTGCAAGCGATGAAATAAAGTCATTAAGTGTTTCAGAGAATAGTAGACCGCCAGTAAAGTGAGCGAGCTTGTTTCAGTTTTATGATCTCTATTGTAAGCATTTACTGATTATAAAACATATATTATTAATCTTTATCTATTCAAAAAATTTACATAACTGGTGTGATATTTTCCTTTTAATGTAAGGTTCATCACAAATTCCAGAAATCAATTGTTTTCCACAGAAAGATAATTGGCCTACTCATTTTTCATTTCTACACATACTGATAATTAAATGTAGTATACTGATAATTAAATGTAGTATACTGATAATTAAATGTAGTATTCAATTACATTTGTATATGTGGCTTTTTTCTATCAAAAACCGGTGAATAAATAAATCGAAAAAAATGAAATGTTATTGGTTACCACAAGGGCAGCCTCAGTCGCGAATTAAACCCTGTCTTTGTTAGTATAATTTATGTCATTTTGTTTCTCATTTCCAATACGTAAAGTATTATAATTTAACATCGCATTCGCACAGTGCGAGTTCAAATGACTTCAATCATTCTGATTATTAAACATTTATGAAAAGAATTATTTATGTTAAATCATTTTAAGTTTTATTATGATTACGTCTATACAAATAATATAGTCTTTTGATAAATACCTAATATAAGAAACAACAACATACTATATTATAATATAAGTCGTATGCAGCGAAATTATTATTATCTGTGGTATTAGGTACGTCAATACGAAGCAACAAGCGATTATCTACTATTTGCATTAATCGAAATTGTAGATTATTTTAAACCTGTATATAAGTTACATACATCTGACTGTGTGAAAAGACATGATTTTAACAAGAGCACATTTTGTTTCTAGAGTATCAATATCGTTATTATTTGAGAACTAAGTTCGTGTCACCAACATTCTCTCCAATTATATAAATATAAACGTGGCACCTGAAACAAATTTTCAAAGTTTTGCACACTTACAGTCGCCCCCAAAATTGTCCTTTAGTTTGTTTATAGGATCGAATCCCTGCAGACATTCACCCATTTTTCTAATCAGTCAATCAACAATTTTGGAGAATAGGAACAATAATTTTACTGGGAATTTCTAATATCCTTAATCAGAACATCTGTTAATTTTGATTATGCTGCACAAATTAACATGACTGTAATATTGAATATATTTGGCGTTAATTGTGTAGAAATTCAATATTCACAATTAAATGAAACTACGTGATGTAGTATTACTTCTACTTTCTTTAAGTTCTTTACCACAACCTAGGTTTCGTTGTATTACAACATCTTCAGGTGGACTGTTACTTATCTGATGAACAATCTTTGCTAATAGCCCAACTGAGGATGTTGTAATACAACGAATCCTAGGTCGTGGTAAAGAACTTAAAGAAAGTAGAAATAATACTACATCACATAGTGTCTTTTAATTGTGGATGACCGTAATACATAAATTGTGCATATAAACTAACATAATTTTAATACCAATCGTCTTTACATACAAAGTCAAATCTGGATATGCGTGAGTCCAAGGGACCTGAACCTTATTTTCGCTTATGGACAGTTATTTATTTGCAATGAACCAAAAAGCTTTCTTAAAGTAACACAACTTATTGTGTACCATGCTCTCCTTGTATAATTCATAGCTAGGAGTATGTTTATCTCAAGGGTAAAGTTTTTTCAGACACGCAAGAATATGTTTTAAGACTTCTTTGCGATAAAAATGTTTAAAAATGTGTATGACACCCTGATGTAACGGTTGAAGCTTACTGGTTGCATTGGCAAGCAAAAACATGACTCTCACATTTGTGTCAGTGAGACCGTGTGAGCAGGGCAATAGTCAATGAAAAGTACAATTTTACAATCTTCATTTCTTTATCAAGTTTTTTCTAACCAATTTTTAAATAATAACTGGGATGGCACCAAGCCCACGTATTACTATCGCAATCAACGCTACAACAGAGACGCTTCCTGTCTCTACATCTTCTACGTCACTTTTATTTTCGTTTTATGCAAAACATATTTCTACACTTAAGAATAGTAAAGTGTTCCTTATTTTGTTTTCCTCCATGGCACTTTTCACCTTTAAATGAAAAGTTTTTTTCTGGGAGGCACTTGAACAACAAAGCTTTCCCATCCACATTGTAGATGTCATTTGGATAATACTCTTCTAAAAGGCCTGGCAGATCTTCAGTTACACGCACCTTGATCTACAGATTTGCTTTCCCCCATTGCTTTTTTGAAAGCTACATCATGAAGCTTTTTAACACAGTCTAACCAGCTATTGTTAGCTGAAAAGTTCTGTATTCCTATTTTTGTAGCAGTCTTTAGAATTGTCTTCCAACAACAGTCCATCTACAGGAATATTTTTATTTAGTTTGCCTACTCCATTCTAAAACACACTTTTCAACAGCAGAAACTCAGAAATTTGACTATTTTTATTATGTCCACATCCCTCAAAGTACGAGTACCGAGATTTTATGGAATCTATGGATTTTAAGATCTTATAAAAAATGAATTCTGTTAAACCAAACTCACTTTATATTTCATTTCACGATTACTCACTTTCGGACGCGTTTGCAAATTTATCACTTAATGGTAACACTTTTTTTTCGTTTCGATATTCCGAGGACGTACCAAACCTTTCTTTGCAATAGATACTTATGAACAGTAATAAGATTGACAAATATATAGTTCAGTATGTCCTTAGGTCATACTGACCTAGGTATTTGTCAAACTTATTACTGTAAGACACATGTTTCTGAAAAAAAAAGCGGTAAAAAAACCCATTGTTATTTTGTTTTTTAATTTGAACTAATGATATTCACGTTAGTTTCATGAATATTTTTAGTTCATGTTTATTTTTAGTTCAACTGAATCATTTTTCTTTCTATGTGCAGACTAGCAAACATTAGAGTGAGAACGTTATTGGATTTAGGTGGAAGTACGATGAAAACTTTTGACTCAATCTTTTTTTGGCAAAATATGTAAACCTTGTCCTATGATCGCCTGCGTACATCTAGTTAGAACACACTCTATGTTTCTTGAATGGTGAATATATCGTCCATAAAAAACCATGCCATTGTACGTGACTTGTATTACAAAAATTATACCAACAATTAGACATACCATTTGGCCGATAAGGTTTATTTGCTGACGCAGTTTTTTGTTTACTGGGAGTTACATTGTTGGCAAATATTGAAATGACTAAGTTGAAATAAAATACACTCCATATACCGTTAATACGTCCATAGAAATACTATTAGTGACAGTCCGCTAACTACGAAGTTATTTGTATATTTGTTATACGGACAGGCGAGGGTATATAAATGATGGTACAAATGAATGAACGGATTGATTTTGGAAGAAAAACTTGGAAAAGAAATTGGTCACTTTTATAAAGATTCTTTACTCCCACAGTAGATTGATCAACGGCATTCAAGGTATCCTGAAATGGGAGTGCAAGTTAAAGTGTCAAGAGAGAGAGGATTACGTTATTTATTACAACCATTTTTTTATATTTGTTAAGGACAAATCATCTACAAATAAATTTAATGTGCAGATGGAGAACACATTGCGCACCATTTCAATCTGTAATAATGTGTCATGAGTGTATTGCAACACACATTTTTTTTTAAAAGGAAATGCATCAACCCATATACCCTTTTATTCCGACAATGTGGCAATCTTGTATAATTAGCAACGCCGTCATGAACTTGACTTACTTTAATGCCTTCTTAGCGATGTGACCATGAAGTTGAATTTAATAACTAATTTTACAAAATAATAAAGGATAAAACAACAAGTAATCACTTCCAAGGTCAAGTTCATCGAACAAGTTAGATTAATGTGGGAGACCTTCAATATAAATAAAATTCTAATTGAATCACTAAATAAAATTTCATGACACGTTAATTACATTTATTAAACAGAAATTATCTTCATAAACAAAATAAAAATTTGTCTATTCTCAGAGTAACAAAATCTATCCCTGTACAAATTAAATCATATAAACTTGCCTATTACATACAACAAAGGCTTGATTAGCACATTGTAGACATAACTGGTCTTTTACATTCCACAGTGGCGTCTATTAAGCAAACTTGAATAAAAAAAATGTAATTTAAACGGTTGTTGAAGAGATTTAGCTCAACGAGAAGAAGGCTTCTCAGGCTTCTCACAAAGATATACTAACTTACCTTTATGTTTACCTTTAGCGGCACGACTAAAATGCCGAGGATATTAGTGAGCACACACTTTGCATCTGCCAAATACAAAGAAGTTGATGGAAAAGCAATTGTTAAATCACAACAGGTCAGGTGGAGCACAATGGGTAACTGCCAAAACTTTTTGGAAAATCGACATGTCATGCCAGACATATCTTTGACATAATATGCTAGTTTAACATATGCCCACTTAAACAATGCAACTGCTATGGTATTCCAATTTCGTTAAAAGTTATTGACACGGCATTTAAACAACAAGCGCAGGCCCTCTACAGAAAACTGGAAAATATAGCAGTTACACTCGACATCTCACAGAAAATATCTTGTTGGATGAAGAAGTGACTGAAGCATGGATAGAGCTTAAAAATAAGTTCGAGGGTATACGTTTATTACAGATTATGCCACTTGTAAATCATATAAGAGATTATAAGCATAATCTGAAGAGATTATGCTATATATAACAAGGCAGATATTCATTTGAAAACAACCCGTGCTCAGGACGACTGATCGAGGACGCCTCCTCGGACATTGAAAAAGGTAAAAAATTTGTATTGGGAGATGTCCAATTAAAGAAGAAGCAGTTGTAAGAAACGGTTGGAGCATCTTCTATAACATTTGGAAAATTCGTTATGACTATATTGGTATGTCAAAAGTCAGCGCAAGATGAAGTCCGAGAATGCACACGCTGCTGCTAAAGCAGCAATGTGTAGAATGTTCACGTGACTTTTTGGATCCCTGTAGAGACGATAAGAATTACATTTAGAGCCGAATTATTTCAGGTGACGAAACTTGGGTTCATCATTACGAACCTAAATTAATGCAGTAACATAAAAAAGGTACCCCACACCTTAAGTAGTTCAAGTGTTGCAATTGGCCAGATAGCTCATGGTGACGATTTTCTGCGACAACGAGTAACATGTTCTTTGACTTCAAAGGTAAAGATGTTTCTCTAGTCTACTGGAGTAGTTTTTTTATCAAAGAAGAAAACACGAGAGAAATTAGAGAAAGGTGTGCTGTTTTTGCAATACAAACCTGATAATGAAGACATGGCCCCCTGTGACTATTATTTATTCATAAAAATTAAAATGAGAGACAAGTTGAAAAAAATTTAGCAACTATGAAAATGCAATTTCAGGTCAAAAAATTAATCGACAGACTTAAGACATATATTAAGGTATAAAGGTGAATATATTTGAAAAAGAAAAATAACACCACTTTTTTTGGCCTTCCTTCCATACCAATCTGCGAACTTTTTCACATATTTCCATATTTTCTTTTGCGCTTATGTCAATTTTAAGGTTTCATTCTCAAACAAAGTACTTTATCTCCGCCCGTCCATCTTGTATGAACAGTTTCATGAAATGTGTTTAACAGTTGAAGTCTGTCGAAATTTAAATTCGCACAAAAAAAATTATGCATGACTCCAGTAATCAATTTTTTCATAAATTCTATTATTGCAGTATTTACATACTGCATAATTGTATAATAGCCTTATCTTAAGGTTCGTTGAACCATGAACCATTTGGCGTCAGCAGCGTAGCACTTACTCCCCCTATCTGTGCCTGCTTGAGTAGCATGGCAGTGTAACTGTTAAACTTACCTGTACTCACATATCTCCTTAGAGACACTACTTTAATACTGAGGTTCACTGTAAGTTTTACAAACATTATTCACTCAGTAAGCTCTCATTTCGAAAGGTTTTAGCATTTCGACTACACGAAAATAACCTTTCTAAATGAAAAATTTAAAAGTTAACGTCTTCTTTTAACACTTGCTTTCTTTATGAGTACAGCCTTCTAAGAATGTCACAGGTACAAGTGTACACATTGTAAAATATTGTTATTAGCAACTTATACTAAATTCTTTCATTATATCAGTTTTGTAACAATAAGCAGTACTTAGATGCTAGCGGTTGTTTCGATAGCTTTTGATGTCTAGCGGCCAGTGCTAACTTTAATGACATATTACCAGTTATGACAAGCAGTAATATTATAGAGGATCAGAAGTTACAGGTCCTATTTAAATTATTTATAAATGTTGGGGCTTTTTTGTTCTAAAAAGTGTCCCATTTTGCTAATTTGACCATATTTCAACCTTTAAATATTCTCTCGTACAATCAATATAAAAATCCTAGATAGCTGGCTATAGCAGAAATGCTTAAACTTTTTGATCAGTTAATCAATCAGTCAGCCATTCACCTGACTATACTTACTCTTGGGTTAACTAGACCAAGAGTATGTATCACCCCCTTTAAAAACTCACGAAGCAAGGATACATGATTGATGGTTAGCACAAACAACACTATGTAATTAAACAAACTTAGAAAGTTTAATTCAAATAAAAATGGTTTTCCCGCAAAAAAATGTGGATTTCAATGAAACAAAGCAAAAACTAAAAAATAAATATTTAATTTCATTTTTAATCTAATTATTGTGTGGACCAATATATTTATTCCCTCCCTTTATTTCTGCTCGCACAATCACTCTCGTGTTGTTTTATTTGATTTTGAAAATGAACAAATGAAATCATTCAAATAATCTTAGCTCACCTTTCTGACTGGTTTCAGTAATTTCTACCTTGACTTCAGTGTACAGCACTTGGTCGTTCTCAATTTTACAGCGGCCCCTCTCATCGTCTTCATTGTGAACTTCTTCTTGTTTAATTTTTACCTGGAAACCGATCAAAGTTTTAAATATGTACACTCAATTGGCACCAACTAATGTGAAATAAGGGCACTTAAATAAGACAACAAACTAAGTACATATTTCAATTGACATTTTCGCAGAAATAAGACTACAAGCTAAGTACACAATTCATTTCTGTAGAAAACATGCAAAAACTACCACTGTAGAAGGAAGTCGTTCATCAAATCTGTCTGAAAAAACCTTGTGACAAAGGCTGTGAAAAAGAAACCTGTGAGGAGATTTTTAGGTTGCTCTGCGTTCGATTACACTAATTAACTAACTTCATGAAGTTTTTTTTCCTTTGCTACAGAATATACTCGTTGCCTATATGCCTAAGTAAAATGCGAAGTTTCAGTGACTGTATGATACTATTTCTATGTAACGCAAAAAGTTGAATTAAACATATCAACAAATTTTTTATTACAACTGCCGATTTCAAGTGTGGTACCACTAGTATTTGGTATAAAATATAGTGGGTAAGTATAGTTTCAAACAAAATCTATGCACTATGCTGCGACACCAAATTGATCGCTAATTTCTTTGAAAAACAATAACAAAACACCAGTTTCTGCATTTGTCATTACTTTTTTTAAATTCTTTATCCTCTACTTAAACTCAGACAAAAATAGAGGTGGCGTGTATGGGCCTACTTTCAAGGCAACTGGTTGCAACATTTTCTACAAAAAAATTAATTTTACGGCATATTAACAATTTGTACTGTTGAATCCGTAATTTTGAGATTGCATATGGAGCTAACAAATTTAAAGAACTTAATAAATCGTATGATTTGCTTGAAATTGTAATTTACATAAAATAAAAATTAGTTTCAGAATAGCCATTATTGAAGTCAATTGTACCTGGTCAGTTGTGTAGTGCGAGTTGATGTGTGGGAGTACAGTGGGTCCAACATCAGCTTCATGTTCTTCTGGCTCTCCTTTTATATAAACCGCATTGAGAGGTTCCAAGCTGCCTTCATCAACATTTGTACCAACCGGTGGTTGCGTGGCTTGAAGACATTGGTGCGTGTCCATATCTGTGGAAGACGTCCAGAATTATTTTTCTGTTATATCAGTCTAATCGGACGGAATATGGCTGGATTTGAAGTAGGATACAAAAATGACAACGTATCGTATTGCAATGCACTTTAGTTTATTCATCTCATTAAAAGAAAAATGCAAAAATGAATTGGTGTTATTAAAAATGTGAATTACACTTAATATGATGGACGTGTAGTCCCAATGTGAAATTTCAAGTAAATGATAACATATTACATGTTTATCTTCAATAATGAAGTAATGAATTATATAATTTATTTTATACCAATAAGATAAGAAACTGACTATATTTTGTAACGAGTATAGTTGTTCATTCTGTAGTTTCAAATATAGCTAATTGTAAATTTATGCAATATACAGTTTGTTTAACTATAACAACATACTTGTTCTTTTGTAACTCACTAATAAAATTGCAATGTTGTCAAGCAATTTCATTTCATATATCTTGTTTCTGCACAAATGTTTTCCTCCTTTGTTACCAATGTCAATTGAGATTTGCTTCTTTATTCTTATTACCTGGATTAATTACATGAAACCATCATGGCAAACAACGTTTATACTAAGTGCTTTACCTTACCTTTAACTTTCATACAACGTCTTCCAGAAATGGATTTAAAAAATTTTGCGGGAGACATTGGCAGGAGCCATAATAATTACATTCCTAATATTTTCCGCACACAAATTGTCAAACTTGTAAGAGAAGTAAAATATTTACTTATTATCTGCAAGTTTGCTGTCGTAGATTTGAGTGCATGCAGCTTGCGATTAAAAATAAATTTATTAACTAAAATCCAACCACAGTGTAGCGCACAAATGCACTGCGCATGCACAAATGCACGCGAAGCACCGTCCGGTGAGCTTTTATTGAGCTGATATTGTAAAAATTACTACATTTCAGACTGCCTTGCTAATGTAATGGAAGCTTTGAAACAACCACAACAAATCAACATCACGGGATGTAGAAAAAATCATAGATCGAGTATGTTACTCATACAGTGGGAACAAGTTTAAATAAAGAACTACTCCAATTGACGTTACTTTACAAGGAAATTAAAACTCACATAAATTAGCAGTCATATAACGCTTCTATCCATTGTGTGTCATCATCATGCTCGTATTCCAGGAATATTTAAAAGACAAAGAACGCTTTCTGCGCACATTAGCTTTTTTCCACCTATTGGCTTTTCGAAAATCTCTGTAACTATAGACTTAAAATTAAACTTTCCTAACGCAACAAACACAACCTGTACAAACTAGTGAACATAATTTATTAAAACCTACGAGTAAGGAATATACTCGTAGACTGAAAATAATAAAATATGTCCGAACGAGCTATTAAATTATGGACGGAAACAGAGTACGTTCGTTTAATTAAAGCATGCTAGCGATACACGGACCGAGCGCAGTAAGCTATTACTCGGTTTGTAATTCGGTAATAGATATTATTCGGTTTAACCTCGATTAGGTTTAAATCGGTTGCGAAGTCAAGTCGTTACATCTCTAACTCATACTATATCTTTATTACTAGTAGTACATTTCGGAACATACACGACAAACGTTGTGCAGAGAACGAACTTATTTCTCAAGTCTGGATTCTTAGGTTTATTATAAAGTTTACCACAAATGGTTTCGTATCCCGCTGTTAAAAGGTTTACTCCAAAAACTAAACTTCTCTAATATAGAATTACTTTATCCACAGAAAATAAAAACAAAGTAACAAGTGTCAGAAAACTTATTTCTGCCATTTACTTCATTGACAGTTCGGAAACGTCAAATCAATAGGCATTTTGATTTTTTTTCGTTCTAGACTTGGATACTAAGATTTCGTCTTTCAGGATTCATTCATACCTACATTTTCAGTAAAGAAATGAATTCATAAGTAAATAAAAGGAGAAGTTATAAACATAAAACGCTTTTAAACTTATATTTTGTTTAAATATTAATAAATTTTAAAAAACTAATTCATACTGTCAGAACCTGTGTACTAGGATTCAAAATCATTAACTGGATCTAATATAATTTGATTATAGTTTAAAGTAATTCATTACTTCAATATATCCTATATATATACATATATATATATATATATATATATATATATATATTTAAATCATACAATGAAGAATGTATTTTATTTATTATAATCAATATATACGAATTATAGTTACATACGATAATTTTATTACGAAATGTTAATAAACAGACTTTTGGACTGGAAACTCGTTTTAGAAAATTCAATAATACTTTAGAATAAGTAATAAGTTCAAGTTTAAAAGCGTGTTATGTTCATTATTTCTTGTTTTATACCATCTTATTTTACTGGAAATGTAAATATGAAGCAATACCACAGCCAACAAAGACGATGATTAGTTTCCAAATCCACGTATTGAAAAAATGGTCAAACTGTCTGTTCTGACGTTTTCAAACTGTCAAAGAAGTAAACAGACCACCTAATTATGATTTCTGACCGTTAATTTATATTTATTTTCTATTGGTTGAAGTTTCAAGTTATTACAAAATAAGAAATAATTATGTCTTAATAAAATTTAGCTTTTGTAGTAGAACTTTTCACCGCGCGGTGATATAAAGTTTGCTACAAACAGCCTTTGTCGCAAATTTTATGTCAGGCCTGAGATTCATACTTGAGAAGTAAATTTTTTCTCTGTTCATTGTTTGTTAATGTGTGTGTATTCTGAAAAGTACTAAGAATGATAAAATTATAGTATGTGATAATAAATATGAATGATATAAATAGTATAGTTTTAGTGCTGATTTTTAATTTTCTAACTAATTTTCCGAATGTGTACGACGAATTTACTTTTAGCGGGTCGAATGATATAACGTTCTGCTAATTAACAATATTGAACATTAGTGTTTAAATTAATTGACTTACAATTTGTGTTAACAAAATCCTTTTTAAACACACTTTCACGTAAAAATATGTTCTATACTTCGAATGAAACTAAGCCCGCACTAAACCCCGTTCGAAATCTTCATAAAGGATTTGGCTGCATAGATGTAATTATTCTTAAAGTTCGTATCGTTAGCGTTCATTCAAAATAAATAAAAAATTTCTCTAGAGAATTTGGAAAAGAACCAAAAGGAAAAAACGTCTTCAGAATTCTAGATGGCCTGCAAATTATGGACAAAATAGTAAACCACAAAACACAGTGAAGTTAATTCCTGTGAGCGGGGTCCTGGCAGGCTGATTTGTGCGGCAGTCCACTTTAGGCAAACATACCCTTACTTCAATCGAATGAAAAGCTGTGGCAGTCGAGCGCTGCCGCGGCCTAGTCATACGGTGTCGGTTTTTGTCGGTGTTCATAAATTGCCTCAGTACGTATGCTGTACATATTCCTGACAGCTGTGTGGTGCACACCGATACCTTGGGGATAAAAATCAGTGTCTTAATTTGATATCTTACTTAACTTAATTACATTTACATAATTCTTTAAAAGATCAATGAATCTTAGATATGGACGGTTCTGCAAAAAAGCTACTAAAAACTAATGTATGAGTATAAGCCTAATTGAAAACTCAGAGCTATAAAATATTTTTGAAAAATATTCGATATTTCGACACGTACAATATCCATAACCTTATTTGGTTATTCATTACACATAATTTATTTTCTACTGTGTCGAAGTAAAATATCTGCAATAAATCAGTTTTAATTTGACATCGACAGTGTTCGACTGTCTTTCTTGCTTGACGTGTAAACAAAGCAGAAGAACATTGGTGCTATAAAATAAATAGATTTATTTGTATACATTTGTAAACGACAATGTCTTTTTGTAATAGTTAAGCTTTTTCTCTTATGTATACATTGATAATTGTCAGATATATTTGGTTAAAAAAAATGACATTTGAAATACATTACTTTCAATGTTCTGCATTATTTATACGCATTTTGGCATTATGTGGAGCAATGATTTATTTAATTAATGGCAATTTAAAATTTGTATATTACATCAAGATGAATTGAACACGAGGAAATTGTTTGTTTAATGATTTTTATGGCTTTCATTGTGATCTCAATAAATGTTATTTCCAGCTTCTTGTAATTGCTGTTCACAGTAGTTCTTCCATAGCTTCCTTTACATTAGCAAAGCAATCTGACATTTTTCCAAAGTTTATTTTTATTTCTTTCAAAAGACTGAGCACTCTCAGTGTGTACTCGTGAATTTGTGGATGTTCTTGGTCGTGTTTATGTTCTTGTGTCAATGCCATTATTGTCGACTCTCGTTAAGTAAGTATTTCTACAGTTACAAATGGCAAACACTAAATTTGCCAATAACGAGGGACTGCTGCACTTTTCTTACAAATTTTAGAGTCTATTTCAAGAGAATTTTAGGAGTGCAATTTTGTCATTATAAAACAAATTTTTTAAACTTTAACCTAAATTTAAGTGGACCCGTTGCTGGAAGATATTATGTGGGAATAATTATATTTATACTGTTTTTCATTTAACTTAAAGTACTAAGTAAAAATGTGGTTTGTGTGAGAAGCAGAAAAATTGCCATGTTGAAGCAGAAACGTAATTATATGAAATGAAGTAGATTTACGTGACCATTAAAATGAAGAAAAAACTTCATATTGCATAAATAAATAGTTAGGTTTATTTTGAAACTTCATTGAATGAAAACTTTATAAGTCGCAAAACATATACTTTAACCTGGCTTTCTTTATTGCTAACCTCATACCAAGTAAATTATATGATATATCGCTTTAGTATTGGATAAAAACATATATTAACATTTTTTGCACTTGAAATTTTACACTGGGACCGCACGTCCAGCATATTAAAATTTTCTTCACAATTATAAGAAATACATCTTAATTAAAATACAATTAATTTTTGCATTGTCATTTAACATGATGAATAAACTGTAGCACATTGCATTATGATATATGGTAATTTTCCTATGTCATTTCAAATCTAATGTCCTCAGATTAGACTGAAATAACTGAAAAATAATTCTGTACGCCTTTCACAGACATGGACACCCAGCAATGTTTTCAAGGCAGGCAACCATCAGTTGTTACGAATGTAGCTGAAGACAATTTGAATCAGATCAATGCGGTTTATTATAAAGAAGAGCCAATTGATATTGGACCCACTGTATTCCAGCACCTGGATTCGCACTACGGCATCAGCCCAGTACAGGTACATTCACTATGCTGAAGTTAATTTTAATTATATTTGCAAATTGGAATTTCTAGCTAATTGTTTGATTTATTACTTCCATGAATTTTTGTAGCCCAATATGCTATACCAGAGTTAAGAATTTAGCAATACCATTTGTTACTATTTCTTATATTTTATTTCTTTATCAAGTCACAACCAGTTGTCCTGAAAGCAACCTCACACATGCCTCCTCCATTTTTATCACAGAAAGTGTAAGGTTAAGAATTAAAAAAAAATTATGGTAATAGCCGCTTGATGGCACTAGCAATGATAAATGCAGAAACTGGTGTTTTATGATTGTTTTTCAGATAAATTAATGGCCAATTTGCCATCGTAGTACACTGCATAGACTTTGTTAGTAAATATATGCATTTTTGTACCAAATACAAGAGTGCTTCAAAGGCTGCATGTTACTGCTTATTTGTTTCACTTGACATAGAACAAATTGCTGCAATAAACAATTTGTTTACGTCTTACATCTAATGTTTCTTGATTTACGTAAAGGAAACATCATACTGTCACTGAAACTTCACATTTTACTCAGACACTTTGGCAATGAGTAGATTCACTAGTGGCATATTGCATAACCAACGCTTGATACATAATTACAGTGCTACACACTGTTGTTCTGTACAGTAGGTAAGGTTGGCAGCATCTGCATAATTTTTAAACTCTTAAAATATTTTTCATCTTTGCAAAGACATTCAGTAATATTTTGATTTGCTTTGTAAACATGTAATACAGAAATTGTGATGTAATTTGTTCAAAATATTGAAAACTAGCAAAACTCATAACACAGGAAGTCAGGTGTTCAAAATGTGCTAATCATTTCTATCATATGTACCTCCGCAAGCAGCTAGATAGGGAAATCTACTTGTTGCTGGCTTGTACTTGAAAATGATATTCAATAGTATGTATGAATATAATACTCTAAATGTTACTTTGATATGAATTGTTGGGAATTTATCGAATGAAATCAGTTTGTTACCTGCAATCAAATACAAGAACAATGCTGTAAAATAAATCACACAATACAAAATTAAAATACAAATCTTGAACTGTCAAAGCAATAATATCACCATAGTAACAATAGTAACAAGACTGTCATCTACCTATTACACACCTGTAGCTTATATCATTTGTCACCAAAAAGTATCTTTATTTTACATTTAACATAAACTAATGAGAATTTTAGTGCAATTTAGTAACAATTGGGAACTAAAATAACAATATACAATTGTTGCAATAATGCTTTTATTATAGAAAACTCTGACTGGCAATATTCTAATATTTGAACACAATATCCTCAATCAAAACGAAGCATGTTTGATCGTTTCACGCGATTTCTGATAGCGGTGAATGGCTTTATAGTAGTTCTGGCATTTTCATTCCATAATAAATAATTAGTCGACCTCATGATGCAATGCCTGAATAAACATTATGGAGGAGACCAAACTTCTTGACCTCCTTCATAATGTTCCTCCAAACGTAAAAGTCAAGCAGCTTCCTTCTATAACGTCGGATGTTTTGCATGTTTCCTCTTGTTTGACAGCCATCATTTCACATTAGTTGGTGCCAATGTGTTGAGTGCACACATTTTAAATATTGTTATGTTTCCAGACAAACATTAAACAAGAAGGTGAAGCTCACAATGAAAACTATGAGGGAGGCCTCTGTAAAGTTGAAAATGATCAAGTTCTGTACAGTCGGGTTGAGGAAGAGTTTACTGCAGATAGTCATATAGGTAAGCTAATATTGTCTGAATTATTTTTTGTAACTCTCCTAATTAAGAAGTGGGGATGAAAACAATTCTTGCGCACCCCATTGTGCACTGTGTCGTCAGGAAATGATAATGGAATAAAGAATTGTTATGATGAAAGTGACATTTCTTGTTATGACAGGGAAATTGTTGCGCCCAGGAAAAAATTGCACAGAATCTCTTCGTAACTGTCTCCAGAAGGAGAATTTGTGAATACAGATCTATATAGATTCGGTCAGCTTCAACTTCACAAAGGTGAATGTTATACAAAATATTACACTCGTAAGAAATACTAGATATATAAATAAATGACTTATATACACAGTGACGTGTCGATATATTTTATGTATTCAATTGAGTATATACGATGGCTTTATTGTCTCTAGAACAATCTCCTCATAATTCACATCAAAACATAATTTGAGAGTAAAGTTTGTTATGTAAAAAGTATAAAAAACGTAAATAAAATTCTTATGACTGAATATAGTGAATTTTAATGCCATAAAGGCTGAAAGGAAAAGAGACGGGAAGTGGAAAAAGACGAGTGCGTTATTGACACTTAAAAAGACGTGAAAGGGACATTTTGAAAAATATTTGCAGACAGGGAACCGTGCATCTCTCAGTGACATTTGCTAAGGGTTCTTGTAACTTTTAAGGTGAATGATCGCCGCAGTCTCTTTAGGAACATAATTGCAGTCTGTGGATCGGTTAAGAAAGTGTAGAATTGTCCTAATATTTGACAAAACTGAACAAAAGAAGCAGCCAACCCACTCTTTCTTGGACTTTTTTCCACAAAATTTTGAAGGCAATCACCACTTCTTTGGTGTCCAGGTTTCATTTTATCAGTCTTTTATTCCTGAGAATAGAACTCACTCATGCAATGTTGGAGTTGTATTGTGGATAGCCCATAATTTGTACATCCAATATAGTCAAAGAGTCCAGTATTTGACCGTTTCTCTAGCTGAGTGCATGGCCGTGATGAAGGAGGATGCTTTTGCGAGGGTGTTCCGTTCAAACTTTCACAACACAACGCTTAACAAATATCAAATATGTAAATAACGAGTCACTACTTTACTTCTCTTACGAATTTGAGAAACTATTTAAAACATGTAAAATATTAACACTTTTCTGTACTTGAAAGTTTACACTGGGACCACATATCCAGCATATTAAACTTTATTTGATAGAATGAATAAACTGGATTGTATTGCATCATGATGTATGACCTATTATCAACTCGGAACATTGGAACAACTGTACAATAATCTGAATGCTTTCCACAGATATAAACAGTCAGCAATATCTTCAAGCCATGCAACCACCAGTTTTTACAAATGTAGCTGCAGACAATTTGAACCACATCAATGTGGTTTATCTTAAAGAAGAGCCAGAAGACAATGATATTGATATTGGACCCACTGTACTCCAGCATATGGACTCGTACTACAGAACCGGCCAGGTACAATTGACCTCAACAATGATTGCCTATGTAGAGATAAATTTTTATTTAGTTCAAATTACAATATTTAGCTAATTGATTTATTTAGTTTTGTGATTTTTTTAGCACCGGGTGTGATGTCAAAGTTAAGAATTGAACAGTACCGTTTGATATAATTTTTTATAATTTACTTCTTTAACCCGTCTAAGGTCCGGGTACTAATTAGACAATTTATGCAGAAGATCTCGAACAAGTGAAATTCTAAACAGCTGCACCGCCAATATTTAATAATCAACTAATTGCGGAAATTACTCCAATGAAAACTATGTACAACCAATATGTTTTTGAAAATATTATGAAGTTTCCTAAATGTTGAAATAATTTTATTTTATTATATTGTATATTTATGTATGCTATATATATCAAAAAATGTTATCAAATGATTAAAAGACCAATTTTTCACCCGTTCTTCAGTTCTTTGGTAATATTTTGTGAACTATGGCAGATAAAAAACCAATTTTTCATTAAAAACAATCTCAAATATATTTCCCAAAGGAATGTTATAAGTTATGTTTTCTCAAATTGGGTTACACGAACTCCAAGGGTTCATCGGTGATCATAGGAGGTTCACAACAAGATTTATACTATGGTGGTTGATTGGCTGGCTCGCCCGTGTGACACGCATTGTGGCACAGGCACGACTACTAATGTACTGCTAGCACTTATTCGCCTGCAGCCACAACACGGTTCGTGCAATGCGCGGTGGGCAATTCACTTGGAGGTAAAACATCGGCAGTATGTTTACAAGCCTTTAGATTTTTTTGATGGATACTAAAAAAGAAGACATGATAAAACCATAGCTTCTAACTTTGAATATTTACCTGCGTCTTTTCTTGTAGCATATAAAATCGCAAAGATCGGAAAGGCATACAATATCTCTGAAGAATTAATTTTACCAATTGCTAAAGATATGGTCAGTTGTGTACTGAGAGACAAATGGTCAAAATTGTTTGACAAAATACCTCTTTCAAACGATACAATTGCATGGCAAATTCAAGACATGGCACATGATGTTGAAAATCATCTCGCACAATAAGCAAAACAGTTATTATAGTATATGAGTTGATGAATCAACAGATGTCAGTGGACTTCTGAATGAACTCGGTTTTGTTAGATATTTGAATGAAAGCTTGTGAATAAGATTTTCTATTATGTAAGACCTTGGAGTCAATGCTTTTTTGAAGAAGATAGCTTAGATTCCTATCGAAAGTGTGTTGGTATATCGACTGATGGTGCTGATGCCAGGGAGAATATCTGAATAAATGTCCGGGATTAAACATTTTACTGCCGAGGCCAAAAGTAGGCATTATTTGTGGTACACCAGTGCTTCACTGATGTGCAAGAAAATTTCTGCAGGTTTGAAATCAGCACTGTCCGAGGGCGTTAAACAATAAACACTGTTACCCCTGTAAAGTGCGCTTGTAATCCAAAGGGGTAGAATATTTTCCAATTTTTGGTTGGAAACATATTTTTTTATTATTTTATCACAAAATACATACATACATATATATATATATATATATATATATATATACACATATATATACATACATATATGTATACATACATATATATATATATATATATATATATATATATATATATATATATATATGTATGTATATATATATATATATATATATATGTATGTATATATATATATATATATATATATATATATATATATATATATATATATACATTCATAAAATATTTTTCATCTTTGCAAAAATATTCAATAGTATTTTTGTTTGCTTTGTAGACGTTTAATAGCAAATTGTGATGTAATTTATTCAGAATATGAAAATACATACCAAGTCTCTTAACACAGGTCAGATGTCACTACCCAAGCAGCTGCTCGGGAAATCTACTTGTTGCCTGTGTGTACATGTAAATGATATTCGATATTGTAAATATAATACTCTAAATGTTACTGTTACGTAAGTCGGTTACGTAAGTCTCTCCCTGTATCGTGATTTTGTGATGATTGTACTTTTTAATAATTAAATTGTGAGGGAATTTATTGAATGAAATCAATTCGTTACCCGCAATCAAATACAAGAACAATGTTTTAAAATAAATTACACCATACAAAATTAAAGTGCAAATCTTGGACTATCACAGCAACAACATTCGCAAAGCAATGACAATAACTAAATAGACGTCTTCCTATTTCACACCTGTAGCTTATTTACTCTTGGCACCGAACCTGCCAGTGACCTTAAGAATATTCAATATAATTTCCATATATTTGAGAAATATCATTCATCACCCAAAAGATGTCTTTGCTTTACATTTAATTTTAACGTAAACTAATTTGAATTTTAGCACGATTTTGTAACAATTGTAAACTAAAATAACAAAATACAATTTTGTAAGAACGCTTTTATTGTCAAAAACTTAGATTAGCGAAATTCTAATATTTCTAGCTAATTCCCCAATCATCTCAAAACATTTTCGTTCCATAATGAATAATTAGTCGCCTCATGACGCAGCGCCTGACGAAATATTATGGAGGATACCAAAATTCTTGGCCTCCTCACAGATGTTCCTTCAAACATAACATTCAAGTAACTTCCTCCTATAGTGTTGCACGTTTTGCAAGTTTCATGTGACAATGTCAATTGGTGCACATACTTACATTCTCCTTCAATATATGATGGCATTTAAAATGTTGATTGTTTTCCAGACAAACATTACACAAGGAGATGAAGTTCATAATAAAGACGACAAGAGAGACCTCTGTAAAATTGGTATTGATCCAGTACTGTGCAGTCAAGTTAAGTTAGAGTTTAGTGAAGACAGTCAGAAAGGTAAGCTAGTGTTGTCTGAATTTTTTTTATTTATTAATTTGCAGAATTAAATGGCCACAAACAATAGCGGGAATAATAAATTAGTATGTTTTAGTGCATTCATTATTCACCTTCGTATCTTTGGTCTATTTCATCCAAATTATTTTCTTCTGCTGGGAAACAATTCTTATTTTTGTTTAAACTGGTGTTTTTGTAGTAATATGTTATATTCTTATTAAGTGCAAAAACAAATGTTGTCTATATATTCTCAGCTATCTGTAATTTCTTTCACGGTTGAAATAAATACCTTTTGTAATGTTCACATTACGAATGATATTGGATCAATTTATAAAAAATGTTTATTCTACATGGATCATTTGTTGAATATTTACTTGACACGTGGGTAACTGAGAAATTATTATAAACAATGCAAATATTACTAATAGATAAATTGAAACAGGTTCTCTTGACAGAACTGTAATTTTATGCCCTTATGAAACGCTGTTCTCATATCTAGTGTAGTTTGAAATAGTACCCATTAAAGCCTTGAAGCAAGAGCTCCTTAATCAATTCAAGAGGATATTACAATAGCACACTACGTTATACAATCTGTAGACACGTGATTCATAACTGCTTTGCTTTAATGGTTGCAGAATCTGACCGTGGCCAATTTAGATGTGACAAGTGTCTCAAGATATATCGGTCAAAAGTTGCATTTCTGGCGCATCAAAAGCATATACATTCAACAGATTGGCACAAATGTGAGGCGTGTAACAAGGAATTGAAGAGCAAAAAGTATTTAGAGAACCACATCCGCAACATTCACAGTGGCCAAAATTATGAGTGTGATGTCTGTAAGAAAATGTATAAATCAAAGCAAGCGCTGCGGAGGCACATTTTGAGTCTGCATTTCAAGAATCTCACAGGTGGGTATAGCCTGTCACTAATCTTATACTTGTCATGAATTTCCTTTGTAAAGACCTTGGTATTGATAATATATTAAACAGCAATATCCTGCATATCCACAATCCCGTTTAATAAGATTTCATTAGTACACGGTTATTTATGGGACAATGAACCAATACATAAAGCCATTGAAGAGATTTAGGATCAATACATTAAAAATTGAAGAAGGGTGATTGATTTTTTTTGTATTTGCTGACTGGTTTTATTAAGAATTGTAAATTTGATAGGGTATATCTATGTTCAATATAATTTTTATTGTTGCTTTTTAGGCTACTACAGATTGTGAGTATCGATTGTGATTGTGTTTTTTAAATATCTAACCATTTACACACTTTGGATTCATATATATTCGAGGATGCGGTAGTTGTAATTTCTGAAGTAATTATAAATATGACATGACATATTCACAGCAGGAAATAATTTTTTCTAGATTGATAGACCAGTATCTTCTGTATTTTGTGACAAAATAATAAAAATCGTGTTTCCAACCAAAGAATGTATTTCACGCTACCATAAAATGCATCATGGAAAGAACAAAGTTTAAAATTATTTTTGGAATATTTTGACTTATCAGATGAATGTAATATACTTCTCTTCTTATATATTTTGGAACTTATGTATGTATAGATGGAATTATACAATTCTAGTAATAAATACTACTTCACCCAGTTTTAGGTAGTATTATAATACATGGCGAAATAAAATTTTTTCTTGCTTTTTCTTGAATTACATAAATTTATTTTCATGAAAATTACGTAACTACTTTTAGAATTTTATATCAAATACGACAAAGTAAGTCACAAAATTAAAACATAATTCAATTGTAATTATTTTTTTCTCCTGTGTGGCCAACGACATATCGATTATAACCGTATTTTTATTCACAATGTTTATGATTTTTTTTCAAATATTTGTATGTAATTTGGTTTTATATAACATGTAACATTCTTTTGGAAATTTGTTTGAAATTATTTTAGATGAAATATAAGATTTTATTCTGCCGTAGTTCATGAAATATTGTCAAATATTTCAAAATAAAGCGAGAAATTGGTCTTTTAAAAATTTAATAACATTTTTAAAATTTGTTTCCATACTTGTAAATAAAAAAATTATTTTGAAAAAAGTGTTCTATGGAAAATAACAAAGAGAGAGAGTTAGGAGAAGATAATGTAGGAAATGCTAATACATTAGAGAACTGTAATGAAGAAAGTGACATTTCTAGTTATGAAAGGGAAATTGTTGTGCTCAGAAAAATGTGCGGATGTTACTATTTTCAGAAAGAGAATTTGAAATACAAATCTATACACATTCATTCTGTCAGATTCCACTTTACGATAGTGAGGATTTGACCTTCACCAGATTTCTGTCATTGTTGACTATGAAATCTGGAGAGAGCTCGATGGGTCAATTACCAAAGAATACTCCTTGAGCCATCATGACCAGAAGAGGTTTGTTTGACGGTCCTTATCATCAAAGATACCAGGTGTTGGGATTCGAGTTGATCCATCGAGTAAGAAGAGATTTACCATGATTGCCTTGGGATATTCAGGGACAGAAGGCTGTTCACAGTGTTATTCAGCTTCGGATAGAAGGGTAGTGAGCATGTTCTTAGTGGGATGGTGGTGCCCTTGCAATGCTACATATAACGCTATCTATGTTTTGTCAATAGTCTTTCCAGGGTGCCATCCACGTTTAGTGTGGCTTCTCAGCTGTGTTATTTCGTCCACGAAAGTTACGGTTAATGAGTGCAGCTGACTGCTGCTAGATATGGCTCTGTTATTTTCCAAGTCTTCTATTTTTTCAATAGTCAGTCCAATATTCCTTTTTTGTGCTTTAAGCTTGAGCATATTTGTTTTGTTATGTCGTTTCCAATCGGGATCATTTTCTCTGTTCTTTGCTATCCATGTGTAGTGAATTTTGTATTTCTGTATGTGGCAAAGTTGTATGAATCATAATACTCTGGCCATTGTGTGAAGCATCTTCTCCAATTTTGAAAATTGGCTAGTGTCGGGAATGCTCTTTTTCAGTTGAAGTGTTGCCTTCATTTCATTAATATAGTTAGATCTCTTTTCTCCGGTGGCTTTGCTCTTCGTGGGTTGCTCTATGGGCCGGTATTTTTCTTGCCACAGACAGCCCAAAACCATCTTTGAGTTACGTCGAACCACGGGGGTACGTCTCCTTGAATCAGCCTTCAGCCATGTGAGGACTGTTTTACTATCTCTGCAAAAGGTCTTTGACTCTGGTTTAAGCAGG
This sequence comes from Druceiella hillmani, assembly GCA_039881145.1. Classification (NCBI taxonomy): domain Eukaryota; kingdom Metazoa; phylum Arthropoda; class Insecta; order Lepidoptera; family Hepialidae; genus Druceiella; species Druceiella hillmani. The sequence continues at coordinate 16,010,025 of JAYKKI010000019.1, read as the reverse complement.
TGCTCCACTAGCACAGTGGCATGCGACTTATGGAAAGTCGATTATGACCTGTAATTCCAACCTTCGAAAGCACGAGTGACATGTCGGTGCATTCTTTGGAAGTAACGTCATCCCAGTAGAGTGTGGTGGCATACGCGGCTTTGCTGGCCTCTCCATGAAGACGTGAAGCTGAAGAAATGCATGAGCAAGCCTAGTAACATCTAATTACGGTGACATATCGCAAGTTTTCAAGGTGCTTCATCGAATTTTTCCATTGTGCTGCAAGGTCACATTCTATTTTTTAGTGTTACTCTGTATTCCGTCGCCATCTTAGGTTGTGTTCTGTAGTATTTGTCTGGCTCGGATTGTGACTGATGAGGCTAGTTCCAGTGGGTCAAGTAGCATCGTGACAATTGTCATAACTATTCACGCTACGTAGATGTGTTACGCATTAGTATCACAGCGTACAGAGTACGGTACTCATGCCAAGTTTAAGTTAAATGTAAGTTCGCCTATAGTGAATTTCTACATTAGACCAAGCACTTGTTCTGTCTTTGCTCCATCGTTTAAGGTGCCTGTCAGCTGTAGTAATGTATTATGCCTCTTGTACTACTTCTTGCAAATTTGAAATCCATTGCCTTAGTATAAAGTTGCGACACAGATGTATGTCATGTACATTTTTTGCCATCTTGAAAGCTTCTTCTACAGTTCTCTAGCTGTCTAGGTAGGCATTGATATAATGGTTGTTTATTACGGCTTTGGAGTGAGTCTTGCTAAATTTCGAAGCGTTGAGATTCTTCATATATATGGCTGTCGAAGGTGAACAGAGTGCACTGAAGATGAGAGAGCTCATTCTTTATTCTCACAGTTGGCTCCCATCGAGTTGGCCTTCTTGCCACAGATACGTGAATGCATCCCTGTCTTGTGGTTGTATCTGGGCTCTCGTAAACACTTCGGCTATGTGGTAGAGACAGTAATGGGGTCCTGTCTGAAGCGTATCTGACCACGGTTAAAATTGCAGAAGGTCAGGACCAGTTAGAAGGTGGTAATTGAACGAGACCACTTTCATGTGATTCAGTACTGCAAAGTGGAGTAGATACCATGTCTTCTCTTCTATTTTATTTTTTGGAGTAGATCCCTTTTCTTTAAAAGCGTTCATCTGTTGGCAATACTTCTCCTTTAGGACTGGATCTCTGTTGTTCCCCTTTTCTATGTTTATTCATAGTCATTGTCATTTCACTGCATTGTCATAAGTTATAGGCAATTCGATATTATCTTGTTTCCACAATAACGGCATTTAGTAACACCTGTCTTCAGTGTCTGTCATATAATCATTCAGTTTTTATAGTACTTAGTCTACGGGGTCGCCTTTCGATTTCGTCAGGGTTATAGGAAATCTTTTAGTGCAAAGTGATGTTTCAGCTATTCGTCCATGTTTTCTTCTATTAGTGTCAGGTTGTGCATGAAGCTTATGCATGCGGTATCCAGCCGAGTAGTGTGTGAGAGTCAATTGGTTAAGATACCTTTCTTTTCCGCACTTCAGTTACCAGCAAAATCAAGAGCTGCCAGCTTCTGTTTTTGAATTTTCTGCCTTCCTTCCGGCCTTCTTGTACGATATGTAGTAATTTATGGGGGGATGTTTGCACCCATCAACTTCACATGTCTTCATGCGACACTGTGTGTTTTAGTCCGGTTATGTAGGCATCTAAAGTATAGACTATGTGTCTTTGCAGGGTCACATCTTATGTCGAAATTAGACTTCTTGAACTTCTTGCACTTGATCGTGGCACGTCCCACGTTTTAACACACTGGGCACTTAGTCTTATTTTTGTCTATTGTGGTAAATGTTCTTTGTGTTCATCGCTGAACAATGATGTCATTTTTCTGTAGAATTGCATGTGGCTGTTTAAAGGGGCCGTTGATTTCTATCTTGCAATGAAAGAAGCGAGATAGCTTGATTAAATCAGCTTCATCTGTTACAGAGTAGTCGAATCAGCAATATTCAGTGATTACATTAGTTTCACTACTATCGTCTTTGTAACCACAGTGTTGTATAAGTAGAGAATTCTGTCAAATGCTTGAAGTGTTTCTACGCTTTTTGAGATAAGGCTTGCAATGATGCGGACGTTCTTTGGCCTTTCCGTTCGGTGTGGCAGCTAGTTTGGCGAGGCCGATAGTGTCCGGCCTGCCAAAGCAACATTTAAGTATCTTTATGGCATCTATCAAAATCGAATTGTTGATTAGAAGACTGCTTATATATACGTATAGCTTCTTTCGCATTCTCCCTGAGGCTTCGACTCAGTTTTGCCATTTGTTCTGCTTCAATAAGAGTGGCCCCTGATTCATAATAGCTTTGAATGGTAGCCAGTGTTGATGTGTACTGTTGAAAGTAGCACACAGCTAGCGACTGCTGTCTGGCCTTGACAGCGAAGGTGATCGCAGACGTCAGTTCAGAGAAGTTGACTTTTGGTTGGCGCATAGTAATAGCATTGGCTTCGATTGGTGCAGGTTGTAAATGTGTGACTATATAGTATATTTTTTGCTCTGCGGGCACGAATTGATTTATATCTTTGCTGTATCCGGCCGGGCGAAGCCGAGCCTATTCCGTTATGATTCTTAAGTTTATATCTGTGGATGCCGGGATGCAGATGGTTCATCTGTTGTAGGGTTGATTGTTAATGACCGTTCGCTTTTGGTGTGATTTCTTCACGATAACCGGTAGATGAGTCGGACTTTCACTTAGCCACCTGTCGACTTGTTTCATATTCTGTAATAATTTAGTCATCGACAATTTCATCTGTTAGTTCGGTTTCTTTTACGGCAAGACAAGTGGTGGTGAGATTTACTTATAGTAGTTCTTCTCTTGCCAAATCAATATGGTGAGTTTTCTGTGATCCTGCTGTATTTCAGCCAATGTTGTCTGCTGTAGGCATTTAAAAATTTTTGGGAGATGACACGGTTCTGTAGGTAACCTACTTCTGATGTGTCTGTACATGTAGCCGATTAGGCAAACGACATTGACAGCGGTATCATTTCCTCTGTTGGAGCTCTCTCGCTAGTAGATTCGGCAACGACCATGATACTATTTACTCTAAATCCAGCTCAAAAGACATGCGCACGATGTGCGGAATGACAGGCGGTAGTCTGAGCCCCATTTTTGACTGTTGCTGGATTGGAAGATTTAACATTTTTCCAGATTTATGTCAATATTGACTATGAAGTCTGTAGAGAGCTCACTGGGCTGATTACCAATGAATACTCCTCATTGATGTGAGACAATGCTTACAAAGTTGAATATTGTTTAAATTACACCCAACTGCAAAGTGAGCTCGAAGTTGAACTGAATTCCAAGGTGAACTGCAGAGCATACTCGAATTCGAACTGTACTGTACTAATGTACTGATTTATGATGCTTATTTTGCAGTTTCATGACCTCTGTTGCTTATTTTGCTGAAAGGAAATGGCGCAGGATTTCATAAGCTGGATATACTATCCAGCTTTCTTCACCCGTGACAATGTCGAATGTAGTATTTGAGTGAGTGAGTAATCATTTCACGACATCATCCAACGCAAGGGTCTGTTTAAGTTTTGGTCAAATCATGGTTCATGTATCCATCTAGCACAAAGCTTTGTGATGTCTAAATACTACAGTAGACTTAACAATGCCTAAACTTGCTCTAATCTGCTGATAGATTTTTTTCTTTTAAGTCTTTGTTGTGAGCCCAGCATTGATACTATCTACAATTGTCGCTGCTGAGTGACATTCCTTACGCAAATCATCACTGAGAATGGTACGACCATGCTTGACTTTGTTAAACCAATTCGAAGCAACTGCATAGAAGGAGGCTTCATCATAAAAAGCCAGCTGAAATTTAATGTAACTTTTTTGTAGGTTGAGTTCACAACAAAAGTCGTAAAAATCACCAAACGAAAATTGTCTTGTATTAAATTTATCTTGAAGGTTGATACACACAATTTTAAAATTGGTGGAAATTTGTAAAAACAAACGACAGTCCATGTCCAATTTTCAAAATTGGAATGAACTTCTTTATTATTATTATTACAAATGGTCACTTCTAAGAACATTGAGTATTAGCCACATATTCCAAAATTAATCCAAAGATTAAGTATGCGGCAGTGCACACAATACGACGCAACACAGCAAACATGTTATTTGGCTTTGAATCTTGAGTGATACGAATATTATTTCATAGATTGGAAAATCTATTATGCCGATAATTCAATGTTTTTCATAAGTCTTTTTTTCATGGAGATTCAATTTGATAATAGAACATTTAAATGTAATTTAATTGAAAAAAGTTGCAAATAAAACTTTTTTCATATCGAAAAATAAATTATTTCTCACTAATAAAAACTCCAAGTCAAAGAATGGTGCTGTATATTTTTATCTAATATTTACCAATCAATAAACATCTGAATGCAACATTAACTACATACTAAATAAATAAATTATGTTTTTATTATTTCTAAATAGTTACAGGTTCTAGCCTAGATTACTATAAATGTGACAAGTGTTTGAAGAAGTACCTTCATAAACAGGCACTAATGCGACATTACAAAACAGTACATGGAACAGGTTTATTTATGTGTGACGAATGTAACAAGGAATTCAAGTGCAAGACCTATTTATTGAGACACAAGCGCTGCATTCACGGCGGACTGCAGTTTGAGTGTGATATCTGTAAGAAAATATACAAAACCAAACATTTACTGTGCGAGCACATCTTGAGCCTTCATCTCCGTAAGCCTGCAGGTACGTATAGTGGCTTATTTAGGGGGATGCACATGTTGATGGGACACGAAAATATTTTTAGAACAGCTTTAGAGGGGCCAGTTTTAAAGCAAACATTTCAATGACTGACAATCGTGAAAGGCAAAAAAATGAGATACAGTTTGTTGCCATACTTTGCATATATTGTGTATGTGCATTGCATATATTGTGTATGTGCATTGCATATATTGTGTTTTTAATGTGTAAATCATTGTTAATAAGAAATAAAGTACTAATAAAAATTTAATTAACTACGTAATAACTTTTAGATACATTTATAAAAAGTAAACAATGCCGATTATTTATTTTAATTTGTAGCCATTGCCATAAACAAAAATAAACTGCACACATTAATTAAAAATAAACTGCATTCACAGGAATTTAAGTATAAGCCTTATTTACCAATCCACATAGACAAAGCAAAAGTACAAGTGTGACGTCTGCAGCAAAATGTGTAAATTTAGATTCATAAATATTTTTTGCAGACTCATTGTCAAAGGTCTTAATTATTTTTGGGTATAACATATATGACTTTATATTGTGTGTTGTAATGTGCTTATATTTGTTTTTTTTTAATTTTGAACAGTCTCTATATCCAATTAATTTAATTTTTTCAGAGAATGTTTGCTAAGGAAGTCCGACTTTTGCTTGACCGTTTTTTTATTAAGTGTTTTTCTTATTTATTTATATTTTGTTTTTATTGACAACAATTAGATTCCTAGTAGAATGTTGCGCAAGATATTGAAAACTCCAGCAAGACTCTTAATAAAGGACAAACAGCTGTTTAAAATTCTATCATGTATCAGTAACCAAGTATAGCCACTATCAGTAGCCACTATCTACTTGTTGCCGATACCGTCCGTCTTGAGTTTCTTCTGTCCTCGATTGCACCCTGAAATCTACTTTCCAATAAAATATTTAACATTTTTTCTAGAACTAACGAGAGTAGGTCAAAAAATTCGCAAAGGAGGCTAAAAAACATTATTTTGTTTTTCCTTTTGCCATAAATTCGCCTTTAATTCTAATACATTTTTTAAACTTTTCTAAAATTTTTACATATGGTTTTCAACTGACGATTGTCGGCGAAATATGGAAAGTACCATTGAAAGAAACTATTCAAAGTAGCCCATAGTCATTATTATGAAAGAGTTTTATGTCTGAAATAGACATTAAAATTACTGGCCAAGTTATTAATCTTAGACTTGCTACAGTTTTTCACAATCCACCTAGAAAGTGATTATGTGCACCCTGAGTTATGGTTGAATATGGTGTAAGATATTGCTCTTTTAGCATTAAACTGGCTGTATACAGACTGTTTTTAAATTGATATAGCAAGTTGTATTTTATAGGTTCCCGAATATAAAATAAGATGATTGTAATCAATATTTTTTCTTGTATCTCATCTCATTCTCAAGTTGCACTATATCAACGTTAAACCAAGTGTGGAGCATTATGCAGTGCCCGCATACCAGGCCCCGTGCAGTGTCATTTAAAAAATACGACGTTCTGCAGCAAACTTGAATATTATTTCGCGGATAAAAAAATTAATTATAATGTTAATGCAATGGTTATCTTAAATTTTTTCATGGAGTTTATTGACTAATAAAATTTTAAATGTAATTATAATTGAAAAAATAATTAACATACAAATTTTTGTTACTAAAAATATAATAAAGCCAGTAATAAAGGCCCAAATAAAAACATATTGGAGATAATCTCCAAAGTTTTATTTTATATTTTCTGGAGTATTCTAAAAAAAATGTTAGCTATGGGCAGCGTGCAAGGTGCTATCAGTGCCGTATGGCGGTAAATTAATTTTGACTTTCACTGTAAATCTACTTAGAAAGTAGTAAAAATGATTTTACTTGTAACATGACCTCTTTACATTCACTGATGTTTACTATTTTCTGTTGATATAATACTACATTGATATTGACAAACATATAACAAAAAAGTTCATATTTCTGTCTTTTTATTTTAAGTAATCAATATATATATATGTATATATATATAAATATATATATATAAATATATATATATATATATATAAATATATGTGTGTATGTGTTTATGAATAGTTATGGTTTATAAACTAGGTAACTACAAATGCGACAAGTGTTTGAAAACTTATAGGCGTAAAGATACACTGTCGAAGCATTACAAACAAGTACACAGCACAGGTTCACATAAGTGTGACGAGTGTAACAAGGAATTCAAGTGTGAAGCCTATTTACTGACTCATAGGAGCAATGCACACAGCAGAGAACTGTTGGAATGTAATATCTGTAAGAAAAGATGCCAATCCAAACAAGTGCTGCGTAGACATCTGTCGTACTGGCATCTTTCTAAGGCTTTAGGTATGTATGGTAGCTTATTGATGGGATGAGAAAATAATTTATTAACATATTAATCTAATTAAAATTACGAGCCCTCACTGTTACATACTAGCGCCATCTTCATATTGTGTTAAAATAACAAACTAAACAATTTACATTGTCTATAGCTCACTCAATTTGCTCTCTCTGCTAGGTGACATTTCTCAAACTGTATATAGTATATAGTAATTAAATCTGTGTTAATCCACCGAAGTGCCCAACTTTTTACATTAAATCTATTAGCTTATTTGTCCAGAAGCCCCAATAAAAGTGGAAAATGCAAACAAGTTCAATAAACTCAACTGTAAAACAAAAACTGGAAAACCAGCAAAAAACATAACCTCACTGACGTATCATGGTCCTGTTCGTGTATATAGTTGCCACAAAGTCTGCCAAGGAAGTATATATATACGAAAAACTTGGCGTGCGCTTTCGACAACTGAGGGCTAGCACGCCGTGTGGGCTGGTTTCGTAGCTTATGTACAACTAATCTTGCTGGATGTCAAAACGTAGAGGCAAAATAATGACAATGGCTCACAAACTGCCATTGAAAGCTCTGGCATTAAGATTAGTGCAGACTTGATGAAGGCTAAAATCTTACAAGAAGTTAAATAAAGATGATTCAACAGCTGTTTCCACTATCATAAAAAAGGCTATAAAAAATATCAACTTAAAGGTTCTCGCTGCTTCAGCTGTAATAAATATGGAGATATAAGTACAGAGTGCAAATATCTCAACCATAGAGGAAATCACATCAAGAAACTTCAAGTTATGCCGCTGCTTTCATAGCTTCTACTATACGCCTTTCAATTTCAAAAGCGAATCTTTGTAAACAAACTGATTTGACAGTTCAGGTATTGAAAACCTTTTGTTACATTTTTATTAGTAATTTATTTGGCATTTATGATCAAAAAATATAATTTTTTTGTTAGTATGCACATTTACACTGTATATACGTAAGTTACATAATATAGGTTATATTTTATATTTAAGGTAATTTCAAATAAGTAAGATGAAATATTTCGAACAATTTATAAAAATTACTGTTACTTAAAAAAAGCATATAATAAAGTAATGTCAAAATTTTTTTAATAGAAATAGTAGTTTCATTAAATTTTACATATACAGAAAATTAAATTTTTTTAAAAACAAGCTAATGTATAACAATACACGAAATACAATAATATTGCACAGACGAAATACACTGCATACATCATGCGATCACATCACAATGAACCTGCACTTCCACACCAATATTCAAATATTGCATCGGCGGGAGAGCAGGTCAGCGCTCGCATTCCAACATCTTTGCCAATTTCACACCTGCATCACTGAGAAATACTATTACAGAGCATATCATATCTATTACAGAACATATTTGCAGAACTTATTCATTACAAATTTATCTATTGCATTGTTTATCAACATTAATAAAGTTTGTTCAGCCATGCCGTGGGGCTCATAAAATGACACTGTTTCAAGTAGAAATCTTTTGACATAGTTTAATTTAAAAGTCTTTTTTTTTGTCATATATTGTTTCTTTTGTGCCCAGATCATTTTGATTATGTTTTACAGCGATATAATACATTTATTAAGCCAGCAATCTTAGTAAGTGTATTCTCGAATTACTGTATACTGTCCTTAGAACAACATTCACCATTTTAAATATACTAAAACTTAAAAATAATACACACATAACACAACGAACTTAACATTATAAAACACATAATAATATAATAAACTTAATATGCCTTGAATTTAATATAACTTAATGCCGAAAATTCAGAGAGCAATATTGGAAAGTGACAAAAGTCGAGCGTATTTCAAAACACTGACAGATCAGTGTGCCTCTCTGCTTAATTGCCATTACGTTTGTAAGTGTGGCAAGCAAGGGTAGTATACGTAGTATACTTTATTTAATCTCCATATCTAATTCTCTAAATCTAGATATTAATTGGTCACAATATCGAATCTCCATATTAATTGCTCATATGATTGATCTCCTGAATCTATATGCCTTTGGATGTAAGTAGTGTGACCCTTGTGAACATATGAATAATGAATGTTGGAAATAATTATACTAGCTGTGTGCTCGATTGAATTCAGATTTGTTAGTTCTTCGTACATGGTCACTTCCATACAATTGTTAGGTTTCGTGTTTGTGCAACACCCAGACAGACAGATAATCACACGGACTCATATTGGATGTCCTCGAAACAAAAACTAATCATTTAGTTTTACCAAACATATGTATCCGAATGGAGAAAAGAGTTAATAGTATAATGTGTAGTAAAACATTGTTATAACGATTCGACTTGTAGCGCATTCCTGTATATTACGTTTTCTTTGGAATTTCTGACATAGTTTTATCCATATTAAAAAATTCTAATGCAATGTGTATGTCTCACTTATAACGCTCGTACAGTGAACGGTGTTGTGTCACTAGTGTATATGTATTTGAATTGCATTTAATCAATTACAGCCATCTGCCAGCAAAATCAAATTTTAATTTTTTTTTGCCGAATGCGCCGCAAAATTCCGAAGCCCAAATTGGTATCTTTATGTGATAAACTTACAAAAGTCTCATAAAGTCATCGAAAGTCAGACGATGATTTTATGAAAGTCCGACGAAAGTATGGATTTAAAATAATATTATTAACTCTCAAGGTGTATTGATCATACAAAATGGGTATTACATTTCTTTCCTGTCTAATATCCATCCAAATTTTTTTCAGGTTATACAAGTAGTATAAAAATTAAATTAGGTTTGTTAATTTGAAGCAAATATTTAATAATATCTCAAAGATTTTGAGACGAGGTAAACATTCCATTTTCCACAGCCATTGACAAACATAGTTAATTTGTAATCTACTTGTGCAGGGTTGCAAACACAGATATATGATTTTTTTCAGAATGATGTTTCAATTATTATATTATTTTCTGCCTAGTACATTATGCCGTTCATAATGCAACGTATAATAAATAATTAAAATTAAATAATTTATGAATGTTGAAACACCCGGCCAGGAATCGAACCCTTAGCCACTTAGTCTTAGCCACTGCGTTACGGGCCATTTTATATAATGCAAAGCACATGTAAATAATGCCGAATATTGACATTACAGCTTTTTAGAATGTTTTTTGAAATAGATGTATCTAACATTAAAAATAATAATTGAAAATGTACATGGAAACTCGAAAGAAAGCTGTGCTATTATAAAAAAAATGAATGAAAGATAAAAAAAAACTACCCTAAAGTGCATATAAAATATGTAGTCTTTGACTTCAAAATATTACCCTCATTTATTTGGGAAGAAAATAACATGACACAATGATAGTTTTCATTATCTGTACGCCAAATATAACTTAAGAATATTTGTATATCATGCAATCAAATCTAGAAATAAAGCAGTGTAAGCTGACATATTGCAGCCATCACACTCTAAGGCGTTATAAAATTTATGAACATTATATGATCTGCACCTTTTTTGCGTCTAAATTTCAAGTATATTTATGAAATATTTCAAATATCTGACCCTGTATGTCTTAATTGTAACAAAGATGGAGAATTATCCATTTTTACCAAAGTTTCTTAAGTAAATATTTTGATTATGTATATAGTTTAATAACACTCTGGGTATAATACAATGAGTTCTGTAAATATTCAAGAAATGGTTGAATATAAATTTGTGCCAACCATATTTTAACTGTCAAATTCATTTGTTTACAAAGATCATTTGTTGAAATTAAATGGAGGAAAAACATTTTTAGCATATTTATGAAGTTCATACTTTCAAGAACATATGTTTTGTACATTGCATGTTCACAGGACACTAATGAAGATTGACCTGGTTCATATAAATAGAACATCATTTTTAAAAAAGGTGAATTTTTTAGAATATAAAAATACAAGCAATTTTGCGATGGACAAACAGGAAAAGGGAACAAGTAAAATATAATTTGTAGATATAACTGAAGTGCATAAACGCACGTATGTTATGTTTTTAACGTATCAAAAATTGTTGGTAAAAAATCTGACAAAGTACATAATAACTTTTTAGAAACAGTTATAGAAAAATAAACAATTGCTCTTTTAATTTGTAGCCAATGCCTAAATGAATTAAAAATAAACTGTTAACCAACATCGGCATTCATTTTGTGGTGAAGTGAATATCTTTTTGGTGTTTCCAATAGACATGAGCGAGTCAATCGACTTTCATGATTGCTATAATTTATGATCAGGTTATCGAAACCCTTTCATTTGATTTAATCAAAAACTTTTCATCTTTTGGACCGCATATATTTGTCATCTCCTTGAAGGAATGATATTGATTTGTCACTACGGAGATGGAATTGTGAAACCATCCGTACTGTATCAAATCATTCATTAAAGCCATCGTTACTGCGTAGTCATTTGGAAACTAAACTAATTTCAAAGGTCAGTCTGTGGCCTTCTTTCAACGTAAATTAAAAGATCTCAAACAAAGGCAAAAATCTATGGAGTGACTATCCCTGGACACAAATGTCAACATTCTGCAAGTCTCTTTTAGAGTTAATTATTAATAATTTGTTGGCAATATGTTTCTTTGTAAAACAAGTATTTAAAATATATAAACACTTTTTTAATTTGAAATGTCATAATGAGAATTACACTGGAGAACTGGAAGGAGTGTTTCCATTGGCGATTACGAAGTATCAAACTTGCGCTACGCAGATTACACCACCTTGTTTGCTTCTGAAACAAGCCACATGTCATACTTACTTCTCAAGATGGAGCGCATAAATCTCAAATTTGGTTTAAAGATCAATCACAGCAAAAATAAAATGATGATTCTTGACTGTGCTCGCTTGAAGTCACTGAAATGACGAACCTTGAAGTGGTTCAATCAATATAAATACCTTGGAGCTTTGATCTCTAACAACGGTGGATGATTGGATGAGACGGGAGAACTTATGGTGATTACTAGATGGGCTATGGATAAATTGAATAAAATATGGACGAACCGAAACACTAACAAGGCCACTAAGACTCAGCTCGTTTGAACTCTGGTGTTCCCCATATTTCTCAACGCTGCAGAGATGTGGACGTTATGAATATTTGAGAAGAACAAAATGGACTCTCTGGGGATGTGGTGTTGTAAAGAAATGCTTATGGTATCGTGGACTGAGTTCCGCACGAACGTCTCTATACTTCAAGACCTTTGCATCAAGCAACGTCTATCGACAGTGGTCCAGATTTGGATTCTTAAATCTTTGGTAACATCACACTTGGAGATATTATCTCCATAGGGCGTCTCTTGGTGCAGGGAAGGGTAGAAGGCACTAGACCAAGTGTTAAGCGGTCACCTGTATGAGTGCACCAGGGTGACGACTAATAGGGAGAGACGTAGAGGCATTGCGAGGCAAGTAACAATGGCCATCCATAACAATACTACATACTCACTACGACCGCTCTGTCAAAAGTGAAACGATGGAGAAGAAGATATGCATGCATGTGGGACTTTTCGGATTGGTCATTGGTCTCTTAATGATAATCAGCTCGCATCACATAGGTACGTGAATTGTGAACTACAACCACTTTTTAATTGCACGGACTAATAAATATTTCGATATAAACATAAAAAATCTCATCGCATCATAGTTCTTCCCCTGAAAGCATCATCGAAACTTATGAATGCGTCAATGAACCTTTGACAAATAGAAAAATCCTCTGCATTGATGGAAGAAGCGGAAAAATATCCAGCCACATGTCCCACATGAATAAGTGTATACCAAGTCTGAGCTAGTTTTAAATTAAAAAGAAGCCATGTAAAGCAACTTTCCAAGACTGGTGAAAATAACACTAAATACTTCGTGCAGTCTACAAGTATTGTAAGTTAAATTAAGCAAGTGAATGTATTCACTCTAATAAGAGAATTATAGTAACCCAACTACTTATTGAACAAATTGATAGTTGCTGTATATTTATAGAAACATTACATGTACACTCGGTCAACTGGTCACATTACATTCCTCCTTTATTATTAAGAATGGTAATGTAAGTTTATCTCAATAAAAGTAATGCTTATATTAGTTCAATTACTGATCTGTTTGTTTAGCCTACATTTAATCTAACCCTTTGTAATCGGTTGCCGCCTGCCATTTTCAAATATTTTATAATACCTGATGTTTATTTACATACAGTATCCAATTTATCGAAGCAAATGCGGCATGGTTCACAATTTACTTTGTGCCGGCTGGCGCGACACGTGGCCCGGCTGTCTAATGAAATGTTCTAAGAAAGGATGACCCGTGAATTGAATCGAAATCATAATATTAATATTCAGACGTAACTCGTCTCCATGGTGTGTAATATGTATTCCAGGCGAAATTATTATTTGAATCAAATGAATTTGCCAATACCAATCAAACAATTATCGATGATATTGCTTCATTGGTAACGGAGAAAAAGATAAAACCATTTACAATTCCGTGATTCAATCACTCATTCATTTTAAAAGGTAGAATCGTACTTGTTGCTTCATTCATGATTGACACATTTCTACTTTCCAAATTTTTGTAGCTTTTTTCGAGCTGTCAGGCCTACGAAGTTCACAGATTAGTATATTACATCTGTGTATGGAGGATACAACGAGACACAATGCGCACTTCATTTACAAAGTACAGTCGAAAATGTTAATAATGACATTAAAGGGACTAAATGATACTGAGTTGTTAAGACCAATTGCCATAAAAAACTGAACCAGCCTTACTTTTTTAAAATTATTCTCATGTTTGTGTATTTGAGCCAATTTTGACGTAAATATGCTAACAAGCCATAAATAAAATGAAAACATTGAACCCGTTGACATACGTATATTTATTTTTATAGAAATTCTGTAATTTTCTTTTGATCCGGATGCTTCAGATGTGCATAAGTAGATTGCGTTTTACGTTGATGTCTCCTGACAGTTGCCACTGTGATACTGCAGAAATGCTTCAAAGCATACACCTTAGCCTCTGACAAGTTTGTGAGTCTATTTGCAGAAAATGTTATAAGTGTAAATCCTCCATACCGCTTACCGAAACTATCTTTTTTCAAACAAATTTAACCTAAATTTAAGGAAAACCTACTTCTGGATGATATTATGTGAAAATAACTGTATTACTAATGGTTTTCATGTTTTGAGAACGTTTTGTACAATAAATCGAATTATTAAGAATGAATAACTGAATCTAAATTGACATTGGTAACAAAGACAAAATTTCTTCGTTGTAAAAATATAGTTATATCAAATGAGAAGGAAGTAATGCACAATTTTATTATTTAGTTACAAAAAATAAATAAGATATGATATGTAAACAATCTGCGTATTGCATAAGTTAGATTAATTGGAATTTCATAGAATGAAAACTTGTGTCACAAAATATAGCAGGTATCATATCTTTTTAGCTGTCAACTTTATACCAGTGTGATTACAGAAAAACTCGTAATAGTTTAACGTTTTACTATATTTAAAATTTTATGCTGGGACCTCATATCCAGCATACATAAGTCTAATTCACATTTGTAATATTACAAACAAATTTTTGCATTGTCATTTAAGGGTACAAATAAACCGAAGTGTGTTACATTATGATATGTGGTCATTTCATAATCTCAATTTAAAAATCAGATATTATTCTTTTGGAGTGGACTAAAATAATAATTCTGAGCGTCTCTCATAGATATGGACAAGCAGCAATGTCTCCAAGCCACGCAAGAACCAGTTCATATTAAAGAAGACAATGATATTGATATTGGACCCACTGTACTCCAGCATATGGACTCCTACTACGGAACTGATCAGGTACAAGCAACCTCAAAAATGGCTGTCTGTGTTGAGACTAATTTTGTTTTTGGTGCAAATGATAATTTATAATATAAATATTAAACTTAAGAATTTGACAGTACATCTTGATAATATTTCTTCTAATTTATTTATCAGAAATGACTAAATCAGACAGATTGGACGTAGCCTTATACATGCCTTCCCCATTTTTATCCCGGAAAGCCTTCCCTATTTCATTGTTGGATTGAGAATTTTAAAAAATTATGATGACAATTCAATGGTACTCGCAATGACAAATGTAGAAACTGATTTTTGTTATTGTTTTTCTGCAAAATTAACAGCCAATTTCACTCCGTAGCACACTCTGCTACGAAGTAAAATTGGCTGCTAATAGCTTTTGTTAGAAGCTATAGTTACTGTATTTTATAACGATAGAGAAATGCTTTAAAACGTATCCTTTTTACTTATTATTTTATTTAACTCAACTTAGATTCAACTTCTATAATAAACAAATTATTCACACGTTACATTCAATGTTATTTGGTTTGTATGAAGAAGACATTACACTGTCACTGAAAATCCATATTTTTCTTAGCTATTTTGGCAACGAGTAATTCTCTAGCATCATGTTCCAAATCTAGTGCATGATGCATAATTGAACTTTATAGCACTATTGTTCTGTACAGTAGGTGAGCTTAATTGCATCTGCACATCTTCATTAAACATTTTTGAACTGTTGTTCGTTTTTGGGAAAAAGTTGAATAGTATTTTTTTTTACATTGTAGATGTCTAATAGCAAACATATTACATAATCTGTTCAAAATGTGGAAAACCATAGCAAAACTCTTAATATAGGAAGTCAGCTGTTTACAAGATATCTGTCAATTCTATCTTATGTTAGTTCTCAAATGACCTCTAGGGAAACTCAATTATATTCTATAGCGTAAATGTAATACTCTAAATTCAATAAAACTGTTATGTAAGTCTCTTGTTGCATCAGGTTCTTACAATGATTGCCCTTTTTATGGGGATTTTTAGAATAAAACTAATTCATGATCCCCCCAATGAAAAGTAAGAAATAGGACTTAAAATAAATCACATAATATAAAATTAAGAGGCAAATTTTGAACCATCAAAGTAATATTGCCGTAGTGACGATAGTAATAACGTAGCCATCTAGCTTACATACTCGTAGCTCTAAACTTGCTAGTGACTTTGGGAACATTCAACACAATTGCCATTTAATGGGATCTTTTGTGATAATTTTGAAAATTCCAGAATTGTCATTTGTCACCAACAGGATGAAAAGTGATTTGCTTAAACCAAATAATTTACACATAAACTAATATGAATTTTAGTGAAATTTAATTACATACACTTTTTGTAATAATGCTACAAGTCTACGCTTTTTTTATAGGAAACTGAAACTGGCAATATTTTAACATTAAGTTACACTTGATTTCTTTTTGTCTCATCAGGTTGCAATATCCTCTAACAGTTCAAAATTACTTTTAATTTTACAAATCTCCGTATCAAAATGAAGCATGTTTGATCTTCATACATAACTTGTGCAGGTTGGACTTGGCTTTATTTTCATTTCATGATGAATAATCTACCAATCTCATGATACACAGCTACTCGAAAAGCTCTTGGTCTCCTCCATAAAGTTCCTTTAAATAGATCAGTCGAGTGATTTCCTTCTATGGCGTCGGCTGTTTTACATGTTTCTTGTCAAAAATTTGGTCGGTGCACTTACTTCAACCCTCCTCTTGTTTGACAGCCATCATTTCACATTAGTTGGTACCAATGTATCGAGAGCACACGTGTAAAGGATTGCTTGGTTTCCAGGTAAACATTAAACAAGAAGATGAAGTTCACTATGGAGATAATGACTGATGAACGATCGTACTGCATAGTCAAGTTAATGTAGAACATACTGAAGGTAGAAAGGTAAGCTAATATTATCAGGATTATTTTGTTTATTACTTTACAAAATTTAATGCACTCAAACAATTTAAAATTATTGTGAAAACCGAAAGAAAAGCAAGAAAAGATGCATTGAATCTAGTCTACATAATATTATGTTAAAGTGTGCAATAAAATATTGATTATGTCGTATTTATTAACCCTTTCATCACTCACCTTTTTGTTTTTGCTCTATTTGGTCAAAATCCATTTTCTTATGCCGGTAAACAATTTATATATTTATTAAAACTTATTCAAATTGCTTATTTGCCCAGTGTTCTTTGTGTTAGCCATCAAACTGTGAAAGGTTAACAAAGCCTGGAGGCGTGTAAAAGTTGACAAAACCAAGAGTACTTACCTATGTAACAAAACTTATACCACTATATATTCATAGTGATATACTACTGAATAACAAAATTTATATCATTACGTGTATAGCGAAGAGCTGGCCGACTGAACAAAAAGTTTAAACTTTGCTGCTATAGCCAGTAATCCAGGATTTTTTTCTTTTAATTCTACGAGAAAACACTGGGATATAAAAAATTGCAAGCATTACAAAAAGAACCCTTTTCTTAGATGAAAAGGGCCTAAAATGTAATTTAAATAGGAAATTGGAGTCATTTGTTCTGATCCTCTATAAAAATACTGCAGCCCTAATGGAGACATGGCTGAAATGCCATCAAAATGAACTCTAGCTAACAGACAAAGGCTGTTTGAAACAGCAGCTAGCATGAATACTGGTTAATGCTAAAGAACTGATACAATGAAGGAATTTAGTGCAACTTAGTAATGATATATTACAATGTTTACTCTTTTAAACACAGCATTGCACTTGTGACGTATCTTAGAGAACCTTATACCCATAAATGAAAACAAGTGTTAAGGTAGTTGTTGCATGACAGTAACATCCAAACGTTATTTTAAAATGTTTTATGGAAAATTGTATTGAAAATTTTATTACAACATCATTTTACATTACAAATCGTTCGATACATTTTTAAATGAAATTTATTTTTAAACTTTAAAATGCCTTAGATAGTTATAGTTTTTAAAATAATATTATAGTTATAATATTAGTTTTTAAAATAATTTCGTCAATAACGCTTTTTACGCAACTTTTTTTCAACTACCTTAAAGGCATTCATATCAACAATTTTGAAGTAGTTCAGCACAAATATAACTAAATGGTGAAAGAAATAAAATGTACCATAAGTTGAATTTGTGTTTTGTGTATATCGTTTCTAATGCCAAAAGTAAGCAACAAAGCCATATACACTCATGCATTATCATTTATGACAAATATGATGGTGTATTGCATTAGTTCTTCATTTCATTCTTCAACAAAATTGTATTTTATACAATTGTGTATAAGAGTGTCGCATATGCCGCCTTCATCATTCCTGGCCACCTTCATATTAACAACAAAAATAGATGCTGATTTATCCTGTATAAAAAGGACTGTGGGGCTGTAGCCTCCCATTTAATTTAAAAAAGATCTGCCCATTTGCATTTTTTATAGTCATACTTTATTCGTGCGAATGTATGAATAAACTTTGTTTATTTTGTGATTTAAGGTTTAAAGTCTATCTGATAAAATGAAATTGATGAAAAATGCTTATTTCAAAATTAATACCAACATTGTTAATAACATCAGATCACGCAACCAACACAGTGCAGTACATATAGATATAATACATACACACATATGTTATTCTCTGTATTTTGGCAAGGTGCATATCATGTCGCCCGAGCTCTTGATTGATTTATATGAAGTGCTGGGGCACAGCCTCAAGTACAGTTCGACACAAAATGAAAAAGAGGTTTTCATAAAAAAAGACTTTTTATGATTTTTTTTCTATGACTAAGTTTTATTTTAATAACACTTAATTTTAGGAAAATATGTTAAGTAAAATCACTTTAAAATTTTTAGAATATTAGTTTCGTAAAATTAACAGACATTTGATAAATTTTCAATGTAGAAAGAGGTCAAGAAAAAAAATTAATACATATATGTATAGCTTCGCATGTTTCAATAACGATATAAGTGAAAGCTTGGTGAAATTATCATATGAATATTGCTAGTCTGTGCGTGATTTTCTTGTAGCAGGACACCTCAACGTGCCACTGAGGCGTTCGTGTCCTGATGTAGCTCTCCTCATATTCACTTGTTAGTTTAGACTCCTTGAAGGCAGAAGCTCTTCCTGATTATCTCGTGATAGTCTTTAAACATTTAAAATTTGTTAAATTTTTAGGTTAAAATATTGATATAAGATAAATATATGACAAAACTGTTTACCCAGACTCTCCTATTTCTTTTTATAGTTCGTTGTTGTTAATAACAATAAAGAGTTTAGTCCGAATATAACAATAACTCTAACTCCTTGTTCAGTGGCGCGTAGATAAAAAACATGTTGCATAGCTGACTATCCTAACTAAACTGACATGCTTGGGTGTATGACAGTAATGATTACCCTGGGTTGTCAAGACAAGTTTCACCACTTGCCTCGTTATGTGTCGGCACCTTGAGTTTATTTTTTTTATCGATTTGAAAACTTCCCAACAATTTGAAAACAATTTTTTAGCAAAATAAATATTACAGAAAACAATAAAAAAATTGTCAAGTAAAGTTGAAACTTCTTTTTCTGCTACAAGGCTCAACAAAAGATTTTTTAATTCTTTGCATTGAACAGTTTTTTTTATATAATAGCTTTTATGTTACGTAAATCACAACATTGTATACATTGATTTTTTTTATTACATTCACAGGTCAATCTTGTACATGTAACTACTGCCTGCAGATATTGTCAACAAATGTGTCATTATAGCAACATATAGAATGTGTATAGGAGAACGCATTTACCAATGTCTGAAATGTGATTAATGTTTCAAATATCAGACTGACCTTCAGCAACATGAATTGTTGGTCCACAGTAATGCACAGAAGTGAGCACAAGTTATATGTGTTGGGAAGTTTTTATTACTCATGGGCTAACAAAATATATGAAAATGATCCATAATTCAAAAACAGTGTTTGTAAGTTACGCGAGACAAAGATCCACATCTTGCCCCTGGTGAGATGGTTACAGCGACAGTGACGGATGTTCACCATACAAAGTGATGGTCATGAAAGAAGGGTTAGTTGATGGGAAAGTGGTGTTAGACCCAGTTGTGTTGCAGCACCAGAATGGTTATTATCAAGTGTGTAAGGAAGAACCACAAGGAAACTGATGCCGATTGGTTTTTTTTTCATTAAATGGCTGGTATACAAAAAGCAAGACCTGAAATTTTGCCAGTGACACGGATTTCAGGTGTGAACCATGTGCTTTTTCATTTGAGTGGAGCATGTGGGGGTTAAGCTGATACATCACATACTTTCTAGTACTACTTACGACGTTGCTGTATTCCTGTGTTTATGTTTGACAGTAACACCACCAGTTGGAAGCATCCTGATGGCAGAGAAATTTATTTGTTTGCTTTGCTTTTATTTACGAACTGTACAAAATTAACAAAAATGATACACTCCTAATATGATGATTTAGCAATTATGAGTGTATCATTTTTGCAATGGATACATGAAAAGGAAGAAAGGGAGGCCTTATAGGATTTACGGACCCGTCACGCATCTGTCCCTGGGATACACTTGATACAAAAACAATGACTTTTTTCTGAAGAGTTTAATAAAGTTGAAAAAAATTACGAATTAGGTATATTATTATTACTAATACTATGAATTGCTTTGGATTAAATTTCTATTATAACTAAAATTGATATTTTATAGGTTGTGTACTGATGAGTGAAGGTTGTTCTGGAAAAAGAAGAGCCCCCCTGCGTAATACTGCAAAAGTGACTTAATTGTATTTCTCAAAAACTGTTTCATATAAGAGGATGGAATTTGCTTTTAGTCGCACGGGGTGCTAATTATGTCTTAAGGATTCCAAAATAATATTTTTTTAGAGGTTTAGAAAACGGAGTTGCTGAGATATTGCTTAAGATTTCTGCACGAATTATGTTCTTCCTTTATATTAAAAACTTCTAGAGTTAAAACTATGAAGAATTTCTAGAAGTTTACATGAATTTTACAACAAGAATATTGAAGCAATGTTGACAAATATGTGTAGGCAATATGGTTACGTAACGAAACATAGACTAATGATTTTATAAAAATGCTACGTACCCTTAAATATTTATATGTACCCTAATATGAACAGAACTCTTCTAGTGCGTGTACTAATCACATTTAACAGATTTATTTTCTCTGTTACATTTTATTCAGTTTCTTGCTGACGTAATGGTTTTTACTTCAACCCAGCGTGTTTATTTATGCGGCACGTACCAGTTTGGAGAATGAGTTACTCCACAGTGAAAGTTCTGTCAAAATCCATTCAAATGAATAAAGTGGCATAAACTCTTCAAATTCATTTTAGAACCCTTCATCATGGAAAAAAGTATTGCACGGCCATTATGTGCACTGAAAATGAATTTTTTTCATATGTATTCTGAAGTGGAAAATGGATGTAGATTAATATAATCGTAATAAATGCCAGGAAACATTATTTATGGAGAATCTTTTTTACTAGCGCAACTCCATAGATCTTAATAATTTGATTAAGATTTTTTCATGTGATTACCAGCACGACCCGAACCCACTTTAAATTATTTTGATTAAGATTTTTTTATGTGTTTTTTCTTTAGTTATCAAAGTCTCCTGCTTCATATTACTTTAACAAAATATAATAATGCACCACGCTTATAATATATCCGTTCAAGTATTGCCTTTCCCCTCTTTCTTCCTCCTTCGCATGTATGAATACATTGAGTCGAATGACTTCAACATATATTTAAACACAAACACATCCTTTTAATACAAACGTCTTTTATTCCCCTTAAACTTATCCAAATTGCAAAATGTACAGTTTTTAAAAATAAAGTGGCACGCTGTGCCTTCATATATTTCATGCGCTTCTTGAGGTGTGTTTTTTCTTTTGAACATAGTCCTTCGTTTTATTTTAATTAACAAAATATAACAATGATGCACTTGTCTGTTCTTGTTTCCCCTCTCTTCATTGATCCCCATCTCCATACACAAATACAAAGAACTGAATGTCATGAGAATTGTATTTGTACTTTTTTTGCGTCTAAAAACCTATTATTTTCTTTTAAACTATTGATTCAAATTACAAATGTGAGGGACCAATATTTATCTGTAGAAAATGCCTACAAGTTGCTGTGACATTTACTTTATTGGAGATTAATAAATTGAACTTCACTATTTTTATCCCGTGCACTTTTTTAACTTGAAAACTGTTCTCATGGCTTATCTGTGAAATATAGAGCTTTCTTAAGACTTTCTAAAAATTGACAATACAAGCATCACTGTGTCTGCAATAGTTTTGCAGAATTTGTCAAAACAGGACCGAGACCAGCGACTTTTTCTCCAACTACCATGATTTTTTTAATTACGTCTCAAAACTTATACAAAATATATATACAAGTATAGCCTTTGTTAATCTGGAAACCTATGAACTATCAACTTGCTTAAGTTGTTTGTCAATCAGATTAGCTGTGTTTGCATGATTCCCTATGAAACAAGTAAACAGCTTTCTTATAATTAGTGTGATTGTGAAGTGTCATTGTAATGCGTTGACACTAACAAATTCTTTTTGTGTCAATATCTCAATGTTGCTAGTACATGAAGGTGAATTTACACTTCAGCTAGGAACATGAAGAATACTGAAACAAGTTAAACTTACTTTAGTAATGGTCTGTATGCGGAGGCGGAAACTCTATACATCTCCCTCTCTCCCCACTAGTGATTTGCTTCGTTTATTGTTATTTATTAATTTAGGCTGCTGTGACAAAAGAAACTTCACTTCTTAAGTAGACAGTAATAAATTACAACTTTTTAGGGAAAAAATTGGCACAATGTGCTCAGTGAACCACGAGGCAGAAGTAAACCATTTATAACAGTTTAATTTTGCTTAAAAAAATAGAACATGCAGTGGTATGCAGATGATCACGTTTTTATGTGACCTTTGATTCGGTATAATTTTTGCAACCGTACTATCGAGTTTATCAACTTAAATGGTTGTACTGTAATAACTGTAATTTTATTAATTAAGGACAGTAATACTGAATTGCATATGTTTACAAAAATGCCACAAATCATCGTAATAACATTTACACAAGGAATGGTGATATTACAATTTTGTCAACATAAGATCAGGATAGATACAGTGAAAGGTGAAATTAACCTTTCGCATTTTGTTTATCAGCAGAAAAAAATTTCATCTCAAAAGATTTTCATCGTACACATATCAGATTTATTATCGTAAGAACAACCTCTTGCAGCTAATCATGACACACACAAGCACTAAATGTTTGCATTGTAGTAGATTGTTAGTAATTTTTAAACTGATGAAGATGTATATAAATAGAAATTAGCCATAATAATCAAGTAAACCTATTGTAAACACAAAAAACAAACAATACGTTTTTGATAGTGAGACGATAAAGAAATGGGAAGGCAAGGTGAAATGTTTTCAAAATTACTGTGTCTTAAGATATCTACAAAACATTGGTACTATGATTGGTTCATCAAAGTCTTTCGATGAATCATGTTATAAGTGACAGCATTTGGAAAGAAGGCAATTATGAGACACTCTTTTAAGTGGTCTTGATCATGATGAGAAGGAGGTTTGTGAGTAGATTTCAGTATCCTTGACGAGCGTAGCTACCCTTAGAATCCTCCCCTATTTGATTTGGCTGTTCACATTTTCAATACATTTAACGAAGCTCATCCCACATATTTCAATACATTGAAGATATGTGGGATGAGCGTCGTTAAATCTGTTCGAAGTGGGGAGGAGAGCACTCTGTGACTATTGGAAATTTACATGGTCAACGATAATTCTGGGCCGAATGGAGGTTTTAACATTGGATTTCAAAATAAATGTACTTTGCAATCCTCGGTAGTTCCCTTGCTGCTTTTTTAAATTACCTTTTTTCTGTTGTCTATTTACAGTTAAGTTAGGAGTTTTAATTTTAACAATATTGGCATTTGTATAATTCCATGGTGAAATAACACTTAGAGTTTTATTACGTCCATTGATCTGTCTGTCATAACTTCATAATTTCCAGTTATCCTATGTGCATATAATTTGAGAGAAAAATGTGGAGTTATCAATTCGTAAACAGCATAATATTTAAAGAAATAGTATTATAATGTACCTTTGCATAATATAACATGGATGCGAAAATGATTTTATTACTGGATAGACCTTCTGAAAAGAAAGTGAGATTTCATTTGCCATTTTTTCATTTTCAAGTTCTGTTTTTGAAATATTAATCTTTTATGTGACATGCATTGTGTCCAATGAATAATTGGAATAAATTCTAAATAATTAAATTTGGTCAAGACTTTCAAATGAAATTCTTTCTTTCAACATGCATCTACTATTTCAAGAGATATAGACAGCTGTAGAATTTCATTTAGTCCGTGTCTCCACAGACAACTGGCTGGCTTTTTTTTAAAAATATATTAAAATTATTTTAGTTTTAACATAAAAGAAGTAATTGGGAAGAAAAGCGAATAATGTTATTCTTCCATAAAAAAACTTTGAAAATGCCTTATACTTTATACTTAAGTCATTTGGTCAATTTAGAAAAATCATAACTGGTTTTATATTCACTTTCAAAAAATCATGAAATACAACAAAAAAGAGGAAAGTTCATTTTTTTCTGTTTTCTGAATTTTTTCCAAAGAGTTAATAATGGTTTTCAAAAAATTGATTTAGCTTTTCAATGCGTTATGTTTGATGGAGTAATACCCAAATTTATATGGTTCAGAAAAATTTTTATGGTCTGTTCATTTTCCTACGAAAACTCAAAATTAGAGTTGTTCTTGAACTATATATTTATTTTACATCTGTCATGTAGCTTATTCTTGTTTAGTTTCATTCGGATGAAGTATCATGATCGATCCCACTAGGACAAAAATTCCCTTTTTACAAGGATTTTTTAAATTGCTTGTTTTAAAAATAATAAAATCGGCGACAATATTTATGTGTTTTAAGAAGTGTTTAAAATTAGAAGAGATTGGTTGAGGATTCCACGTTCAAATTCAAAGGAAAACGGTCTTGCTCTAGATATTAAATGTTAAAGAATGAAACAATATAGATAATGTCGGAGAATATATTAAAATTGGATCTGATTTATTTTGTGAAATTGTCGAACTGTCAAAGGAAGTGTGTTGGCGTTTTGGTTTCTGAGGATTTGTTTATCTTTACTGGATATTCTATTAATTTTATTGCTTAAAATATTTATATAGTTTTATTATAATTTTTGGATAAATTGTGCAAAATCGATCGTTTGTTCTGGCAAGTTTTATTTTATTTTTTTTATATAAGTGTGTTGAACCGTGGGTTGCGTATTCTCTGGGTCAAATGGATCCTAACATTCCTCCTAAGCCCCAGGACCCACCTGATTTAAAACGTAGATCTCGAAAATCATGAAAAATTAAGTCAAAATTATCAAAACATAACTCCGATTCTTCTTGCACACTTGTCCAGGAAGACTCCTCGTCCTGAAATTTTCCCCAATTCCCCAAAAAAAATTCTTCCCATTCCTCACCTTCCCCATATCCATTTAGCAATGTAGCTGAGAAATGCCGTTCTTCCGAACGTTGTTTCCGATGTGGTGAAGGCCATCTCGGAAAGAACCGCTCTCTGACTATTGACAAAGCGAAATGCATCTCTTGGACTGGAAACCATGATGCTATTGACAAAAATTGTCTGAATTTGAAAGTCAAAAGAAAATCAAATTTGAAATTTGAAAAAGATATTTCTTATACCGAAGCTGCTAAAATGATTCCTTCTGGAAGATCGTATGCCTCAGTTACTGCTAATTCTTCATCTCGTCTTGCTGAACCTTGTGTTTGATATCCCAATCTTGACAAAATTTCTTGAATTCAAAAGATATTAATTGTGTGTCACCACCAGTTACAACTGTTTCAGGGATATTATATCTGGCAAAATGATGCTTGACTTTTCCCATTACAGTTGAGGATTTTGTGTCTGGCAAGTAATCCACTTCTATAAATTGACTAAAATAGTCCACACTCACTAAGTATTTGGCTAATTTTAGATTCACTAAGAATTGTCTAATTTCAGATGACATACCAGGCCAAGTAATTAGCTCTCTTGCTCTTCTTAAACATGAGTTAATACATTGTTGCCTGAGATGAATTTTATCCTTCATTTTCTTTCTCATTGCCTTTGGAATAATAGTTCTTTCAGTTCTTACTAGAACACCATCTTGAATTCCTAGTTCATCTCTATAATCAAAATAGCTTCTTATAATTGGAATTACATCAACTCGTTCTTCTGGCCAGACTTTTGGGATCATCTCTTTCAAAACAAATATTTCCTCATCTTTAATTGATTCATCCTGAATTTTCCACAAACATATACCTTTAATAGGTAATGTATGTACACTGCAATATCAATCTTCTTATTGTCATGTTCTGTAGTTTCTAAAGGTGTTCTTGACAGTGCATCTGAGACAGGAACTTGTGTACCAGCAAATAAAAATTGTAGCGTTAATCTCTAAGTAGCATAGTTTGCGAACGTACGCTTTGTGTAAAGGTTCCTTCTTATAGCTTCTAAAGGTTTGTGGCCTTTGTACACAGTCACTTTTCTTCCATATACTTAATGGTGAAATTTTCTAAGCTCCATATGACAGCTAACATTTCTTTTACGATTTGAGAATAGTTGCGCTCAGCAAAATTTAGTGTTATACTTGCATAGGCAATTGTACCAGAGTCTTGTATGAAAACTGCATCCAGTCCAAATTGACTTGAATCACATTCTACTTGAACAGGTGTAGAATCAAAAATGTTCAAAGTTGGCGCCTTCCATCAAGGCTTCATCCTGTTTTGCTGTGCAATTCTATGGAATATAATTTTCCAACAGTGTATACAGTGGCTCACTAATGGTTAAATAGCCTTTTAAAAATTTCATTTTAAAAATTACACATTTCCAAGAAACGCTTTAATTCTTCTCTGTTAGTAGGTACTTTGAAGTTTACTTGGACCTTCTTAATATCTGGTGTAACACCATCTTAAGATATTTTATGTCCCATACAAGTAATTTCATTACATTGTAGTTCCATTTTTTCTTTATTGAGCTTGATCTTCAAGTCTTTACATTTTAGTAGAAAAAGTTTCACATTTTCATCATGCTGTTTTTTGAAAATAGTTCACAGTATGAGGAATAATATCCTCATTTTATCATTTCTTCTGACTTTATTAAGCCTTTCACAAATAAATCATAGAAGTTACTGTTTTTTGAACTGCTACTACTTGTTGCGCTACTGGTTGTTGTATCCAAATAATAGATGGACGAGTGCATGAATCCTGTGAAGGTTCATTTTCTTCCTTTTGATAGAACCACCCAAAAATGATACACTCATACTATACCAAATCATCTAGCTTATTTTGTACAGTTTGCAAATAGTTAATAGTTTATAAAAACATCATTTTTTCACATTGCAAAATCGGGTTATTGTAAAATGTAACAAATATAGCAAACATACAAATACAACACGTCCATGTGAATAGTACAAGAAATATATGATATATTCTTATAGCTCTAACATACTCCAGACAAGTGTAACAGCTGATGGTTTACAGCTGAAACCTCTGGCACTGGCAAAATTGCAGGTCTTGTTTTTTATACATCTACCATTTCATAAAAGGAAAACCAATTGGCATCAGCCTTCTCGTGATTTTTCCATTCACTATTGATATTAACTATTTGTGTGTTGCGACACAATCACTTCTGACTTGGGTTTTATTTTCCTGCCAGCCACCTCCTCTTTCACAACCATTGCGTTGTATTGGTGAATGTTTGTCACTGCCGCCACATCCATGTCACCATTGAGACGCGAATCATTAATTTCATGTAACTTACAATCACTATTCGTTGAGCTATGAATCCTCGTTATATGTTTTATTAACTTATGAGCCATCATAAAAACACTATGACACATGTTACATTCTTATTTTGGACCAAAGCTTCGTGTTGCTGAAGGTAAGTTTGACATTTGAAACACTTACCGCATTTCAAATATTGGTGAGGGAGTTCTCCTTATACACATCTATTGCTGTAATGCTGACTTGTTTGAGAATATCATCTGGAAGTAGTCACACGTGGAGGATTGGGTTGGTTGGTTTGTGATTGCGATATGAAATTAACAATATTGTGATTTGCATAATGTGAAAAAGTCTATAAAAAAACTGTTCAAAATGAAGGATTAAAAAAATTCTGTTCGAGTTCCATAATGGACAAAGAAGTTTGAAGTCTACTGCACAGTTTCTTTATTTTTTGCTTCAATATTTATTCTGCTAATAACAGTGTTTCAAAATTGTTTAGAAGTTTTCAAATTCATGATGAGGCAAGTGGTAAAATTTGTCTGGCTCGTAATTGCTGCCACACACACAAGTTAATCAGTTAAATTAGAATCATTTGCAAAACAACACACCTTTTAATTATGCCCTGCTAAATAATGATTTAGAATTATTGATATATTTGAGCTCTATCCTTTATTATTATTAACAACAAACTAGAAAGACATAGTAGAATCTGGGTAAAAGAGTGATTAGCGGACAGACAAATTAATTCTCATATCTAACTTTTAACCAGCCTAAAAGTGAAGAAATTTATGACTACATGATAAGTGTGGAGAGCTCTGTCTTTAGTGACCCCAAAGTAACATGAATATGAGGAAAACTATATCAGCAGATGAGTATCAAGTGTCACATTGAGACTTGCAGTATTCATCTAATCTCACCAAGCTTTGTCTTATATAATTCCTGAAACATATGGGATGTTATAGGCTACATTTATAATAATTATTTTCTTGACTTCTTCTTCCAAAATTGAACATACACCAATGAATGTATTCTTCATCATTAGTAAATCATTGTAAGCCAAATTTTTTCATTACAATCATGACATTCGATTAAACTAAATTTCCACAGGTACTGATTTCCTCCATATAGTTCTATAAACTGTGAAATTAAATTGCATGAACAGTTCGATAAAGCCACGTGTCGAAGATCAAATCATTATTCCCCTGTAACCTAAAAGCCATTCCGGTTCGCTGTCCCGAATAAAGGATAAAATCCGAATATATTAATATTTATGTAATAATACTAATATTTATGTGCTTTTAGTAATACAAAATAAATGAAAGAATATATTTTCATTTGAGTTATAAGGTATAACCTTAAAAATTAAGATAAGATGCATATACTTTAATTTGTTGTACACCAACAAGCGGCAACGCAACACATGTACTAAAGGGTATAAAAACCAGTAAATATCCATCAGTTCTCGAGCTGCGGCATTTTGTAAATATATCCTTGATTTCTATAGATAACATAGAAATTAATCTGCAATGTGAATGGTGGAGCGTAAAAAAGTCATAATTCTATTCCGTGCCTAAAAAGATTTGTTCAGTTTCTACAAATGTCACGGGAAGTGTAATTATTATATTTAATAATTTTGTTGTTTCTTAAAATACTTTTTCAAATTTATTTTCTGTAATATATTTTAGCAATGCCAATAATGCAGTAGTCCTGTGGAAACCATTACATGAATACAAAATATTTAATTGTTTTCAAAAGCTCCATTTATGATAAAGTATCTACAGTGGTTTTAAATTCGTCCACTAGAAAATGTAGAGCGCAACTACGAAGCAGCTGACATGAAAAAGTTATGAAGCAATTAAGTGCTTAGTATTTGTAAATCTGTCTGTAATATTACTAATAAAAACATCTCAACGTTCGATTGCAATAATACAATTAATATTGTCGACTGGTGATGAAATATTACGTTTTTTATTTTACATTGTTGGTTCTATAGAACAGTAGGTACAACTTGACATCGTATTGCTTATTGTAAATATTTCAGTGAGAAAGCATCCACTAATGTTATGCACTTCTGAAACAACTTGGTTACTTTTGAGCATGCTCAAAAAATTTCTACGTGACGCATTATTTTAAAAAAAAGTGATGGTCAACACGTACATTTACTGTAGGTCGATATTTTTGAATAGCCTAGCTCTGGCAACTATTACTAAATAATGTTATTTATTTTCTATTAACAATTTAAAACATTCTCGTAAAACAGACTTGTGCTCATGTAAAGTGATAACCACACGACTGAGAAGTCCACCTTGTCGTAGCACTACTTGTAGTATAGCCGTTTGTTTTGCAGACTGGTGAAAAATATTGGAAAGTCTTCCTTTCTCGGAAAATTTTTAATCTGTTTTATTTTAGATGTATCCTCTTGCGGTGCTAGGTTTCCTTGATGAGCATGACAGTGAATGTAAAATGTCTCCGCATACTTTTGTTCCACCAAAATGTTAACACCATCTGTAGTTCCACTCATTACACTCGCACCATCATATGTCAGTGTATGAAATTAAATTACTTGGTGTTTTTTGAATCTGTAAATTTCCAATTGTTTTAAAATTATTGAGCTAATATCTTTAACAGTTTGCACTTCAAGTTAAAAGACGTTCTAAAATCTCTCACCAGCCACTCCTTTAATAACATACACAAGAATTATGGAAAGTCGAGGTTACACAATGAATCAGTAGTTAAATCAACTTGAATAGATAAATATTTCAAATGACTTATTTCGCCTGTTAATAAAATATTGCATTATTTTTAAAATTGAGTGTACATTCTCATTTTGCATGTGGTTTGGATGTAATTATTATTTGTTCTAAACAACGAAAAAGGAGCTTCGTGAAAAGAAATTTATCAATGATGAAGAGGATAAGCCTGTGATTTCAGCCTATTTTAAAGACAAAGATAAACATTTTTTTTCGAGTGTATAAACCAGAAAACTGAAGGATCTGGAAATGTTTTAGGATTAAAGGGGGATATGTTGTGAAATAAAAATAACAGCGTGTTTCCTTCCCTCTTTATTTTCCATTCAGTGAACTCCTTGACCTCTCCTCGCTAGTTCTAGAAAAACACTTTAAATATTTGACTTCAAAGTAGATTTCAGGCGGTAAACTAATTCAGAAAAAATTCAAGGCCAAAGATGAATCTGTAGAGTATTGGTAACAAGTAGATTTCTCTAGCAGTCGCTTCAGAACTGATATATGATAGAATTGACGGATACTTTTTAAATACTGGACTTCTCGTATTAAGAGATTTTCTATAGTTTTCAATATTTCAAACAAATTACGTCATAATTTCACTATTAGACGTCTACAAAATTCATATACCTCTTTGCAAAGACGCAGAGTATTTTAAAAATGTTTAAAAAACATACATAGATAGAGCTAACGTCACCCACTGTACGACACAATAATCATAAAATTCAATTAGGTATTAAATGTTAGTTGTGCAACGCGTTACAAGGGATATATTACCTAATAGTTTGTAGTCAAAAGAAATATAATATAAATGAAAAAGAAAATTACTTGTCAAAAAAATAGTTGAATTCGTGTAACAAATGTTCTATCATTTAAAAAAAATTTAAATATATGCAGGTTACAATGCAAATACAAATCGATAAATAAATCTTGCACTTGAATTCCCAGTCGTATTCAGGATATATATATGTGAATTTGTCCAGTGCCATCTTTTGTAATGCTTCCTTGCATGGGTACGTCTTGCAACATTCGTCACATCTGTGGTTACCTCGTTGAGAGTCTGATTAAAAACAAGAAAAAGGTAAGTTGAGTATGAAAGTAAAGTAAAATTTGTGTACAGTCAACGACATTCAGAAACACACCACGTTTAGCAACACTTTTTTCTAAAGGATTTGCGGAGAATCGTATAGATAGTAACAACTCAACATCATGTGTTTGATTTATTTAATAGAAATAATACTAGCATCGTACATCTGTCACTTGAGAACACTTTCAGCAATGACACACGCATAACATATTCAAAATAATAGTATCGTTCATTCATTAGTTTTTTTGTCGTTCCTAGCATCGTAGGTTTATTAGCTCATTGATAGCTAGTATAATAAA
The DNA here is from genome assembly GCA_039881145.1 of Druceiella hillmani. Lineage (NCBI taxonomy): Eukaryota > Metazoa > Arthropoda > Insecta > Lepidoptera > Hepialidae > Druceiella > Druceiella hillmani. Next base: position 15,978,046 of record JAYKKI010000019.1, on the reverse strand, counting down.
TATACAGATTTATATCATATTTTATTTATTTTCATGGAATAATACACAAATTCCACAAAAAAAGAAATATTTTTAACATAGAAAAAGTCACTTTTCGTTAAGGAAAAACTTTTAACCGTTGACAAATATAAAGACTTCAAAAACATACTTTGTTTATATGAATGATGTCTAATGTCAAATTAAAACAAATAAAAATTCAGCAAAAGAGTATGAACTATCACATCCCATAATCTCTTTCATAAAAACTTATTGAAAACGAAGCAAGTGACTACAACAAAATATATGAATATTGGAAGAAACTTTGCTGAAATAATTTAAAGATCAGGGGGCAAACAATAAGCCAATAAGTGGACAAATTCTGTACGAAAAAGCTAATGAGTTTGTATGTTCTTCGAGTACGCTACCATGCTCGTTACATCATCATTAATGGAAAAGTTTGTGGAGAAACTGCTGGAGTTTCAGATAAAGTAAGAGACTGTTGAGGAAGTGGCCAAAATTATATGAAGGTTATAAGTCAGACGACATCTTTAATGCAAGTGAAACCGGTCTTTTTTAGTATGGCTTGAAACAAGACACTTATATTTACAGGTGAATAGTACCCTCGTGGGAAAATGTACAAAGCAAGAATAGCTATTTTTATTGCTGCAATATGACAGGATAAAGTAAAGAAAAACTTTTAGTTAATAATAAATCTAAAAAGATAATGTGCTTCAAAAACATACTTTCTTTACCTGCTACATATGAAAACAATACAAATCAATCGAAGACTTATGATATTTTTGAAAGATGGTTACGAAAATGTGATGCTGGATTCAAAGCAACGAAGAAGAAAATTTTACTTTTAGTGGATAACTGTCCTGCTGAAGTGTATCAAACTTGTGTTTTTGCTTCCAAACATGACCTCTGCACTGTGACCAATGGACCAATGTGTATAACACCTTGATCTCTAAAAACACAACATAGAAAACTACAAGCCCGAAAGATGATACATAATCTGGATAACAATGATGCATAATCTGGATAAAAAAATTACTATCCTTGATGCTATCCAAATTATATCGGAAGCAAGGGAAAAGGTTAAAAACACACCATCACCAATAGCTTTAGATATGCAGGATTTAGCAACATGTTTATATCATGACGATGACGTTCCTTTAGCACAACTGTTTGCTACACGTAATGACGTTCCTTTAGCACAACTGTTTGCTACACGTAATGATGTTCCTTTAGGACAACTGTTTGCTACACGTAATGATGTTCCTTTAGCACAACTGTTTGCTACATGTAATGATGTTCCTTTAGCACAACTGTTTGCTACACGTAATGATGTTCCTTTAGCACAACTGTTTGGTACATGTAAATGTAATGAGAATAAAGACGATATTCCTTTGATTCATTTAATGCAAAGGCTTAGACAAGCTATATCAAATACTGAAATAGAGGAGTTTATGAGTATAGACAAATGTATCACTGTGTGTGCACCAGCAACAGAAAATTAAGTCATAGCCAAGGTTCAAAGTCAAAATGGCAAACACGAAGACGATGAAGAACAACTTACTGCATCATCTCTGAATGATGTCATTAGTGCAGTCAGTGTGTAATCAAAATTTATTATTTTTGATGAGCAATTCCACAGTGACAATTACCGAGAGACCTTGGTTCACATCCAACATTAATTACGAAACTTTGTACTCACGTCTGAATGTCCGAAACAAAATAATAGTACAAAGTGCAAATTAAAACAACTATACGTTCTTCAAAATATTTTGTCTTAATAAAATTACTTTCACTGTTCTTATTTTATTTATGCATTTTTTTTATATTCGTATAGACTCGCATGTCCATAATCATTAAAATATAATCATATATTTAATATAATAATCATTAAAATATATAAGATTTTTATGAAAATTGGTTTTAACGACTCAATATGACTAATTCCTTCAACATCGTTGTAATAATTTTGGACTGAAGTTTTTAAATTCTATTTCTACAGAACTTTTTGAAGCAACGAGATGAAATAAAATGCAGATTTTATCTCTTCTTGTATAGACAGATGTAACATATTAATCCATGAAACTCCCAAGTTTGAAATTGTCATCAAAAAAATCTATGTAAAACTTGGAAAAGAGCGAAAAGGACCTTCGTTTTACAACGACAGAAGAAAATTTTTAATTTATTTAGGCAATGGCTACATATACAATGCTATTATGTAAACTAATGCTACTATACTTTGTTAGGATAGTATTGTAACTTTTACCTGTTATTCACAATTTTTGCAAGTTTATAAAAATCACTTATTTTTGTGTTATGGTTACAAAGTATATTTGATTTTTTGGTATTTCCCGATTATCCATCGCTGAATTCTAAAAAATACTAGCTTCCTTGAAAATTATATTCTGTAACACTTGGCATATTTTCGCTAGTCTCCTTTTACAATGCAATTTTGTACACACATTAAAAGTTTGAACTTTATAATCATGATAAAAATTATTTTCTTATCCCATCAATGTTATACACACTCCGCTAAATAACCTACCATACGTACCTACTTAGGAGGATGATGGTACAACACATGTCTACGAAGCATTCGTTTGGATTTGCATATTTTCTTACAGACATCACATTCCAACCGCTCCCTGCCGTGTGCGTCGCCCATATGAATCAGTAAATAGGCCTCACATTTGAATTCCTTGTTACACTCATTACACTTATGAGAACCTGTTCCGTGTACTTGTTTGTAATGCTTCGCTAATACATCTATACGGCGGTAAGTCTTCAAACACTTGTCGCATTTGTAGTTACCTAGTTTATAGAGAATAACAATTCATACGTGTCTGAATATATATATATATATATATGTGTGTGTGTATATATGTGTGTGTATATGTGTGTATATATATATATATATATATATAATAAATAAACAGATGTTGGTTACTTATAATAAGGACTGTGCAAGAAACACGGAGATCATTTGAAAACAGCAATTAGGAACTTCTGGTTACATATTTGTCAATATCATTGTATTATTATATCGACAGAAAATAGTAAACATCATTGAATATAAAGAGGTTATGTTACAAGTGAATATGAGATTAGATTTACAGTGAAACTAAAAATTCATCAATTTATCACGACACAGGACTGAAAGCACCTTGCACGCTGCCTATAGCCAACAAGCTTTTTTTTAGAATACTCCGGAAAATATAAAATAATTATTATAATCTGCATTTTTTTTTTGATTTGGGCCTTTACTACTGAGAAATGGTATATTTTTCAGTAAGGAAAATTTTTTTTGCTAATTACTTTTTCAATTATCAATAAACTCAATGTAAAAAATTTAAGAAAACCATTGAATTAACATTATAATCGATTTTCCTATCCGCAAACAATAATCTTTTCATTCTTTATTCAAAGCCGATTAAGTATTTTGCTGTAGTGCATCATATTTTTTGAATGACGTCGCTCGGTGCCTAGTGTGCATGCGTTGCAGGGTGCTCAACCCTTTGTTTAACAATGAAATAGAGCATTTTAAGAATGAGATGGGATGCAAAGAAATTTATTGATTACAATCGTCTTTTTTTTATATTTATTGATACAAGGAACCTATAAAATATGTCTTGCTATATAAAATTAACAACATTCTGTATACAGCCAATTTACTGCTACAAGAGCAATCTCTTACAGTCAACCACAACCCAGGGTTAATATAATCATTTTCTTGGTGGATTACGAAAAATTGTAGCAACTCTACAATTATTAATCTGGCCAATAATTTTATTTGCCTGTTGCAGACATTAAACTCTGTCATAATAATGGCTATTTAAAGTAGCCCTTAAATCGCTTATTTCACTGGTACTTTCCATACTTCGCTGATATTTATCGGTTAAAAACCATATGTGATAATTTTATCTATTTCTTAAAAACAAATATACTGCACAACATTGACAGGTAACAAACCGACAGTACTTATTTCAGTCACCTGTTGCGCTGTGAGCTTTTTGTTAGAAACATATAAGTTCTTTGCGCTGGTGTGTGAACGAACGTGATGTGAATGAAGTCCTCCTAAAATTAGGACATTTACAAAGCCCAAGTATTAGTAGGTATTTAACATCAGACAATCTGTTCTTATTACAGAGTTTCACTCAAGACTGATGTGACTAAGGACTGAGAAATAGATGGAGATTTGTGATCATGGTGAAATTTCTCTGGTCAACCTTCTATTTAATATTATAATAGTTCTAAATACATTTAACCAATGCACAGGAGGCAATTATGTTTGCTATCTGATTTCTCGTGGAAAACATTCACTGTAACAGTTACAGGGAACCGAAGTGAACCTCACAAACAGACGCCTAATTCCTTGTCTTCAATTATTTTCAAAAATATTGTTTCTGTGTTTTGTAAATATTTTGACTATAATACACTTGGCCTTTTCATCCTTCCATCCATTTCCATTATCCTTTCCTTTCAGCCCTTTATTTCATTAAAAATCACTATGTCCAAGTGAAAGAAATATAATTAATGTTAGTTATAGGTTTTATACCATAAATAGTACTCTCAGATTTTAATTGACTGGAAGAGATTGTTTTAGATGCACTAAACCCTTCACATTTTAATTTTGTCTTGTAAAACTTGGTTTCATTTATAAATATAAAATTCTCTAAGACACGTCTCACGTGCGACATTTTATTTAAAAGTGTAAATATTGTAATATTCTATTACCAAGTTATTCTAAATTTCTTTATTATATCAGTTTTTTTAGCATTAAGAAGAACGTAGATACTAGTTGCTGTTTTAAACAGCCTATGACTGTCTGGTGCCTGGTGATCATTTTGATAGTATACAACCCACGCTTTGGTTAGGAGTTGCAGTAATTTTATAGAGGATCAGAAGACATTCTAGCATGTCAGTGCAATAAACTGGTATACCACCCCCCCCCTCCACCATCAAAATTCAAGAAATCACAATCAACTAACACCATAATGGGATAAAGAAGGTATCTTGCTCATTGATTATAAATACAAGGATGTTTCAATAATGGAGGAGAACCACGTTGGCCTGCTAGATCGGTTAAGAGATACTATGAAGGAGAAAAGGTGAGGAAATTGGCATAAGTTGTGCCTCCTCTATGATTACGCGCCTACGCGCCTGTACACATGAGCCTTCACTAGAGTGACTTCTAAATGTTGAACCATTCACCCTACCGTCCAGTCTAAGCCTCTTGTGATTATAATTTATTTCGAAAAATAAAAACGGAGCTTAGTGGAAAGAAATTTGTCAATGATGACGTGGTTAAGTATGCAATTTAGACCTATTTTGAAGGCAAAGTTAAATATTCTTTTTCAACTGAAAGTTAACTTTAATTCTAATACTTTAAAAAATGTATTAGAATTAAATATATTCATTATTGAAAAGGAAAAAAAAACTTATTTTGTTATCTATGTCCTTTCCACTCTGTGAACTTTTTAATCTTCACCTAGATTTTAGGGTGTAACCTAAGATACAAGATGAAAATATGGATCTATTGAATATTGGCAACAAGTAGATAGTCGCTAGCAGCCATTAGGGTACTGATACATGGCAGAATAGACTTTTTAAACAGCTGACTGCTGTTTGTGCCCAGATTAAGAGTTTTGCTACAGTTTTCAATATCTTCTTTATTTTATAAACTTCAATTATACATCAAGCTATAGTTGCCCGACATTCTACGGGGAATGTAGTTGTTGCCAATATAAATAAAATATAAATGAATAAGAAAAACATTTAACAAAAAAAAAATGATCGAGCACAGGTCGAATTAGTTTAGCATACATTCAATGCAATTATTAAAATTAATTGGATATAGCAAATGGTCAAAATTAAAAAAAACATAATATAAGCTCATTACAACACACAATATATATTCATATCTGTTACACCCAAAAATAGTTAAGTATACCCTTCAGACTTTGACAATGAGTGCAAAATATGTTTAAATGAGTCTAGATCTACACATTTTGTTACAGACGTCACACTCGTACGTTTGCTTTTGTGCACCTTGCGTGTGGGGACTGATAAATAAGGCTTGTGTTTAAATTCCCTGTTAATACAATTTGTTTTTAATTAATGTAGGCAACGGCTACAAATTAAAAGAAATAATCTGTATTGTTTACTTTATATAATTGTTTTTATAATCATTTCTAAAATGTTTATAATGTACTTCATTAAATTTTTATTGGTATTTTCATTTCCTTTTAACAAAGTTTATATGTTAAAAACACAATTTATGTAATGTATATACGTTTATGAAGATAGCTTTATTGTTTTGCATTATGGCAACAAACTATATATTATTATTTTCCTTTTACAATTGTTACTCACTGAATTGTTTGCTTTCGTATATTCTAAAAGATACCAACTTTTTAAAAATTATATTTTGTTTCTGTAACACCGGGTCCATTTTCGCCAGTCTCCTTTTAACATGCAATTTTATACATACATTCACAAAAGTATGAACTTTATAAATATCCTAAAACATGTTTTCTTATCCCATCAACGTGTGTACACTCTAAATAAGCCACTATACATACCTTCAGGCTTAGGGACATGAGGACTCAAGATGTGCTTACGCAGTAATCCCTTGGATTTGTATGTTTTTTGGCAGATATCACATTCAAACTGCTGTCTGCTGTGAGCGTAGCGCCAGTGATTCAGTAAATAGGCCTTGCACTTAAATTCCTTGTTACACTCGTCACACTTCAGTGAATCTGTTCCGTGTACTGTTCTGCAATGTTGAATTAGTGCCTCTTTATGAAGGTACTTCTTCCAACACTTGTCACATTTATAGTAATCTAGACTAGAATCTGTAACAATACAGTAATAATAAAACCTTAATATATTTATTTAGTATGTATTTAATGCTGTATACCAATGCTGACTGATTGGTTTCAATTAGATTATAATTAAATGTTCCATTAAACAAAATTTTTTTCAATTAGATTATATTTAAATGTTCCATTAAAAACAGAACCTCCATGAAAACCAGACTTAAGAAAAACATTGAATTGCCAGATTTTCCTTTCAGTGAGAAAATATCACTCAAGATTCAAAGCTGAGTAAGATGTTTGCGTTGTCATATCCCAAAGCTGTTTCCTAAATAATAAACAATTGTTATGTTTTTCAGCAGTTCTCTACCTAGACAGCTAGAGAACTGCTGAAAAAACTATCAAGGTGGCAAAAGACGTACATGACATTCATCTGTGTGGCAACATGGTGCTGAACTTACTTCCATACCGTTGCTGGAATTACAGGTTATCGTTATAGGAAATTGCATGGTTGCCACTGTGCCAGAAGAGTACCAGCTTAAAGCAGAGTTAAATACCGAGATAGTAAAACAGACCTTATGTGGCTGAAGACAGATTTGAGATCGCACCGACAGTTCGTTACCCACCACTTCACAGCGATGAAACAAAAAAGTACAGTCAACGAGTGGTAGTGTGCACCAACAAAGCTCAACGTAGCCGATGACGCGACCAGATCCCGTATCCCCGTGGTTCGGTCACAGATGGTTTCGGAACCCAACTTTCTACAGCAAGAAACTACTGGCCCAGAGAAAACCCCATGAAAAGCAAAGATACCGGAAATTTAACTATATTAATGAAACGTAGGCAACCGATCCTATGAATAATACACATATGCCTACTGTATAGCATAAGAAGAGCGATGCAACTGCCGCCCCATGCGGATAACCACATCCTTGTGCCAAATGGTCCACCTTCACAGGCTGTTCAGCTATACGAGGATCACAGTCCGTTCAGCTATACTTCGGTCTACTAACAGTCACCATAGAGCGTTCCACTCAGAAAAGAAATGTAGCCATCTTTACATGTCTAATAACACGCACCACACACCTGGAACTGATAACTTCACTCATCATGTCCACTCGCCATATGATAGTCACATAATGACAATAACCTAAATGGAGCAGAAAAGGAACTATGAGCAAATCAGGAAATGGACAAGGTGACAGAAGAAGCCAGTAAGAAAATGATCACCTGGCATTTCATTTCACTTGGGGATTAGTTTATGGATGGCACCTGGAAATGACTAGTGACTAAAAGGTAGATAGTGTTAGATGTAGCATTGTGGGAGTGCCGCTAATCCATTAAGTAGATGCTGTCTACTCTTTGAACCGAAGCTAAATAACACTGTGAACAGCGTCTGCTATCTGTAAATTTTGAAGATCCCAAATCAATCACACTAAACCACTTCAGGCTCGACGAATCAGTTCGAGTCCGAACACGTGATACTTTTGATGAAAAGGATCTGGTCAGTTGCGTCCACTAGTGACTTCCTAGCCGCCGCCTCTTCTGGTCATGATGGCTCAAGGAGTACCTTCCTAAACTACAGTACCAGGAGCCCCGCAACTCTTGGGGGAGCCTGTAACCCCTAAAGAGCGCGTCACAGGTGGCAGATTGGGGAAAGCCTCCAGAGGATTCCTCTGCATATATTCGGTATTCCAAAATGGCTTTAAGGAGGAATTAAAAATTAGCACAGGCAGTATTTCCTCAAATTTCACTAGTGAACTGAGAGCAATCCTCAAAGCATTACAAGAGTATCTCCGTCTAGATTTTACAAACATGGCTAATGGACAAGTCATATTCTGCAACTCGATTGCAGCTTTAGAGGCAATTAATAGAGGTCAGTACTGCACTCGCCTAAGAAATCTGATGTCATCAGGAACAAATTGACAAATCAAGAAATAAAATCTGCATTTTACAATGGATGCCTGCACATGTTGGAATTCCAGGAAATGATGCAGCTGATAAGCTTGCAAAAGAAGCTCGTGATCTTAGTGATTTTAATAATACTGGAACTACCATTGTCGATGTAAATCCTTATGCAAGGTGCTGTTTAGGAGAAAAGGCCATAAAAAAAGACTATCAGATATGTAAAATTATCGCGAATCATCTGCTCACTAGGACCATCACAATACTTAGAACTGGACACTTTCCCTAAATTCATCCTGATGGTACCAGAATCTATCGTCCCTGTAATAACTGTGACGTGCCCCTCTACCTGGACCATATCTATAGCTGTTCTGCGATTTTGAGATCTCTGTTTGATCTTGGCAATCCATTTAGTGGACAGCTCTACTCTGAAAATATCATCAAGATCGCCAAATGCCTCATTTCTGTGTATTGACATTTGTAGCCGCTTCTTCATCTCATGTGGACACAACACCAATCAACCAAAGGAGCCCCACATCCACAGCCTAGCCATGGATATCAGCAACGAGGTCCTCAGTGTTGATAGCACACTATGACGGAACACCTGGCCAAAGGGCGTCGTGGCAGCCACCTACTGAGTCGCAGATGGTATTGTTGAGCAGTTGACGTGCATACTTTAAGAAGACCCATAAAGAAGGTAGTGATTATACTTCCCGATCAGGACTTCTTCCGCCGATAAATAGATGCAACATTCTGTCAGACGATGTATAGCTAGAAAGATGGTAGGATACGAGACGTTACAACACTGCAAAAGCACCGTCATCAATTATTACACCAGTGCAGTTCAGTTCACTTCGAAATTCAGCTCCAGTTCGCTGTAGTAGTTTAAGTAATGGTCAACTATATAAGCAATTTTAATTAATAAAGACACACTGACAAGGAGTATTCATTGGTAACCAACCCAGCGAACTCTCTCCAGCCTTCAAAGTCAATAGTGACAGGAATCTATCGGTCTGTGGTCTGGAGCAACAGTAAAATGCAGGGCTCTAACTACTGCCTGACGTTCTGCACAAAATTGAACAAATACAAAATGTTGATATGTGACTGTATATAAGTTATTTACATATCTAGTATTTCTTAGTACTGTGATATTTTATAAAACATTCACTTTTGTGAAGTGAGATTTGAAAGAATGTGTATAGATGTGTAATTCAAATTCTTTTTCTGAAAATAATAACCTCCACACGTTTTTCTGGATGCAACACTATCTTCTTTTAACATATTTCGAAATTTTCCACGAAATCATTTTTTTATTTAGAAGTATGTAAAAAAATATGAAAAAATATTATAACATTTTTAAAAGACCAATTTCTCGCCTCGTTTTAAATTATTTGGCAATATTTCGTGAACTATGGCGGAACAAAATCCTATTTCACCTAAAATAATTTAAATAAATTTCCAAAAGAACTGTTACAAGTTTTATATAACCATATTACAGACAAATACTGGAAAAACATTAATAAACATTGTGAAAAAAATATGTATCTCATCGATACGTCACTGGCCGCGCAGAAGTAGAAAATAATTACAGTGAAATTATGTTTTAATTTTGTAACTTACTTCTTTGGTTAAAAACATATTTTTTTTTATTTTGTCACAAAATACACAATATACCATTCTACCAATCTAGAAAAAATTATTTTCCCCTGTGAATATGTCATATAATTATAATTACTTCGAAAATTAATACTGCCGCATCCTCGAATATGTATGAATCCAAAGTGTGCAAATGGAATGAATTGTTAGATATTTAAAAAAATAAAGCAAATAATCACAATTTGCAATATAGTTTATTTTGATATATATAATAATATATTGCAAACACAAACCACGTTAATTATTCCATTTCCTACTGAGATGTCACAAAACAGCATAGTTCGCACAAACAACGATCAACTGATTTCAATTATTTATTTTGACCACTCCATCCAAACAATAACAATTCCAGGTTGATCAATATAATACAATATTCAATTAGCATCTTATAACAGAGATTACAAGACATATTTCATTCATATCTTCACATTCGAAACTTCAGAGCGCCCAACGTTTAACTTTGTGCCCGATATCAGGTACTCGGATCATCTGTGTAAATTCGTGATTTGGTCGATATTGGGCGCTTGAGCCGCATATCGGTAAATTGAAATCTTTATATAAAGCACATATTTATTAAATACCGTGCACATAGGAATGAAAATATAAAACTAAAATATATAAAATTTATGACAATAAATCACAACACACCCTTAATTGAAATTGCAAAGATTTTACATTTGACTATACTAGATATTTAAAGAAATAAAAACCACCACAAAAATTATTTTGAACATAAATATAGGGTACATTAAATTACAGTCAGATTTACAGTCCTTAATAAAACAAATGACCAACAAAAGAATTTTGAACATATTGATGACATTTCTAAAGTAATTGTCCTAAATCTCTTCAATGGCTTTTCGTTTTGGTTCATTGCCCCATAAAAAACTGTGTACCAATGGAACCTTATTAAAAGGGATTGTGGGAGCAGAATACTACTGTGTAATATAATAACAATACTAAGGTCTTTACAAAGGAAATACATGACAAGTAAAAGTTTAGTGACCAGCCGTACCCACCTGTGAGACTGTTGCGATGACGGCTCAAAATGTGCTTCTGCAACATTTGCTTTAATTTATACATTTTCTTACAGACATTACACTCATAATTCTGGGCACTGTGAGTGTTGCGGATGTGATTATGTAAATACTTTTTGGCCTTAAATTCCTTGTTACACACCTCACATCTGAGCCAATCTGTCGCGTGTACATGCCTCTGATGCACCAGTAAGGCCACTTTGGATCGGAATATCTTGAGACACTTGTTACATTTAAATTGTCTATGGTCAGATTCTGTAACCACTAAAGCAAAGCAGATATGAATCACATGTCAACAAATAAAATTACAGTTCTGTCAAGAGAACCTTTGCCAATATCAAGTGTGGAAAGAAAGGCTGTGCAGTACTAATTAAATCATATTTCGGATATCTGTCATTGTTGCTTGTTAACAAAAGAATAAACTATACAATAAAACAAAAAATTAAGTAAGAAGTCGGCTACAATTAAAAAAAATTAAATTATAATATACAGGAGAGTACAAAATAAGTATATACAAATATACAAACAAGCATAAAAACAAAAATAAACACGAATATAAATATGAAAGATTCTATTTTTGATGTCGTTCTTTGTTATGAACTGAATGATTAATCCTAAAATGGATTTATTGGCAATAGATAAAAGTGATCTTATGTTGATGGGTAATTGAATTTGATATTTTAATAATTTGTAAATAAACGCGGGAAAACTATTATCCAAAGGACATGCAAAAATGAGATGATTTAGATTGTCTTCTCCATGCCCACAGTTGAAAAATGAAGATTCTCAGCCTAGCCAAATGGGTAGGAATAGAACAATGACCCAAACGAGATACTACAGAGGTTTCCTTTCGAAGGAAAGTAAATTTTGAGAACCAAGGTTTTTTGGGTATAAAAGATTGGATCTGGAAATATCCCACACCCGCAATCTGGGATGATCTTTCCCAAGCCCTCTGCCAGTCAGATGTCATCCAGAAATGAGTCATGGGAACGAGATCTTCAATGAAATGAATAGTGATGCAAGAATCCCCATTCACAGCGGCGAACCAAGCTTTTGCGTTGACTATTTCATTACCTAGTGTGCCACAGTGACTAGGGATCCATGCAAGAACAATATCAGATCCCCATCTCTCCAAATCAAACGTAAGTTGCTTGATCTGGAGAATCAGGAAGCCACAGTTCGAAAAAAATGGATAAGCGAGAAGGGACTGTAAACAACTTAAGGAGTCAGAGAAGATAAGGAGCCTGCGTATCTTTTTGAGTAGAGCATAATTCAAGACCTCAACAATAGCATGGCATTCCCCGCAGAATACCAAGCACTCCTTAGGAAGGCGAAAAATGCTGAATGAGCGGTGGATGAGAGTAAAATGCCGCTCCGACATAGCCATCTGTCAAGGTTTTTGAGGCAACTGTATATATTTGCATCTAATCCATCCAAAAAGAATTCAAGATAGAATTGAACAGCGAGATAGAATTAGCATTTTTGGACTCGTTATCAACTCCAAAACACAAATTTATATTTGACCTGTGGAATATCGAGTCAAATGGGAAACTATAGAGAAACCTGTTTCAATTGATCCATTTCTAATATTTACATTATTTATAATGATTTCTCGGTTACTCATGTGTCGACTAAATAACCCAAACATGATTCACATAGAATAAAGATTTTTAATAAATCTATGAAAGAAATAACTGACAGCTGATAATTTTATGCACAACATTTGTTTTTCCGCTTATTAAAAATGTAAGATATTAGTACAAGTATATACAAGGTTTAACAAAAATACAAATTGTTTACGTGCAGAAGAAAATAATTTAGATGAAAGAGTGTAAAAACACAAATAAATACAATACATTAAATACATACTAATATATTTATTCCCTCACTATTGTTTGCGTACATTTAATTTTGTAAATTAATAAATACAAAAATTCAGACAATATTAGCTTACCTTTCCGACTGTCTTCACTTCGACTGTTAAACTTTAGCTTAACTCGACTGCGCAGTACTCGACCAATATCAACTTTACAGAAGTCTCTCTTATCGTCTTCATAATGAACTTCATCTACTTGTTTAATGTTTGTCTGGAAACCAATCAACATTTTAAATGTGTACTCAATATATTAGCACCAACTAATGTGAAATAATGGCTGTCAAACAAGAGGAGGATCCAAGTATGTGCACCAATTGACATTTTCACAGCAAACATACAAAACATCCGATGCTAAAAAAGCAACTTGCTTCACTGTTATGTGTGGAAATACATTATGAACGAGGCCAAGAAGTTTAGTCTCTTCCATAATGTTTGTACAGGCGCTGCATCATGAGGTCGACTAATTATTTATAACGGAAAGAAAATTCCAGAATTACTATGAAGACATGCACCACTACCAATATTCATATAAAAAGATCAAATATGCTTTGTTTCGATTTATAAATTTTTAAAATCCAAATTAGTTTTGAGATGATCGAGGAATTAGCTTTATGGAATCAGCTTCAAATATTAGAATATAGCCAGTCTGAGTTTTCCATATTAAAAGCATTCTTACATAATTGTTCATTGCAATTTTTATTTACAATTGTTACTAAATTGCTCTAAAATTCAAATTAGTTTATGTTAAAATTAAATTTAAAGCAAAAATATTTTTTTGTGTTGAATGAAACTTCTCAATTTTAAACAAAGATTTCATTTGATAGCAATTATGTTGAATATTTCGAAAGTCATTGGCAGAATTGGCGCTAAGAGTAAATAAGCTACAGGTGTGTAATAGAAAAATGGTTGTCTTGTTATTTTCGTTGCTATGGCGATATTCTTGCTTTGACAGTCCAAGATTTACATTTTAATCTCCTGTACCGCCTGATTGATTTCAAAATATTTTTTCTTGTATTTGATTGCAGGTAGTGAAATGATTTCATTCAATGAACTTCCTACAATTTGATTATTAAAAAGTGCAATCGTTACAAAAGCTTAACAAAGCGAACAAAAATATTATTGATCAATATTTTAAGAGTTTAAAAATATATCTAGATGCTGCTAACTTCATTTACGAGGATGCATTCTTAAGTTCCGGAATTTGCAATCAGGTTAATGATCTAATTGCCTATTTTAGAGGGTACATTAATGAGCCGTAACGAGACCAGTGACTCATTGTTAATATAAACAGCAATTTTATCTTGATCGGACCATTAGAATATTGGAAGAGATAGCATCCATTTACGGGGACTCTTGCTCTGTTAAAACGATGATTTATAAGTGGTACAGCATCTATAAATAAGGCAGGGACTCACTTGAAAACGACCTACAGCCTGGAAGGCCGATCGAAGTGACTACTCATTCAAAAAGCCGAAAAATTGATATTGAAAGATGCTAAACTAAAGAAGAAACAGCTTGCAGGAATGATTACAGTATCAGATACAATTCTTCATGATCATCTTGGGTCTTATCACCACCCAAGAAATTTAAGGTATCACAGTGGGCTGGAAAAATTATGGCAACAGTCTTTATTGATAGATTATAAAGACAAAGGCGTCTCCATAACCGGAGAATATTATGCTTCAATCATAGAGTAGTCGAAAGAATCCATCAACGAAAAAAAACCGGCAAATTAACCAAAGATGTCCGTCTATCTGCACGACAATGTGTCTTTTCACAAGAGTAATGTTGCGTTGGCTGCCCTACGTAAGGGGAGCTTCAATATTTCGGATCATCCACCCTACAGTCCTAACCTGGCTCCCAGTTATTACTATCTACTCGAATAGATTTTCAAGCAATGAAGAAGTGAAGGAAACAGTTTCGCTTACTTTTAAGACAAATTTAAAACACTTTCTTTTGAAGATATACATAAAACTATTGAAAGATCAGAAAAATGTATTAGGGTAGCAGGTCAATATATTGAAAAATAAAAATAAATTCATATTTTTATTCTCGCTTCTTAACCCCATTCCTCGAACTTAAAAACGCCCCCTCGTACTATACAAAACAACAGTGCTATAAACTGAAATTTTATATCGAGCATTAGTTACGCAACACACTACTAGTGAATCTACTTGTTGCCAATGTGTCTAAATACAATGTGAAGTTTCAGTGATTGTATGAGGTTTCCTTTATAGAAAGCAAAAAACATTAAACGTAGTGCGTCAACAAATTGTTTACTACAATAGTTGATTCTAAGTGAAATAAAAAATATTTGCCATAAAATACATATAGTCACCAACAAAATCTTATGCATTATGCTGCTACGCCAAATTGACTGCCAATTTATATGAAAATTAAATAAAACAAAACACCAGTCAGGAACTGATGGATTCAATTTTGTTAATGCCATAAAGCCGCTACTTCCATAATTTTTTTGTAATTCTTAAGTATGTGGCTACTTTCGATCCACCAAACTGCATCACTTCCGTTAACCTGTTAGCGGCTCGAGGGACCGATATCAATTTCAAATACAGACCTACACAACCGACCCGAGGGGAGTAATTCATCCCGAAATTGAAGCTTTTAGACAACAACTTCCGAGCAATAAAAAAGAATATATATGAACAGTAGATATTTTGTAATCACTTTCAATGGATGTATGCAGTACCATATTAGTGTATTTTTCTATGTTGCTGCGATGGCTAAAAATATTTCATAAAAACCAATTGTATTTTTTCCAAAATCATTTTTATTTCTATATCAGCAGTAAATGGTACAACAAGTGAGCTAAGTTTTTACAATACGTATTGTATTATACACGAAAATATTCAACATTTGTTCAAGATTACACTTATTTCGTTGTTTTATGAAACACCCAACAATTTACTCGGTTTATATACGTTGAATTCACACGTATTCAAGTAGCCCAAGGAAAGACGGCAGTATTCATCTCTGAAGTAATGAGAACTAGAAATGCAATATTGCATACTTGCAGCGCCAAATCATTTTTCTGGAATCACTGTATTATATATTTTATGACACAATAATAAAACAACATGTTTCCAACCAACAATAAGAAAATATTCTGAATCTTGACAGCCAGTATACTTCACAGTTTAATAGTATTGATTACATTAACGATCTCGGACAATGCTATTTTTAAATCTTCAAGCATTTTCTTGCACACTAATGCTTCTCTGTGCCACACACAATGCGTACTTTGACATCAGGAGCAACCTTAGCACTGTCAGACAATATACAAACACACCTTGTCCAATCTATGCTAAGTTCTTCAAAAAAAGCTTTGATGGCGTTGATATATCTTCTCCTCCACTCGTTGACACCAAGGTCTTACATAAAAGAAAATTTTTGTTCAAAATAATTTTCATATCTAACAAAACCAAGTAAATTCGGAAGTCCATTACTATCTGTTGATTCAACAATTTGACTTCCATAAAAACTGTTTTACAATCGTTGTGCGAGATGATGTTCAACATGATGTCATTCGAAAGAAGTATTTTATCCAGCAATTTCAATGATTTAGCTCCCAGCATGCAACTGACTATATCTTTAGCAGCTGGTAAAATTACTTCTTAACAATATAGTATGCCTTTCCGGTCTTTGCAATTTTATATGCTACAAGAAAACACATGAAAATATTCAGTCAGTAGCCACGGTGGCTTTCTTTTAAAATCCATCAAAAACAATCTAATGGCTTATCTAACAAATCATCAATATCTTACAAATGATTATTATATTCGCTCTTAACACGCTTAACCTACTGGCTGCACGAACCGAGTTGTGGCTGCAAGCAAACATGTGCCGCTACTACATTAGTAGTCACTCCCGCGCAACTATGGATGTCGCATGGATGATCCAGGCAATCAACCACTGTAGCATAAATCTTGTTGCGAACTTCCTATGATCTCTGATGAACCCTTGGAGTTTGTGTAACCCAATTTGAGATAACATAACTTGTAACATTCCTTTTGAAAATTTATTTGAGATTGCTTTTAACAAAAAATTTGTTTTTTATCTGCCATAGTTCACGAAATATTGTTCAAAGAACAGAAAATTGGCGAGAATTGGTCTTTTAAAAAATTTATAACATTTTTTTGATGTCTCTTTATATACTTGTAAATAAAAAAATATTATTTCAACATTTAGGAAACTTCATAATCTTTTCAAACATATATTGATTGTACATAGTTTTCATTTAAATAATTTCCGCAATTAGTTGGTAATTAAATATTGGCGGTGCAGCTGTTTCGAATTTCTCTTGTTCGAGGGCCATAAATTTGCTAATTAGTACCCGGACCATAGACAGTTTAAGGAAGTAAATTATAAAAAATTGTAACAAATCATACTGTTCAATTCTTTCACTTTGAAATCATATATGGTGGAAAAAATTCACAAAACTAAATAAATCAAACATTTAACCAACAATTGTAATTTGCACTAAATAAAAATTTGTCTCAACGTAGACAATCATTATTGAGGTTGATTGTACCTGGCCGGTTCTGTAGTACGAGTCCATATGCTGGAGTACAGTAGGTCCAATATCAATATCATTGTCTTCTGGCTCTTCTTTAAGATAAACCACATTAACCTGGTTCAAATTGTCTGCAGCAACATTTGTAATAACCCGTGATTCCGTGGCTTGAAGACATTGCTGACTGTTCATTTCTGTGGAAAGCATTCAGAATTATTGTTCAGTTGTTTCAGTGTAATCTGAGGAAATAAAAGGCCATACATTATGATGCAATACACTCCACTTTATTCATTCCATTAAATGACAATACAAAGTTAATTTGTAATATTACGAATGTGAAATAAACTGTAATATGCTGGATATGTGGTTTTAGTGTAAAATTTCAAGTACAGAAAGTGTTAATATGGTACGTGTTTTCGTTCAAACCTGAAGTAATGAATCATATAATTTACTTGATATAATGTTAGCAATAAAGAAAGATACATTAAAGTGAACGTTTTGTAACATATGAAGTTTCCGTTCTATAAAGTTTTAAAATGAATCTAACAGTATATTTATCCAATATGCAATTCGTCAAAAAATTGTCACGCGACATTTGTTCTTTTGTAAAATTAATTTTGCTCTTGTAATTGTTTTTTTTACTAGGGGTTTCTCACTAGGAAAATTGTAATTTTGCTCTTGCAATTGTTTTTTTTACTAGGGGTTCCTTGCTAGTAAAATTGTAATTTTGCTCTTGCAATTGTTTTTTTTACTAGGGGTTTCTCACTAGTAAAATTGTAATTTTGCTCTTGCAATTGTTTTTTCTACTAGGGGTTTCTCACTATTAAAATTGTAATTTTGCTCTTGCAATTGTTTTTTTTTTCATTTTAATGCAAGTCTACTTCATTTGACATGGTGCAAAAACATATTTATTCTGTTTCGGTACCAATCGTAATTGAGATTTGGTTCGTTATTCGTACTGCTTAAATTTATTGTATAAAACGACCCTTCGCAAAACAAATTTTTACTCAACAATTTACCTTAACTGAAAAGCGTGAACATAATTATTCACACATAATATCTTCCAGAATTGGTTTCAACTTAAATTTGTTTGGGGGGGTATGAGACATAAAAAAATTGTACTCCTAAAATTATCTTCTCTCAAATTCAAATTCTCTTCTCTACTCTCAATCTTGTAAGAGGACTATAATAGCCACTCATTATTTACAAATTTAATATTTGTTAACCATTGCTTTGGGAAAAATTTGCGAGTAGAATCGTCCTTCATCATGACAATGGCTCTGCACATTCAACCACAGGAATGATTTAATATGTGACTATATTTGAACCACAAGAACGATTGAATATGTCGAGGTGTAGAAATTATGGTCAATCCGCCATACAGCCTCGACCTTGCACCATGTGATTTCTATTCCCAGGAATAAAAGGGGAAAATGATTCCTGGACACCGAAGACGCGGTGATTGCCTTCAAAAGCTTGTGGAAAAGACTACAAGAGTGGGTTAATTGCTTCTCTCAGTGTACCCATTGAATGAAACGATGCACAAAGTGCCACGGGACTGTTTTGGAAAACTATAACTAAATTACAAACTTACTACTTCTATCATATTTTAGCAGCACACTTATTGCTAGAAGGGCAATCTCTTACAGTCAACAATAACCCAGAGATTCAAACAATCACTTTCTCGGTGGACTACAAAAAATTGTAGTAACTCTACAATTAATAACTTGGCCAGTAATTGTTATTTGTAGTTCAGAAATACAACTGTCATAATAATGACTGCGGGCTGCTATAAATAGTTTCTTCCTTTCACTCGTACTTTTCACATTTTACCTATATTTATGGCCTAAAAACCGGTACGTGACAATTTCAATATTTTTTACAAACAAATATACTGACACTGACAACCTCAAACCAAGTGGACTCATTTTTGACACCTGTGCACTTTTTGTTGGCAAGATTTTCGTTTCTTGCACTATATTTATTCTTGATTGTATCAACATATACTACCACGAGCTGAACAAAGTCCTAAAATACTGACACTGACAACCTCAAACCAAGTGGACTCATTTTTGACACCTGTGCACTTTTTGTTGGCAAGATTTACGTTTCATGCACTATATTTATTCTTGATTGTATGAACATATACTGCCACGAGCTGAACAAAGTCCTAAAATACTGACACTGACAACCTCAAACCAAGTGGACTCATTTTTGACACCTGTGCACTTTTTGTTGGCAAGATTTACGTTTCTTGCACTATATTTATTTTTGATTGTATCAACATATACTACCACGAGCTGAACAAAGTCCTTCTCACAAAATTAAGACGTTCACAAAACCCACGTGTTTAGTGCACATTTGGCATCAGAAAATTTGTTCTCGTTTCCAGAGTTTCACTCATGACTCAAATAGGAGAAGATTTTATTGCAAATTAATATTTTATTGCAATTAATATTGCATAAAAATACAATAAGAATGTTCAATACTTTCTCCTCCCCTTGCCTATTCTTTTACAATGAATAGAAAAGAAAAAAATAACGTATCCAAAAGTATGAAAAGAAACAATAAACAGAAATATTTTTAATATGTAGCCTACATTCCTTCTTCCTCATCTTGAAGAGCTATCTGAATACAAGATGTTTCGAAGTCAAAATCAACAAAATAATTTCAGATTTGCACGAAATTCGATCGGGTGTACCTCAGGGTAGCATCCTGGGACCAGTGCTGTACCTTATATTCACAGCTGATATTCCAACAGATGACAATACTTTCATTGCCACATATGCTGATGACACAGCCATATTGTCAGTAAATGCAAATCCAGATACTGCATCATTAAATCTGCAGAAGTACATAACTGAAATCAAAGACTGGATGAAGACCTGGAGAATAAAATCAAATCAAGGCAAATCTGCACATGTTACCTTTACCCTAAGAAAAGGCAACTGTCCCCCAATTACATTAAATGGAGAACAAATCCCACATGCTGATACTGCCAAATACTTGGGCATGCACCTGGATAGAAGATTGACATGGCAGAAATATATCTGGAGCAAAAGGAAATATCTAGACTCAAAGCTTAGAGCAATGTACTGGCTGATTGGAGGGAAGTCCCAACTTATAAACGAAAGTAAAATCGCAATCTATAAAACCATATTAAAGCCGGTTTGGACATACGGAATTGAACTCTGAGGAACAGCAAATAATAGTAACATTGAGATCCTAGAAAGGTTTCAATCCAAAGCTATCAGATCTATGTTCAATATACCTAAAGGCATCCATAATAAATACATTATACAAGATCTGAGGCTGAAAACTGTTAAACAGGAAATTGTCATACGCAGTGAAAACTATCAGCAAAAACTAGCCAATCATGTGAATGCTCTGGCTTCTAAATTATCGGGATCCGGAAGCACCCAACATACAAGACTGAGGAGGAATAGTGTTCCAAGCCTTATAAACAGATTCCCAAAGTAATAGTGGGAAACTTTTTTTTCCCACTAAACATATGTCAGCAGACACTGGTCGGAGAAAAGAGCAGCTAAATGTCAATGACAGATTGCTGTATTGAGCAGGATATATAATGGAAAAAAAAAATATGTAGCTTTTGAACAAAATCCAGCGTGGTTTAACCAGAGCGTTATGATGAAAACAAATTTTCTTCACAAATGTATATGTTGTAAAGCAGCAACCAAAATTCTGTAATCGAGGGAAAATGATAAGGATATTTATTTCTTACCTACACTTATGTGGTGAGGGTATCCATCTAGGACGTTAACAAATTTAAAAGAAAAAAATTTGTTACATTACATTGTTTGGGATCTCTGAGAAAATTTAGTTTCTCATACAAAAATTTGGCTTTTTAAAAAAATTAATACAATAACAGCATTAAACAGGGTACAACTGTACAGTAAAACACTGTTTAATACAGTTGAAACGTTGCTGAGAAAATTATGGAGAGTGAAAATTACTTGTAAAGGGATTAGTTTGTAAGCTACAAACGTACACTATTGAAAATTACGAATTTTTAATAAAAAGTGACCAATTGTGAGACTGACTTACATACGAAGAGTTTCATACCACCACACAATATTAACTCTAATTCGTTGGTA
This sequence comes from Druceiella hillmani, assembly GCA_039881145.1. Lineage (NCBI taxonomy): Eukaryota > Metazoa > Arthropoda > Insecta > Lepidoptera > Hepialidae > Druceiella > Druceiella hillmani. The sequence goes on along the minus strand of JAYKKI010000019.1, from coordinate 15,956,114 downwards.
AATAACATGGCAGGTGTCATAGATTCGTAACAATCTGTAAAATAATTGTCTATTAACAACTACCGCATATACCTTTGTGACGAGATACTGGTAAATATTTAAAATTGCTTCTGCCGCATTCCTACAGATGGCTTTAGAGGTGAGTGGTGGTCGAAATAGATGTTAGATGTCATACAATAAACGTGGACATCTGTCAACGTAACCTCATTGATATATTAGTCGATTTGTGTCTGCATCATAAAGTTCTCCTCGATTTAAAATGTTAGTGTAGAAGCCAAATTCTCGTATTTGCGGGAAGTTTTAACTTTCTGTTTCAATATAAAGTAATATGCAGCTGAGACTCAACAAATGTGTTCAAATATTTATGCTAAGGACGCTATTAGTGAAACAATGTGTCATGAGTGGTTTTAACTCTTCAAGAGTGGTAATTTGACATCAAAGACCGGTATAGCAGAGGAAGAGAGGATGTTTTCGAAGATGTAGAATTAAAAGCTTGATGAAGACTCGTATCAAAATCAAGGAGAATTGGAACGATTGTGTGGAATGGCTCAACAAGCTATTTTAAGACACCTTAAAGCCATGGAAATGATTTAGAAGTAAGGAAATTGGAAACCACACGAGTTGAAGCAGAGAGATGTTGAATAGCATAGGTTTGCTCGTAAAAAGCTGCTTGAAAGGCAAAGATGGACGGGATTTCTGCATTGCATTGTGACTGAGGATGAAAAATGAGTTTATTACAATAACCCCAAGCACAGAAAATCATGGGGTCTTCTCGACCATGCTTCCACGTCGAAGGCCAAACCAAATATTCAGAGTTTAAAGGAATTACTTTGTATTTAGTGATGGGCTGTTAAAACTGACTGAAACAATCACAGGCAATTGGTATCAAATGCAACTGATGCATGTGAGCCGAGCATTGAAAGACAAAGGCGACAATACGAAGAGAGACATGGTGAAGTGATTTTAGAGCATGGTAACGTTGGAACTTGGAAACTTTGAAATGGGTAATCTTACCCACCTGCTGTATTCTCCAGACGTTGGTCCCTCTGACTATCACTTGTTTCAATCAATGGCACAAGGCTTGACTGACCAGCACTTCCAGTTTTATGAAGAAGTAAAAAATTGGATCGATTCGTGGATGATCTCAAAAGATAGACCAGTTTTGCGGGATTCGTACGGTGTCCAAAAGTTGGGAGAAAGTAGTGCCCAGAGATAATTTGAATAATAAATGAATATTCAGTTTTTTACAACAAACTCCAATTTTGGAAAAAAAATATCTGAAACAAAATTAATACCCACGAAGAGTTTTGTACCACTATACAATATTAACGCTAACTTGTTAGTAAAAAATGAGATAGGTGCCTTAGCAATATGCGATTGTGACATGATAACAACATATAAAAATCTAAATAGTGATGGATCAGACAAGCTTGCTCGACCATGCAGCCATTCTATGCTGACACAGATCCTGGCACAGCCACCAGACAGCGACTGCCGCTTAGCGATAAGCAGTCAGCATGCCATGGCGAGTGGCGTGCTGACCGCTGATGTTTTAAGTTATAAGCTTAGTTATCTATATTTATTCTTTCTTGATTTACTATAACATATGTACTAGAATCATACTAATTAAACAAAATTTTTTTGACAATGGATATAACCTACCAAATCTGCAGTTGTTAATAGAAAAAATCAACAAATACAAAAGAATTTACAATATTGAACATATTAATGAGATTTCTAAAAAAAATGTCCCAAGGATTTTTGTTTTGATTCATCGCTCTGTAAATAACCAGGTACTTATGGAACCGTATTAATTGGAATCGTGGAAAGGTGGATATTACTGTGTAGCATAATATCAAAACTAAGGTCTTTACAATGGAAATACTTGATGAGTAGTAGTCCTCTCGAGAGAACTTGTTTCAATTGATCCATTTGTAACGTGAACATTAGAAATGTTATTGATATCAAACCATGAAAGAGATTAGAGATAGCTGAGAATTTTATGTGTAACAATTTTTTTCCCACTTATTAACAATATAACACACCAATATAAGAACATACAAATTAGAACAAAAATAAAAATTGTTTACTGCAGAAGAAAACAATTTAAACGAAACGGAGCAAAAACACTAGATGTGCGATGAATACATTAATATGTACTAATTAATTTATTCCCACGCTGTTGTTTGCATTGTAAATTAATAAATAAAATAATTACCTTTCTGACTGTCTGCAGTAAACTCTGCCTTAACTTGACTGCATAGTACTTGATTATTCTCAACTATGCAGAGGCGTCCCTCATCGGGTTCATTGTGAACTTCAACTTCTTGTTTAGTGTTTGTCTGGAAACCGATCAACATTTTATTCAAAAGTGGACGCTCAATATATTGGCACCAACTAATATGAAATTATGGCTGTCAAACAATTGATATTTTTCACAGCAAACTTGCAAAGAGTATGATACTATAGAAGGAAGTTACTTGACCGTTATGTGTGAAGAAACATTATGAAAAAGGTCAAGAACTTTGTAAATGATGCTGCGTCATGAGGTCAGCAGATTATTTATTATGGAATGAAACTGATAGAATTACAAAGAAGCTGTCACCTAAGAAAATAAAAACATGTTTCATTTGGATATGCAGATTTCTAAAATCTGACTTAATTTTCACTTGATTGAGAATATTGTGAAATCAGCTTTAAATATTTGAATATTACCAGCCTGAGTTTCCTATAATAAAAGCATTGTTTCAAAAATTGTTCATCAATGTTTTTGTTTACAATTAGTACTAAATTGTACTAAACTTCATATCAGTTTATGTAGAAATTACACATAAAGCAAAAATTTCTTTTTAGTGAATTATTTCTAGTTCTTAAAACTTCGCGAATTGTAGTTCTTAAACCTTCGCGATTTTCGAGAAAGATTTCATTTCATAGAAGTTGTATTGAACATTCCTAAATTCACTGACAGGTTTGGTACCGAAAGTACATAAACACAGGTGTGTAGAAGGAAGATAGCTGTCTTATTGTTGTCATTGCTATGGTGATGTTGTTGCTTTCACAGTTCGAGACTTACGTTTCGTTTTTATATTTTGTGATTTACTTTCAAATATTGTTCTTGTGTTTGATTGTAGATAAAGAATTAGTTTCGTTGAATAAATTCTCTACAATTCGATTATTAAAAATGGCAATCATTACAAGAACCTAACACAGCGAGGGACTTACGTAACAGCAACATTTAGAGTATTACATTTATAATATCGAATATCATTTACGTGTACACACAGGCAACAAGTAGACTTCTCCAGTGGTTGCTTGGGAAATGATCTATTACTTTGCTACATGTTTTAAACACCTGCCTTGCCGTATTAAGAATTTTGCTACAGTTTTCAATATTTTAAACAAATTACATCATAATTACTATTTTAGGTTTTTGTAAAGAATATTTTAAATGTTACAGAACAATAGTGCCATAAACTGAAATTATATAACAAGTATTAGCTACGCAACATGCCGTTAGGGAATCTACTCCTCGGCAATATGTCTAAATAATAATGTTTCACTGACTGTATGATGCTTCCGTTGCATAAAGCAAAAAACATTGAATGTATTGAGTAAATAAATTGTTTATTAAAGCAGTTTATTTTAAGTTAAATAAAAAAAATGTGCAAAAATGTACACCTTTGAAGCATTTTTGTATTTTATATAAAATTCAGTAGGCATATAGATTCGAACAAAATCTATGCACTATGCTACATGCCAAATTGGCCGCTTATTCACCTGAAAAATAATCATGAGACAGCAGTTTCTGCATTTATCATTGCTAGTGCTATAAAGCAGCTATTATAATTTTTTTTTTGAACTCTTAATCCTACACTTTCTGAGATAAAAATGGAAGGGGCATGTGTGGAGTTGCTTTCAGGCCAACTGATTTTGTGACTTGACAAAGAAATAAATTATGAAAAATAGTAACAAATTGTATTGTTAAACTCTTAACTCTGATAGTGTATATGAGGCTACTAAATCAAACAGTTAGTTAGATTTTGTAATTTGCAAAAAAAAATAAAAATAAGCCTCAGCATAGACAGTCACTGTACCTGTACCTGGCCAGTTCTGTAGTGCGAGTCTGTATGCTGGAGTACAGTGGGTCCAATATCCATATCACTGTCTTCTGGCTCTTCTTTATAATAAATCGCATCAATCTGGTCCAAATTGTCTACAGCTACATTCGTAACAACCTGGGGTTGTGTGGCTTGAAGACATTGCTGCGTGTCCATCTGCGGTATGCGTTTAGAATTATTTTTCAGTTATTTCAATGTAATCTGAGGGAATAACCATTGGGTTTGAAGTGAAATAAGATAATGACCATATATCATAATGCAATGTGCTCCAGTTTATTCATCATATTAAACGACACTTCAAAAATCAATTGTATTTTAATTAAGATGTATTTCTTACAAATGTGAAGTAAATTTTCATATGCTGGATATGAGGCCCCAGTTTAAAATTTAAAGTAGAGAAAAGTGTTAATTCATTACAAGTTCTCGTTCAATACTGAAATGATATATCATACAATTTACTTGGTATGAGGTTATCATTAAAGAAAGACATATTTAAGTATATGTTTTGCAACATATAAAGTTTTCATTCTACAAAGTTTCAAAATAAACCTAACTATATATTTATGCAATAAGCAGTTTGATTTAGTTTTGTTTACTATAATGTGATATTTATTCTTTTGTAATTCACAAGTAAAATTGTAATGGAAATCATTTTTTTTTTAATTTTAATACTCGTGTAAACATACTTTATTTAATATAATTATGTTCTTGCTTCAACATGACGGTTTTTTTGCTTCTCGCACAAACCACTTTATTACTTAGTATTTTAACTTAACTGAAAAACGTGGTAAACAATTATTCCATCATATCTTCCAGAAATGGGTTTACTTAAATTTATATTAAAGTTTACAAAATTTTTTTGGGCCCTCCGAAAGGGAATGTGAGACGTAACAAATTTACACTCCTAAAATTCTCTTCAAAACAAACTTGTAAGAAAAGTACAGCAGTCCCTCGTTATTGGCAGATTTACTATTTGCCATTTATGACTGTAAAAAAATTTATTTAATGAGAGTCGACTATAATGGCTCTGACACAAGGAGACATGCATGCCCGCATATCCAAATGTTCACAAATGCACACACATGTCTATTGAAACAAACACAAACGTTCGAAAAATTGCTACGATCAGATTGCTTTGCTAATGTAAAGGAAGCTATGGAAGAATAACAGTAGTCATCAAATTAGGAAGCTGGAAATAATAGTAATTGAGATTACAACGTAAGTCAAAAAATCATTAAATAAAAATGTTCTCGTATTAAATTCATCTCGATGTGATAGATAATTTTCAAATTGCCGTCAATTTGTAAAAACAAATGACAAATTTAAGCAAAGTAAAACAATGGCTTAGCAAAGAGATAGATTTTCGAAATTTCAATTAATTTTTTTATTACCTGTATTACAAGTGGCCAGCTCTAAGAACTTTCAGTGCTATCTTCGCAGTAGAAAAGCTGAACAATTGATTAACACTTTACAAAGTAATTCAAAAACTTACAGAAAAATAAAAAACAATTTTTTATTCCAATTTTTTTTGTCAGAAGGAAAATTCAAAAAACTTATTTTTGCAAATTTACCAGCAAATTTATCTGTTTGTCGAAGGAACAAGGGTCCGTTTCACTTATTTCCTTAAAAATTTGTTTATTTTTTACTTTTGCGCAAAAGTTATCATGTAAATACCCAACCACAAACAACAAAAACAACATTCAAACAACCACACCCAACCACAAACACTCGCACTCACCCAACCACAAACAACATTCAAAATTTTATTAATAGTTTCAAATCAATACCATAAAAACAAATCCCGCAGAAGAAAAATCTAACTTGGGTGAAAATTGTGACATTTGCAGAAATGTGAAACCGTTATAAGTGGCATTGCTGGTACATTTTGTTTATCGAGTAAATTTGATTATAAGAATAGCAAATAATGTTCAGATACATAGTAGTGTCTAATATTTCAGGATGGGCTTTGGGAGCTGCATTTAAATCATTCTGGGACCGTATTTTGTCACCAACAGAACACACGTGAGCAAAGGCACTGTCTTTGAAACTGTTTTGAAAAATTTAAATTCATAAAAATAAATATACAGACACATGAAAGCATAATGTATAATCGTAATTCTGGTTTGATTATCAATGTTATAACGGGGAATTGACAAGACAAGAAAGAGATCTCTTGCTATTCTTAATCAATAACATACTGAGTGATTCGTTGATGACAATAGCCACAGGACACGCTGAAAGTATAGTTATGCCAACATCTAACTGACTGGGACTTAACGGCATGATTTTCATCGTAGATAGTTTTATCTACTAATTTTATAGAGTTTTAAGTGGCAATCTGGTTTTCTTGGGGCATTTGATACGGCCAGACTGACTGATAGTTTTGTATATTAATTTCAGATCGAGTTTTATTCGACTTTTAATTTTTTTTTTAAATCATTGCTTTCTGCTTTTCTTTTGAGAATTTCATTTTCTAAGTAAAATTTTGTTATCTAAGTAACAATAGCCAGGCCGAGACAGCCGATCCGTGGTATCCTCAGGCTTTCACTTCTGTTTTATAAAATACAATACAGCCTGAATTCAAATTTAGCAACCGTGATCTAGCATTCTGAAGAAGTTTTTTATTTTGACACGTTTCCACTTTCTTTAGTGAAGTTTTATCCGCATAATGTATGCTAATGAAATAAATTTGATAATTTAAGAATAAAAACAAATTCATAACCCGGTTTTTAAAAATTTTTTTAGTATGAAGTTAGTTTAATATGAAGTATAAAATAGATACTTACGGTGACGTGTGTACGAAAAAAGATTTTGTTTACCACAAAATATAAGTCAATTCACTTAAACACCAGTGTCCAATATTGTTAAATAATAAATTTTCAGAGCATTATATCATTCGACCCAATAACAATAAACACGTTTTAGACATTTGGAAAACTAATACCAGTAAATTAAACAATTTATGTCACTCAGAATACAATTTTAGTACTGGTAGTAGATTTCGGAACCCACACGCTGATAAATATTATATAGAGAACGAAAATACTGGTCCCGTCTAAACCTTGAGTCTGACATGAAATTTTCGACAAAAAACTTTACTCCAAAAACCAAGTTTTTTATTCCAGAATTATTTCTGATTTCGTTATAACTTGGAACCTCAACCCGCAGAAAATAAAAATAAAAGAACCGCGGAAATCTTACTCGGTTTGTTGGTTTACTTCTTTGACAGTTGGGAAATGTCAGATCAACAGTCGACAGTTGCCTTTTTTAAATTTAAGGCCTTGGAAACTAACCATCGTTTTTTTTGAGAAGTTGTTGATTCATGATCTACATTCGCAATAAAAAAATTAAACACTGTAACCACAGTCACATACTAAACAGTAAAAGACGAAATTATGTAGCTTATATATTTTAAATTTGGATTTATGGTATTATGGAATTTTATAAAATGAATTCATATTCGAAGTCTGCTTATTAAGATATTAAAATTGTCGATTGTACGTTTAATGGCAAGAAAATTAATATTATCATTTAATATTAAAATTACTTGACAATATATATTGATGGCAAATTCAAGTTTGACGTCACTCATTAATTTGCTATTCATTTTTAAGTTCAACGAAATATTATAATTTTTAAATCCAAAGACACTTTAATCTGATTACTAAAATATTTAATAGAGTTCAAGTTTCATTTAGATTTTCAGTTCCACTTAATGTAATATGGGATTTTATTGATCTTCTTGGTCCTTTCAAAAAGGCTTTACTCAAAAAAGTTGAAGACAAACTGGCTCCTGTAGAACGAAGTTCTTTTCTCTCAGTAGCTACTATTTTGGACCCTCGGTTCAAGCGTATCCACTTTACCTCGCCAGTTATCGTGTCAAATGCTATATCCAAAATGAGTACTGAGATTCATGCAGAACACCGACGTAGAGGACAACGTTCTCCGGATAAAAATTCTGATCAAGCAGCATCAGAACAAGCTAGTGGGTCCTCTATCTGGTTCAGACATGAGAAATTATTAAATCTGAACACAGCTACGTTAGAGGTTCCAAGCAGTGGCTGTGTCCCCAATGAACTGAAGCAGTATTTGGACCAACCACTTTTAGAAAGAAAATCTGATCCAATAAGGTTCTGGGTAAATTGTCGAAATTTCACGCCGGTTCTCTCGGATAACGCTCTAAAATATTTTATTTGCCAAGCTTCTTCAGTGTCATCTGAAAGGGTAGCTTCAGTGGTGAATTTGGCTGTGCCGAATGATAGGAGCAGATTAACCGGGGAGCACATCAAACAAAGAGCGCTCTTGATGTCAATATCAGACAAATATTGATTTGAATAATGTAATTTTTGTTGTGTTGATGATGTTGATTTTTTCTTGGCTTTATGTACCTATTTTGAATAATAAAACTGATGTCAAAACAGCCAGATGTGTATTTGCTTTAAAATTTCGAATATTTTGACAATTTTTATAGATAATCGCTTATTGCGCAGAAAATATCGATATATCAACATATCGATATTTTTTAGTCAAGATTTATCGATACATTTGAAAAATATCGATACAATATATATCGAAATTTTTCCCCATTTGCGCATCCCTAAAATGGTGCGGAAACTTAGTGTTCGCATAGACATATTATATTACGTAGACGAAAAAAGGTGAGAGACAGCGCAATAATGTACAGTAGTGATGTTCTGTGTTAGAAAGAAATAGTGAAATAAAAACCGTTAGAACCGTTTTTTGCAGAACAAGTCGCCTTAGTGTCATGCAGAAAATTGCGTTCACTGTTTTTTAGAAAATTGCGTTCACTGTTTTTTTTTCATGCAGTAAATTGCGTTCACTGTTTATTTGTTTACTGTTTTTTCATGCAGAAAATTGCGTTCACTGTTTTTTAGAAAATTGCGTTCACTGTTTTTTCATGCAGAAAATTGCGTTCACTGTTTTTTTTTCATGCAGTAAATTGCGTTCACTGTTTATTTGTTTACTGTTTTTTCATGCAGAAAATTGCGTTCACTGTTTTTTTTTGCAGAGCAAGTCGCCTTAGTGTCATGCAGAAAATTGCGTTCACTGTTTTTTAGCGGTTTTGAATTTACCAATTATTTTATTGTTAAGATTATCGTTTATTGAAATTTTATTGCTCGAAACTATAATAAAATACTGATCAATACTGCAATTCACTGGCATGTTCCCCAAATCCTTATTAGGTAGAAGCTGCGGAAACATTTTAAAGGACCATAAGTTGTAAATGCAATTTTTCAGGACCTACCTGTTACTAAATATTCCTAATTACTATCTGCATTAAATCGGCTCTGTACTCATTTCTGACTATCGAGTGTCGAATTTGAATTTTACTGTATTATTAAGTTTCAAGTTCACGGCATCTGTCAATCGCAATAAATATTATATAAAAACACAAGCAGCTCCTGCATATTGATCCAAGTTTTGGCGTCGAAGTAGTGTGTTGGATTGATCATAAGGCATACGGCCTTTGACTGCGCGGCGCACGAGAACCGCGTTCGATTCCCGGTCACTCATCGAGGTGGGTTGGGCTGGTGTTCTGGTTGACTGTAAGAGATTGCTCTCATACTAATAAATCCTCCAAATGTATCAATTAGATACAATAAAGTATATAAATAAATAAGTTTTCCAGTGGAATAATGGATCGAATTCTCACTGGTGTGGAGAAAAAAATGATATAATTTTCATTTTTACGAAACAATTTCGTAATTTTTTATCGTTTGGTGAAAAGTCGTTCTTAAATATACTTGAATTGTATTAATTTAAGCTTTAGTATATGACTATTTTATAATAATATTGAACAAAAACCATAAACCAGCTATTATATGATACACTATTTTATGATAATATTGAACAAATAAACCATAAACCAGCTATTAAGAATCCCAATGAAGATTCAAAAAGTGTTAACACACTTATATCGTATGACCGATTTTTGAGGATAATAAATAACCTTTCCATAGTTATTGGTTCATTAAAGTTATTGGTTTGATGAACTACAAATAACTGTAAATGTGTTTCAAAGCACTGTTTCCTTCCATTCATAACTATCGGTTCGAATAGCGTTTCTTTTTGCTCACCACTAGATTGCCCTTTTTTTAGAAATATAGTTATAAACGTATTTTTTAATAAAATACGCCATCAATACAATACATTTGAAATAAACTTCAGTTGCGTTAATATTAATTATTAACTAAAAATCTATTTAAAAATCATCTAATATTTAGGAGGCATTAGGCCGAACCTAATTGGCTGTAGTTGGGCCTACGGCCTCAGATCTGACGCTGGACTATTGGAGGGGTTTGAGTTTTTACCATCCCATTTAGGCTGACGACATTGTGAGGCGAGTTTTATCCAGACCAGGTAAAATCAATTATATCTAGAGGTCTAATCCATTTGGAGGTCTGCGGAAGCATTTAGTTTAATCGTTTTCTCCTTGTGCGTACTGTTATCAATATTTTAATTACATAATGTTCTATTTAAGTTAGTAATTTGGCATGGATTATATACAAAAATAAGCAAAAAATTCATCGAGAAGACGAGGTGTCGCTGATAGAAATTGCAAGAAAATTAAATAATAAAAGAACAATTTCAGTTAATATTGAATCAAAAAAGAAGCTTGTTCTGCTTTAATGGCCAAATATAATTCAAATTCCTATGTTGGACTGAGAAGTGAAAAGCAACTGTACGACAATTTGAGAAAAAGGGCACAGAAGAACATGTGCGACGGTAAGGCATGAAAGTCAATTTAAATATTTATCAATTACTATCGTACGTAATTATTAATTATATTTGTCTAAACAAAAATTCATCATATTATATCATTTTCAGTCGGAGATGTATAAAACTGGAGGTGGTAGCGTGGCGACCTACAAAGAACAACAGCCCATCCGATCGAAGCCGGTTAGCTCGCCGAGCGGCGGGCGCTGGCGCAGCACCACTCCATACGACCAGTGGGCGCCTAACATCGACGGCCAATGCACGATCGTTTCTTCGCGTACCGCTATATTCCATTTATTGTTCAATTATGTGCTGTTACTGTGAATCTTATATTCCAAAATTTAGACAGGCATTAAATGCACGTTTATATTAAATACAAACAGCCACATTGGTGACCCCGATGTGGTTGAGAACAAGTATTTCATTTTCAATTTTGTTTGAAAGTGAAGTCAATAAATGAACGTAAATAAAAAGAAAGAATATTTATACATATATATGTATATATATATATATATATATATATATATATATATATATATATATATATATGTGTGTGTGTGTGTACTTTTAAACTTCAACAATAAAATTGATTATTTGTGTTAATTGTGGTAAAGGAGTAAGAAACGTGGTAGCGAATGAAGTAAATACATTATGTAATTTTGGCGATGCGCTCGGTAAAGCGCCGGACGACGACGCAGCTACAGCGCGTAGCGAGTCATTATTCTGAACCGCTGTTCGAATACCTCAATTTTGGCCAGAAAATCCAGCGATGTTGTTTGCTCAAATTGAAGGTCAGTTTATCTAATATTACCATCAACAAAATTCTGCTATGTTATTTTTCAACTTGCACTTATCTAATATTACCAGTGATGCAACAAAATTTGACTGTTATTTTTCAACTTGACCATCAATACGCTGCAGAGGTTGAAGGTATTATAACCCACCCACTAGAAAGCAGGAAGTATGATAAAATAAAAACAGAGTTAATAAAGCGTCTATCTATTAATCTGTAGAAAAACCTAAAACAAATACTTTCATGCTGAAACTAGTGACCGCAAACCATCGCAATCACTGAGACATCTGCAATCCGGCCAATTAGCTGGTCCGGCAGTATCAAAACAATTTTTACGAACTTTGGCGAACAGTCGCTTACCATACAATACCCAGACTCTTATTGCTTCAAAAACAGAAGCAGCATTGTGAAGAGGTAACAGAATTAGGCGACACAATTTACGAAATAGCCCCTAAAATGCCGCAGGTTGCTAGCACGTCAGTATACATTGTTTGCTGCAAACGGTTGCGTTCTTGTGGTGATTAACGAGCAAATAGCACCGGATAGATATAAAATTTTCTTCGTTAATAACATGGTAAAAGCATATAACCAGGTTCTAGTTCATGAAAATGACATATCCAAAACTGCGCTTACAACTCCCTTTGGATTATTCGAATTTTTAGCATCATTCGGCCTACGTCATGCAGGTCAAACATTCCAAAGGTTCTTTTAATGAGGTCACTCGTGGCCTGATTTCACCTCTGAATACTAGACCTTGGTATTCTAGAAGGAAGAAGACTTACACGCGACTCATCTTCAACAGCTCTTTGATAGATTTAACTAATACGGTGTAGTGTTCAATACTTCAAAATGCGTATTAGGTGTATCCGAAGTAAAATTTTTGGGTTACCATGTTTCCAAGAAAGGCGCGAGCCCATTGCGGTGGAAAGTTCAATCAATAACGGACTACCCGAAACCAAAAACGGTGAAGAAATTGAGAAGGTCCCTAGGTATGTTTAATTTTTATCGGAGATTCATACCTAATACAGCCCGCATACAAGCGCCTTTGCATAATCAGCTCATCGGCTCTGTCAAAGGATCACAGCTTCTTAACATAACTCCAGAACTACGGAAGGCTTTTAATGATTCTAAAGTTGGATTATGACACGCCGCACTTCTCGTCCACCCCAACTGTTGAGCTAATTTCGCAATCGTTACCTATGACTCGGACGTAACTGTAGACTCTGCTTTGCAGCAATTTAAGAATAATTCCTGGCAACCATTGGCGTTCTTCTTCACGAAAATTAAGCTCATCTCAACGTAAATATAGCCCCCGTGATAGCGAACTACTTTCAATTTACGAAGCCATTAAACACTTCCAATGTATGATAGAAGCAAGATATTTTACTGTTTATACAGATCACAAGCCAATTACTAACGCATTTCAGATGTGCAGGGATAAATTTCTCCACTATAATATAAATATTTTGGAGATTATCTCACAGCTTATTAGGGATATTAATCATATATCAGGTAAAGATAACGTAGTAGCCGACACATTGTCCAGAGTTGAAGAAATTACTGCTACAATTGACTTCCAAATACTATGTAAGTCACAGGTCCAGATTTCTGAAAGAGGGCAGTTCTCTCCAACTAAAAACATTCAGATTCCTGGTACCACATCAAACATATATTGCGACATAAGTAATTCCCGGGCCAGGCCATTCATCACGCAACCGCTACGCTGTCAATAATACGGTAGTTGCCTCATTCTAAATTTATATATTTTTTGTACAATATTGTGGAAAATAAGTTAATTAAAAACCAGTCTTGAAAAAAAATTCAAAAATTGATTGAAAAATAAGCCAGTTGTAGGCTTCTAAATTTGAAGATACGGATTGAGTTGGGTATATCCCTGTCTCTTTTCCTCTCGTAGAATATAATGTGCAATATTAAAAATTACCTCACAACACAGTATTGCCGTCTTCAATAAAGGTTAAATTTAAACTTTTATAACTCGGCCAATTTTTAAGATTATTAAAAAAAATTTCACTCTTCATCAGCTTATACCTTGAAATTATGATTAATGAACTAAAAAAAAATTAGTCAAATACCCAATTAGAATCTTTTCATTATCTTAGTCATCCTAGTGCAAATGCGACTACTAAATTAGACGCTCAGCGTTTTATTTGGCCAGATATCTGAAAGGACTGCCGCAAGTGGACTCGTACCTGTCTGCCTTGTTAACGGTCGAAGATTAGTCGACATGTTTCTTCACCTGAATTCTGTAGCAGTTGATTATTTATTGTGAAAAAATCGATTAGTTTTTACCTTTTTTTGGTTATTTTTTTCATCTACCTTCATTTTGGTTTTTTTACTATTACAAATGATTTTTATTGATTTTAAAAATTTCATACCTGATGTTTTGTTTGTGAAGGGATATGTTTTAACCTCGTTTTCCAATCAATTTACCTTTTCTTTTATCCACAATTAAACTACGTGATGTAATATTATTTCTACTCTCTTTAAGTTCTTTATCACGACCTAGGTTTCATTGTATTACAACATCTTCAAGTGGTACCACCACTCCTCTGACCTAGAACCAGATCTTTCAAAATGAAAGATAAATTTCTGAACATAGGATCGATTTATTATAAATGGAATCGCTTTAATGAAGATGTCAGAACGGGGCTTAACTAAGTACGGGAGTAAGCTATCAGGATAGGGGACCTGTTTTGCCTGGACTTACTTCAATGCGAGCTCATCTTCAGAATGGTTTACCCTTATGATATGCGAGTGAGATTTACTGTTTCTTTAAGCTGTGTACTTTCTGCGATATTGAGCATCGGTTAATTGTTCAAAACACTGATTTGAGATATTCCACGAAAGCCTTTGCTGCAATTCCACCCGAGTATGTATTATAGTATTATCATAGTCACAAGAAGGGAAGGTGTCGTCTGTCTGAGTGCTTGTATCCCAATTACATCCAAAACATTTTCAATCCAGATTAAATGTTGGCTTTCACATTTCATATGTACATGTTATTCAATGTTCTCATGTCACGTTTGACCTGCGTGCGCCGAGAGCCAAACATTTAATGATCACAGCTTAAACCAAATTTACTATAATGTTTAAGATAAAATGATTTGGTGTGAATATTGCAGATAAGCTCAATGTTAAAATAAGTCGGATAATGATATCGCTGGTTTACACTAATTTGCCTATAGTGTGGACACAGTCAATTAAATCATACAAAACATTAACAGTTTCATCAGGGTTGTTAATCTTATACCGATTATCCCATGGTAAAGTGTTGAGTTTTGTATGTAATTTTAAAAAGTCCACTCTGTGAAACTTTGGACCTGATGTTCCGGCCCTGCTTCGTAAGATGACGAATTCATGCACAATTCAAAAGGAGGCTGATGTGGATCCAGATGAACCACACTAAAACTAGCATAACATCACTGAATGCACATAGCACCACATCCAACTTCCTTATGATATAATTAGTAACCTCATGTACTCTTGGATGTGACGATATGACATGAAGTACTTGAAATAATTCACAATGGATTTGGACATGCTGTACAAATTAAAATCACTAAGGACTACAGTACTGTTCCATTTAGAAGAAAATTAAACGTTTTCAAGGAAACTAAAGATTGAAATGTAACGTGAATCAACACGTGAAAATATAAAGTAATCAACACGTGAAAAAACACTAGCTGGAATGTACATAATACAAATAATTGCACAATACGAATGTGGATACAGACACAACGATGTATTTATTAATGTTCGTCACTCCGGCATCCTTGGAAATCAGATGCAATGAAGTGCGTCCGGCCAGCAGCACGCCACCTACGGGTGGCCATCCCTCGCTCTACCTGAAATACTGAAAATCCACTGGTAAACAATTCTGCATTGTTTATAGACTCATTAAGTCATGCTTCAGTTAATGCGAACAATATATATGGCATAGCAAGTAAGCAGTTTCTCAGAAAACAATTTCGCTTTTGACGACAGTCAAAAACACACGCATCAGGTTTAAATAATACATCGTATGACAACTCAGGCACAGCGAAGTTAAAGAATGTGTAGTTGCCTTTTTTGTTCAATATGTTCACTATGCTGGTTGCTTCTGGACATATAGTTTTATTATATTCTATATCTGGATGAAAATCCCACACATGAAGCATTTTCATCCTAGATAAGTCCGTGAGTAATCGTGGAGGTCCCTGGAAGTATAGCCATGGGACTGCAGTTACATCGGCGGCACACTGTCATCCAGTTGCATTCCTTCTAACTGGCAGCGGATAGATGTGGCTGCACACGCAGTGAGGATTGTCGATTCTGCTGCTAATCATAGGAGGATTGGCGAGATTACGGCTAGTCCCAGGTGAACCGATGCTGGAAGCATATTGTGTAAGAGCAGACGCAGAACGTCAGCGGCGGTGAGGAGGGAGGACGATTGTTTGAGTGGAGTGAGCGACTGAATCGGAATGCGTTGTTTTGCTTGTATTACTTGGCCAGTGTTCATTTTCTTGAACAGGTTTATTGGTAGTTTGTGTTGAATTAATTATTGGCGATAAGTGAGTATGGAAATTAAATATTTGAGCTTGACTGACAAGCTGATGATTACGGAATTCTGCTATTCGATTATTGTCGATAATCTAGAAATTATCACAGCTTGAGCATAAATTTTACTTTTTAATCGATTACAAGTTGCAACATTATATAATGACGTTGTGCTAATTTTTAAACACCCAAAACATGAAGCTCCATATGATACAACCATTTATCACACTAGCAGTGTAAAATTGAATAAAATGCTAATTTGTAGGTTTCCAGGTTGTCATAGGTTATGTAGTATATACATATTTTGTATAAGTTTTGGGATATAGTTAATAATACCAACATAGCTGGAGAAAATGTCGCTGGTCTTTGTCGTTTCGTGACGACGGCAAAACTATTGTGTGTATACAGTAATACTTGTATGGGGGAATTGCTAGTTTTGAAGAAGGATAAAGAAAAGTCTATGACAGAATTTATCTACCTTTTATAGGTAAGCCTTGGGAAAAGATTTTAAATAAAAAAAAGTGTGCGGGCCAGAAGTGGCCAATACATCAATCCTCATTAAAACAAATATTGTAGCAACTTTAAGCGTTTTCTATACATGAATATTGACCATTCACACTTTGTAATTTGAATTAGTTGCTAGACAAATTAAAAAGTATTTGAAAGTAAACAAACGTTGAAACACAATTCTGAGGACGTTCAGTGCGATTTATTTGTGCATGAAGACAGTGAATGGAGAAACGAGGGAAACAGGCACGATTGGTGCGAGAATATCGCTAGCGTATCATGTCGCAGTACATTATTATATTTCTGTTATTTAAAATAAAACAAAAACTATTTTCATGAAAGGAAAAAAATACATATCATAAGACCTCAATTGTACACGTACAGTTACCGTAAAGTAAAATAAAACAGGAGACTTCGGTAACCAAAGACAAAATACATACTAAAAAACCTTAATCAAATAATTCAAAGTAAGTGCAGGTCATGCTAATAATCACATATTATGTGATCGGGCTATTAATAACAAATTTTCCATCAATAACATTTTTTCATTTTTATTATAAAATTATCTTAATATTCATATTTTTATTAAATATATATGAAGAATATTCACTTCCAATGCGCACAGTGGTCGTCTGACTCTATTTCTAAAGAAAAAGTGTATACTATGTATGTACTGCAATAAAACGATACTAAAATGAGTTTTATGAATTTTTGTCAGTTATTTATTTAAACAGATTTTGATAAAACTGTTCACATTAGGGTACATATAAATATTCAACGATATGTAGCATTTTTATTAAATTGTTCATATTATTACAATTTACATTATGTAAAATATATTGCCTACGTAAGTTTTTCACTTGCATAAAAAACATATTGTAAATATCTAAAAACAAACTCTGATATCTACATTGGTTTAGTATACTTCTTGAAAAATTCAAGTAAACTTCTGGTATACCTGCTTTTTTTCATAATTTGAATAAAAACAGTTTTTAATATATAGGAGAAACGTAGATTTTGTAAAAATCTAAAAAGATGGGACCTCTTATGACTCATCCTTACAATTAATATCCCATGTGACTACAAGTAAATTTTCTTATGAATGCCTTTAACTATTCCTTCCCGAATCTTTGAGTTTCTCAAAATTTCTAGACAAATATTTTTAGATTGTTATCATTGCGGAATATGCAGATTAATAAGCTCCATTACAAAACATTATTTTAACTTCCTACGAGAAACGGTTTTTGAGACAAAAAGTTATACGACTTTTGGGATATTATGTAGTTCATAACTCTTCTTTTCCAGAGCAACCATGACTCAACAGTACACAATCTGTAAAATATCAGCTTTTTAAAAAAAAATTGAATAGAAAATAGTTCATAGTATGAGAAATAATAAACCGAATTGGTAATTTATTATTACTTTATTAAGCTCGTCAAAAAAAAATATACAAAGTCATTGGTTTTGACCAAGTGTATCCAAGTGACAGACGGATGGGAGTGTGAATCCTGTAAAGTTCCTTTTCTTCCTTTTGATGTATCCACCCCAAAAATGATACACTCACAATATCCAAAATCATCATATTATGAGCTTTGATTATTTTTGCTAATTTTGCATTGCTCACAAGTACAGTTGTAAAAAAAATTCATTTGGTTCCATTTGGTGATGAAATCAATCAAAGCAAATAAATTGTTATGCCATCAGGACACTTCCACCAGGTGGGGTTATGTGTCAAATGTAAATTGTTCCAAACATAAACACACAAACTCAGCAACATCCAAGTAAGACAATAAAGTACGTGATGTACTAGCTTAACTCCAACGTGTTCCACACAAGCGGAAAAGTTGATGGTTCATAGCTGAAACTTCTGCACACTTCTGTGCATTACAGTGGACCAATTTTTCATGTTGCTGAAGGTAAGTCCGAAATTTGAAACATCTATTCCATTTCAGAAATTACTGAACAAGTCCTTTGTGTACACTTTCTATATGTTGCTGTATTGATGCCTTTTTTGAGAATATCTGCTGGCAATAGTCGCATGTAAAAGGTTGCCCTGTGAATGCAATAAAAGAAATCAATGTATACAAAGCTATTAAAAAAACTCAAAATGAAATTCTGTTTTGGTCCCGTCAGTAAAAGAAGTTTCAGATGGAAGAAGTTTCCGTGGTCAGAAAAAGAAGTTCCAATTCTACTGCACAATTGTTTGGGAGTTTTCAAATCCAATAACAAAATGAAATACAAGGTGCCAACAAATGGCAAGGCAGGTGGTAAGACTTGTCTTGTCATGACAGACTGTCACTGCTGCCACACACGAAAGCCTATCAGTTTAGTTAGAATTGTCAGCAAAGCGACACGTGTTTTAACTACGCCCCACTGAATAATGAGTTAGAGTTATAGGTATATTTGAATTTAATCCTTTATTATCAACAACAACAAACTAGAATAAGATGTAGAACAATTTGGGTAAAGGAGTGATTAGCGGACAGACAAATTTTTTTCTGTTAATTGGCCTAAAAAATGGAGCAATTAATTTTAAAAGTCATTTAAGACTTCCGCATAATAATTATGAAAAGTTTTATATCTGTAATAACTCTGAAGTAAACCAAATATGAGGAAAGCTATATCAGCACACAAACATCTTTGTCACATTGAGGTATCATTCATGATCCATCTGATAATCTCACCTTATCTTACATAATTCCTCAGACATGTAAGGTATACTCCTACATACATATTAATTTTTTTTTTCATTCTCTTCCAGGTTGAAAATTTACCAAATTAATTTCCCAAAAGAACTGATTTTCTTGAGATATAAATTCGCGAAAACAATTTCCAAAATCCGCCATTACTGAACGCACGTCCAACCTAGCTTGCTCTTTGCCATCAGACTGACACTGCGACCCAGTGAAGGGTAAACCAAAGTCGTCAAGTAAATTATTTATTTCGTTTTGTTTCAAAATAATTTTACGACTGAAACATATACAGGGACGCAGAAAGAAAATTATAACACTGCCCCATGCAACTTACGATGATAATTAAATGTTCACTTATGAATGTATACATGGTGTTTTGGTAGAAAATGTAATTTTTTTTAACGGTAATGAAATTTGGAAGTGACTTTCTTTAAAGATAATGTTTGAGAATTGTTGTAGTTCCAAAAGGACAATGGGCATTTGTTTGTACTCGTCATGTCTTTGCTCGACCAAGTCTCAACTCAAATATTCTCAAAACAACTTTTCCCCTGAACAGCCAGTGCACTTCAGTATGTAACAACAGTCTTGTGCTCACTGCCAAGCTCTTTGCAAATATCTGCAAAAATTCTTGAGTTTGCAGAATGGGCCTTGCTTAAGTTAACAATCTTCACATCATTTTTAAGAGTAAGGTCTAGGCAAACTAGCATTTTTTCCAAGCAAACATCTATCGATGAATTCCACCGTGTGTCCATTTTGCTTGTGGAGCTACATCTTGTATCTTCTTCACAAGCCTTGAAAAACTGCCAGTCATTGCTCTGGCACCATCAGTCAGTGTATATGCCTACACATTTCAGTCAACCCAATTTATTTTCTTCGACAAAACTGTCGACCATACTAAAAATATCCTCCTCGGTGGTGTGAATCGAAAGGACATGACAAAGCAGAAACTCTTCATGGACCCATTTATAACATCTCGGGTCACAGTAATTCTTATTAGAGTGAGTATATTCACTTGATTCATTTCATTTCCAATATTTACAGATTGCATGAAGCATTTAGCGTTATTTTCGAGTCTCCTAAAGTGGGAAATTAGTTTTAATTGAAATTGTGGTTCAAAAATACCAAAACTTAAGAAACTTTCTCGTATTTTATACTGCTTCTTTCTTAATATAAAACTAACTCAGAGGACGACGTAGATATTTTTCTGCTCCTTCCACCGATGCAAAGAATTCATCTATTTATCAATGGTTCATGGATATATTTATCAGTTTGAACAATACTTTCAGCGAAAGCGATGAGATTTTTCATCTTTATATCAAAATCTATCTAAAATAAAGTAGTTGAAGTTGAATGTTGCAGCTCGGCATCAGACAATATTTGTGGGACGGATTTAATATGAAATTTTTTCCTGTATTACTTTGAGAGTAAGGTCATATTTTGATTTATCTGCACTCCATGTTTTCTATATGCTATATGTATATGGAAAATATGGGTTTTTACTAAACACAACAGAAGATTAATACTTAAAAACAATTAATTCATCGTCATTAATATGAAGATCGCCGCCAAAACTTACTAGTCCGTGAATTTAAAAAGTGGTCGTAGTTCACATTCCACATACCTACGCGATGTGAGCTGATTAATCTTGAATTATTGAATATATTTGGTGTTAATTTTGTAGGAATTCATTATTCACAATTAAATGAAACTACGTGATGTAGTATTATTTCTACTTTCTTTAAGTTCTTTACCACGACCTAGGTTTCGTTGTATTACAACATCTTCAGGTGGGATATTAGCATAGATCTTTGCTAATAGCCCACCTGAAGATGTTGTAATACAACATCTTCAGACGCAGTAACTTAAAGAAAGTAGAAATAATACTACATCATGTAGTTTCATTCAATTGTGAGCTGATTAATCATTAAGCGACCAATTACCAATTCAAACAGTCCCACATACATATTTTATAACATTTCAAATATTAAAATATGTTTACATATTTTAAACATTTGTTTTACAAAGAAACACGCTGTCAACAAATCATTCATCTCAGTAAATCATCCATCCATGTTGAATTTGCTGGGTTTCATGACATGTTTTAAATTTTCTGACATGTCTGCAATACAACAAGAGACACTGTTATTTGATACAGGACTAACATCAAGTTCTCTCGCCATGTTTCTTTTGCTGCTGGCAGTATGAGGTTTCCCTAATAGCATGTTGTTTTGCTTGCTTGGCAATTAAATAATTAACTCTAAAAGATGCTTGCAGTGTGTTGACATTCATGTTCAGGGATAGTGACTCTATAGACTTTAGCACTTGAATGAGATCTTTAAATTTATGTTGAAAGAAGGTCACAGACTGATCTTTGAAATTAGCATGTTCAGTTTCCAAATGACGACATAGTAACGATGGTTTTAATGAATGATTTAATACAGTAAGGATGGTTTCACAATTCCATCTCAATAGTAACAAATCAAGATTACGCGTTCAAGGAGATATTAATCATATGTGGTACAAAAGTGCGCCCATGCAGCAGTCTTTAAAAAACAAACGTACATCTACTGGTAAGTGCAGCGGTATAGTTTGCGCCCATAGTATGAGCTTTACAGTTTTTTATGGAATTACGACGATTTTATGGGTTACGACCGATCACTTACGATATCATTCACAAATGACTGCACTCGTGAAATTAGAATGATTTGCCCTCGCCTGTTGAAAAGACAAAAAAGATATTCAGTTTACAACAAAACGAACATCTAATTTAGTTACCATGTCAGTTTTAATTAATTCAGACAATGGCTACAAATTAAAAAAAAAAAACAATTGCTATTAATTTTTACAATTGTTTTTCAAAAATTATTATATACTTTATTCGAATTCTATTGTTACTTTTATGTTTTATTAACAATTCTTTATATATTAAAAACACAATATACTCGTATGTGCGTTTATAAAGTAACTACGTACCTACGGGCTTATGTCCATGACATCTCGCCACGTGCATACGCAGCATATATATGGATTTACATATCTTCTTACAGACATCACACTCCAACTGTAGCCTGCCGTGCACATTACGCATATGATTCAATAAAGAGGCCCTGGACTTATATTCCTTGTTACACTCGTTACACTTTTGTGAATACGTTCCGTGCACTAGAGTGTAATGTTGCGTTAGTGCTCTTTTCTGCAGGAACAACCTCGAACATTTTTCGCATTTATATTGATGACAATCTGAAACAATTCAAATAAAACAAAACCACAATATATGGACGGCCAGTTTCTTAATCGACAGCTCGACAATCTCTAGCCAAGTTATATATACACAGATGTCAACAACTAGTGAGGAAATAAACAACACTCATCACCATTTTTATAATATAGCCCAGTTTCCAAAAGTAAATTGGACTATAGATTCTATACATAAGCTATACAATCAACTGGTAAATTTATGTATTGTAAGTAATGTTTTTGCTATAAGTAAATACTAAATATTTTCAACACTAATGGCATATTTATTGTTCACTAGACGGCCATCTATCCAACAACAGCAAATATATACTTCATTCGTCAATCTTCAAATATATACTTCATTCGTCAGACTTCAAATATAACTAGTCTTCAAATATATACTTCAGTCAACAACAAATATATACTTCGTTCGTCACGTCAATGCATTTTAAATCAATTTGATATAAATGTGAAAAAGGAAGGGGGTAAGGGAAGAACGGAAACAACATCTGACCGCCCCAATTGTCATCCTCTCCTGCACGCGTCTGGTGGTTCGTTATGAATAGCCGCCGGCGGTTCTCTGGTTTAGACTGAAGAGCCGTGGTGCCCCCTACTAGACAACTAACGAGGCTCTGGCGACCGAGCATTGGCGGTATAACCAAACTACCCGAAAGAAAGAGGCATCCGCAAGCCTAGGGACTAAATACCCCTTAAAACAGTGGCCGTTGCACCTTAGGGAAGTGCTTCGAGATTTAACCCATCGTAAAAATAAATGATGAGTACAACAATAGATAATAATGATATGCCATGCACCCCGGCTAGCCCCCGGCGCTCGCAGGTAACCGGGCCTGCAAGTGTGAAGTATGTTACCAAAGACTACACAGGAGTAGGCGACCAGGCCCCTGTGGCAGTAAATGCAACTGGCAGCAGCAATAAAAAAAAGTTCATTCAACAGTCTTTTCACCCGAGTATGTTTCTATCAAGACACAGATCTGCATCTTTGGGAAGTTATGCAGAAATTAGTGAATCTCAGTCTCAAGAAACAAATGAACCTCAGTCGAGTAATAAACCCAACCCTCCATCCTGGCAGAGAATACCAAATAGGAATTCCAAGAGAAAGAAATTGTCACAAACACCATCTCCAGACCCTGTCCGAACATCAAACCAGTTTACTGGACTGTCTATTGATCTTGATGAGGAGAATATTGAAAAGAAAGTGAAAAAGCCAAACAAACCTCCACCAATAATACTTTATGGTGTTGAGGACGTTAATAAACTAACAGAACTCCTAGAAACAGTGGCCGAAAGAAATCAGTTTACCTACAAAATAGTAAATAGGAACCAACTCAGAATCAGCAGTGTGGAAATTGAGGTCTACAATAAACTGATGACGATTGTTAGAGAGAACGGTCTTATAGGCCATACATTTAACAGGAAGGACATAAGAAACTTCAGAATAGTAATAAGAAATCTGCACCCATCTACTCCACTCAATACCATCAAAGAAGAGATAGAAGCCACTGGTAACATAGTTACTGGAGAAATTATCAATGCTAAGTATGGCCCTGAAAAGAAAGCAACTTCGACATTCTTTGTGAACTTGACACCAGAGCCCAACAACAAAGCAGTCAAACTTCTCAAGTACATATACCAGCAATCAGTAGTGATAGAGGATCCCCGAAAAAGAACATCTATTGTACAATGTCATAGATGCCAACAGTATGGTCACTCCAAGAACTACTGTATGAGGCCATACCGCTGTATTAAATGTGGAGGATCCCATAGGACATCGGAATGCGAAAGGCGTGACCGCAACTCTCCTAATCTGTGTGCTTTGTGTAGAGGACCCCATCCAGCCAACTACAAAGGATGCTACTACTGAACAACCTCAAACCAAAAATGACTATGCAGACATGGGCAGATCCGAGAATAACATGAGACAGAACAGAACCACTCGCCAGAATAGAACATATGCCGAAACTCTTAGTCAAAACCTTTATAAAAGTACAAAGAGTGTAGAAGAGGATACTAACCAGAACACCACCACTGCTGATACAACCGCGACAAACATATCAGCGGAGTATGTACTTTTAAAACAAACTGAAAAGTTCGACCTCATCATTCAACAAATGAGTACTCTTATGAGTCTCATAGCTAAACTAGTAGACCGACTCTCAAAATGATTTCGTTACGTCTAGCTACTATTAACATAAATGGGTTAACACCTAATAAACACGAAGTGGAACTGTTAATGAAGACACATAACATAGACATACTCCTTATCTCGGAAGCTCATTGTACCATTAACACATACCTCAGCTTCAAAGATTATCAGTGTCATTTGACACCTCATCCAGATGGTAGAGCGCACGCCGGAACTGCAATTTTAATTAAGAAATCTATAAAATATCATCAAATGCCTGATTATAAAACAGAACATATACAAGCTACAACAATAGCTGTAGAAGACAAAACTGGTTACCTTAACATATCTGTAGTGTATTGCCCGCCGAGACATGCAATAAGTGAGATGATGTTCACTGACTTCTTCGATACTCTAGGGAGTCGTTACATCGCAGGTGGAGACTGGAATTCGAAGCACATGTATTGGGGCTCTAGAGTGACGACTACTAGGGGTAGACAATTAAAGTCAATGTTGGATAATCACCATAGCTTTGCCATAACAACTGCAGAACCAACATATTGGCCAAGCCATTCTGACAGACTCCCTGACCTGCTGGACTTCTTTGTCACTAGAGGATTCTCTAAGGAATATCTTAAGGCTGAATCATGTTATGACAGTCCATCAAACCATACACCAGTTATACTTACGGTAAGCTCTGGTTTGATAGAGACAACGGACCCCATTACTCTCTATAATAAAAGCACTGACTGGGAATCCTTTGGGCAGTACATAACAGACCATATACAAATGAAGGTAGCTTTGAAGACAGTTGATGATATAGACGAAGTGACAGAATACATCACAAGACTAATCCAGGAACTCCTTGGGAGATCTCAAAATTGAAGGCTACTAACTATCCTGCTGAAATCAAAATGCCAGTACTGGAAAGGAGAATACTGCGCAGAGTCTGGCAATCAACTCACCTCGATGTAGATAAGCAGAACTTCCATGTAGCGAGTAAATAACTAAAAGAGATCTTGACAGAATGGCATAACAACACGCTCGCTACACAATTGGAATCCCTAACACCTACTCCACAAACAAACTACTCGCTGTGGAAGTTTACCAAAAATTACGACAGACCGCAACCAAGAATACCCCCTCTGAGGTGCAACAGTGGTTGGGCAAGGACACCTCAAGAAAAAGCAGATTGTTTTGCCAATCATTTAGCAAAGGTATTTAGCCCGAATCCAAACCCGGACGATGAGACTGAACAAATTGTGGACTCAGTTCTGCTTCAGGATTATCAGATGTCGGAGCCCCCGCGCCCCATAATGGTTTATGAAGCTTGGCGAACGATCAGAAGTTTAAAAGATAAAAAGGCCCCTGGCTTCGACCTAATTACTAAAGAAGTATTAAAACAACTACCGAAAAAGGCAGTGGTGTTCCTAACAGTATTGTTTAATGGCATCTTAAGAGTCCAATACTTTCCACAGCTGTGGAAAGTATCACAGATACGTATGATACACAAAGCTGGCAAATCACTACATGACGTCTCGTCATATAGACCTATTAGCTTGCTCCCAGTATTATCAAAAGTCTTTGAAAAGCTTCTTCTACACAGAATCAAACCAATACTGGATGAGGATAACATCATACCAACACATCAGTTTGGCTTTAGATCTCAGCACTCTACAGTGGAACACGTCCACAGAGTGTACGATAGGATAAGAAAAGGATTAGAAGAAAAAGAGTACTGCCCCTCAGCATTTCTGGATATACATCAGACATTCGACAGAGTATGGCACAGAGGCCTACTTTACAAAATGAAGACCTACCTTCCACGCAGCTACGTGGAATTACTGAAATCATATCTCTCAGATCGAATGTTCCAAGTGCGAGTAACTGACGTCACATCTAAGCTCTTAGAAATTCAAGCCGGGGTTCCTCAGGGATCAGTGTTGGGCCCAGTGCTATACACCATCTACACAGCAGACTTACCAGCAACAGATGGCGTGACAACTGCCACATACGCCGATGACACTGCAATCTTGGCCAGCAGCGCAGATCCTGTGGTGGCTTCTGAGATGCTACAACGAGGAATGGACAGTGTATCATCATGGCTGAACAAATGGCAAATAAAAACTAGTGCTACAAAATCTGTACACGTCACCTTTACTCTGAGAAAGGGCGACTGTCCTCCCATACAGCTGAATCAGACTACTCTGCCACACACAGATAGAGTAAAATACCTGGGCATGCACCTGGATAGGCGTATGACGTGGAAAAACCATGTAAAGAGCAAAAGAGATGAACTCAACATTAGATATAAGAATCTCACGTGGCTGATTGGACGGAACAGTACTCTGTCAATCGATAATAAGCTACTAATATATAAGACAATCCTTAAGCCTGTATGGACTCATGGCATACAATTGTGGAGCAGTTGTAGTAGTTCCAACATCCTGATACTGCAGAGAATGCAAAATATTATACTCCGATCTATATGTGATGTACCATGGTTTGTTACCAATGCCGAAATACATAAGGAACTTCAACACCATAAAGGAAGAAATCCTGTCGGCTACAGATAAATATAGGGGGAGACTGGAGGCCCACCCTAATGAACTGGCTGCAAAGCTATTAACGCGCACTTATCAAAAGCAACTAAAAAGGAAAGATATTTTGAGTTCCTAAGGAAAGAGGAGGTGTTCTCACTGGAGGACACACTCTAAACGAGATTCAACACTCTTCACCACATATGATAAAAGTGAAAGCACTGATTGCAGATAAATAAAAAAAAAAAAAAAAATGTGAAAAGCCCGTTCTATTGTAGAATTATATTTAAAGTATTCAGTATGTATAGTACCCCTGCCATTCCACCTGGCAGTAAAAAGGTTAAACATTAGGGAAAAAAATTGTGATTTTTGAAAATAATATTATATTTGTTTCAGAGCAGCGAAGGAACTGAATTGTATCAAAATACAAAAAGGTTTATTTTCCTACAATGTACGAACAATATATGATGCACGACTAAAGATTAGAAATATCGTTTGTTGTTGGCTTGGCGGATCACATGACAGCACTATTTTTAACAACAGCAATATTAAAGAGAAATTTGAAAGAAGTCAGTATGGAAACTATATTCTTTTAGGAAATTCTGGATATCCAGCTAAAAGATATTTATTGTACCCAATAGAAATTCAGAAACTTCTGGAGAAATATTATATAACAAATGTCACATAAAATCGAAAAATTTAGTAAAGCGATCCTATGGAGCGTGTAAACTTCGATACACAGGTACAAAGTTACATTGAAAACAGAACAGAACAGTGGCAACTACTGTGTCACATAACATATGCCGCCAAAGGAATTAGCTTCAGGCTGACTTGCTTACCTTGTCGGAAATTAGAAAGAATGAAAATCATGTCCCAATCTCTATGAATAACGGCAATGGGCAAGTTGTTATAAACAATTTGATTCACACCTGTTTCGGCAAGTAACTAGTCGTTTCAAAAATAATGATCTATATGATATCCAAGTAGCAATATGATTATAATATTTTTAATTATCAAGAAATTATAATATATAAATAAAAACTTGTCTATCGTGATATTATATGACATAAATACATAATTAAATATTAAAGATTACAAATTTTCATAACTGCAAATGAAAAAAGGATATGAACACTTGCTGATTTTAAAATCATTGTTCAAAAAATTTATTGAAGTTACAAGGAATAAAAAAAATTTAAATATTATCTTGTTTCTCATTTTCTAAATTTAAGAATTCTAATTCAAGTTTTTGAACGTGCACTGACATTAACGGCACTGACATCATCTTGCACGACACTAACAGCAGTGATATCATCTTGCACGAAAACATAAAACGAAACTAATTGCAAAATTTTTTTGATTTGGGCCTTTATTTCCGTGAAGTAATTTATTTTCCAATAACAAACAATTTCTTATTTTCCATACTTTTTCAATTTTTTCAACATTTAAATGTTTCATTGTCATAAACTCCATGAAAAATAAATTAAGAGAAACATTGAATGAAAAGTATAATTGATCTATCTTTCTATGAAATAATATTTGTACCACTACACATTCAACGCTCAGTAGTCTTTGCTGTGGTGTATCATATTGCTCTGATGACGTTACGCGACGTCCGGTACGCGTGCACTGCGGGATGACCGTCCCTTGCATTAACGTTGAAATAATACATATTGAGAATTGAATGAGATATCAAAATTATTATTGATTATAATCATCCCATTTTATATTCAGGAACCCATATAATTGCTATATCAATTTAGAAACAATCCGTATATAGGGGACTTATTGCCACAAGACCAACCACTTCCAGTCATAAACCACTTTCTAGGTGGAATACAAAAAACTGTAATTATTTTCCAATGAATAACTTAGTCAATAGTTTTAACTTGTAAAATAAAATTCCATCTAATCACTATTATGAGCTACTTAAAATATTTTCTTATTTTCATTGTACATTCTATATTCCACGGAAAATTATTGGCTAAAAATCATATGATAATTTTATCCATTTCTTAAAAAAAAAAAATATACTGCACTGGCATTGACAGATAACGAACTGGCAGTTCTCATTTCTGTCACTTGTGGCCTGTGGACTTTTTGTTAGTAGCATCCATATTCTTTGCACTGTCTTTATTCTTGTTTAAAGTAATGTTCGGTACACTTGTTTAAAGTAATGTTTGACTTCAGAAGATCTGTTCTTATCACAGAGTTTTGCTCATGACTCAATAGGTGGAGATTTGTGATCTCCGTAATATTCCTCTGGTCACTCTTCTGTTTAATACCATCGAACATTCTGATAGCTCTACATATAACTAACCGATGCACAGACTTCAATTATGCACTGTAACAATTACAATAACTAGAGTAAACTTATCTGAGAAACACACGATTCCACGCCTGTAAATATTTTCAAATATTTGTATCTGTAAAGAATGGTAAGTAATACTTGAGAAGTATGACATTATTGTTCAGCCGTACCCACCTCTGTCAACTTGATGCCTCGAAATGTGTTCCTGCAGCGATTGCCTTGATTTATACATTTTGTTACAGATGTCACACTCGTACTTTCGGCCACGGTGAGTGCGAAGGATGTGCTTCCTTAAATAGACTTTGCCCTTAAATTCCTTGTTGCACATCCCACATTTGAGCAAATCGATCGCGTGTACTTGCTTGTGATGATGCGCTAGCACCTCTTTGGACTTCAATACTTTGAAACACTTGTCACATCTAAATTGGCTATGGTCAGGTTCTTTAACAAATAAAGCAAAGCAGATATGAATCACATGATTATAAGTAGTATAACATAGTGTTATAACATTCTCTTGAAATTATTAATCTGGCAGAGGTCATACTCAGAAAATTAAATGATCGCACGCACGTGTGTGAAATTAAACGATTACACGCACTTCCTACTTACCTAAACATAAATTTCTTTCAAACATTTATCTTAATAAATAAAATAGCTACGTGATTTAAAAAGTTTAAGTACTTATCGATCAACAAGTACCAAATAAATCATCCTGAGGAACTTATAGCTTCTAAAAATGATATATTTTTGGAAAAGATAAATCGTATTTAATCATTTTTCATAAATTGCATTGGTAATCTGATAATAACTTTGCACGAACACTCTTGGCAATAAAAACGTACAATATGTACCACGCAAGTAAATTTTTACTGCAACGGTCGGTTGATGTTCCTTTCTACCACATTTTCCATGAGTCAGTTGATTTCCTTCATTGCATCCAACATGTTGCACCCAATATCTTGTCAATTATCACATATTCGTAAAGTGAATAATCAACTCAATGAAAAGTGACGTATTATTATATCTATTTTATTTAAATTATTAACCACTACCTAGGTTTCGTTGTATGACAACATCTGTCATACAACGAAACCTAAGTTGTGAGATCTCTTTAAATTGCCTACGCTGAGCAAAAAAAAAAGTGTGCGTGTTCTTATGTACGCGCATAAGAAGTTATACTTCTTTGGCATCATTAAATAATACATACGGATAGATAACCTCAATTATATTGGAGCACTTGAAAAAGTCTATAAACACAATTTTTCACTAATATTTACGAATAGTAAATATATTAATCAAAATATTGAATTTAAATCACTACTGAATATAATTTATCAGCACATATATAAATCGCACTTATATGAAACTAAAACACGTGTGTGAATGTAGACACTAGAAACATGTGAATAAATACTATGAATATGAAAACAGTGAACAGAGGCGATGATGGTGCCAATAGCTTTTGTTTCGAGACTGCAACCGCTTCAACTTTTGTGTGACGAATCTTAAAATTTCACTCTCATCATTTTTTCATAACGCGCCTAAAGAAGTATAACTTCAAAAATGCACTGCAGCTAAGTTGTAGTTTTTATGTTCGTTCTCATGTTATCATTTCTTTGTATTATCAAGCCTTATCATACTGGAAGTGAAAATATGTACTTGACGGTGTCAGACCAAACATCCCAATGCAAATCATTTCAATAAGGTCTGTTTCAGTTGCATCCTTAGGGCGAGAATATTTTGGTTGAATTGATCTTAGGTCAAAAAAATTGCAACATTTTCCACCACCTAGTTATTTCACAAAGGGCGAGATAACTTCTGAGTTTTCTTTTTTTTTCAATGTCGACATCCTGACAATGCAAGGAAAAGCACCACAAACTGAATGAGGTTTACGGGGACTCTGTCCCCAGTAAAGCAGTGATTTACACATGGCATAATCTCTTCAAACAAGAAAAGTTGGAAAAATTGCATTGGAATAAGCCCAATCAAAGAAAAAGCAGTTGGGAGCAATACAAGCAGTTGGAATATCTTCTAAAACAATTTTGAACATTCTTGACATGTCAAACACCAGCGCAAGATGGGTGCCGAGAATGATCAATTGCCGAGGGTTCACTGCAACTTTTTAGATCTCTGCAGAGGATAACGATGAAATTTGGTGCCAAATTATCACAAGTGACAAAACGTAGGTTCATCATTATGAGCCTGGATCCAAGCCGGAGTTCATGTCGTAGCATAAAGAGGGTACCCCAACCTCTAACAAGTTTAAGGAGTCGCATTCGGCTAGAAAAGTAATGGTGACGATTTTCTGGGAGAGAAAGGGTATCCTGCTCATTGACTTCAAAGATAAAGATGTTTCTATAATAGAGATCACTATACTGGTCTATTGGAGCAGCTTAAAGATGTATTGAAGAAGAAAAGGCAAAGGAATTTAGCGAAAGGTATACTGTTTTTCCACAACAATGCACCTTTACACATGAGCCATGTTGTGATGGCTGCGATGGAGCTTTTTAAACATTGCAACACCTACCTTACAGCCTATATTTGGCCTCTTGTGACTATCATTTGTTCCCAACGAAAAAGGAGCTTCGTGGAACATAATTTAGCAACAATGAAGACGTCAAGTCTGCAATTTTAGCTTATTTTCAAGATAAAGAGAAAATATTTTCTTTTAAAAGTATAAATAAATTAATCGACAGATCTGAGAAATGTATTAGGATTAAGAGAGAATATTTGTAAAAGAAAAACATCACCACATTTTTTTGGCCTTCTTTAAACCCATTCCATGAACTTTTTACCTCCCTTTGTTAAATTCCAGCACTTGCCTGAATATGGACATGAAAAATCAATGACACACATATGAACAATTTGTGAAATATGATAGATATTTCAGAAATTGTCCATACGAGTACGAGAAATTGTCTCACTCGTAAAGATATTTGTAAACAAAAATTTAATTTTACAGCTACTACTAACTGCTGTTTCAAACAACTGTCTGATAGCTAGTGGTCACTTTGATGGCATTTCAGCCATGTCTCCATGAGGGTCTGCAGTAACTTTATAGATAATCAGAAGACATAGCTCCAATATCCTATTACATTATTTTTTTAACTTTTAGACTCTTTTCTTCTTAAAAAAGGGTCCTTTTTTGCATATGGCAAATGCGCACACGTGGCAGTCTTTAAAATACAAACATACGTCTACTTGTAAATTAATGGTGACCTATGACTGACAGCAGCAGTACTATAAGCACCCATAATATGAGCTGTACAGTTTTTGATCAAATCAATAAAATTAATGGTTCACGATTTCCGATCACTTGCGATATCAATTGCAATCAGGAAAGTCAAAACTTGCCCATGGCTATTGGAGAGACCAAAGAGATATTCACTTTTCTACATACAGAAATATTCACTTTTCTACATCGTCGATGTCAGTTAACAGTTTATTTTAATTAATTTAAGCAATGGCTACAAATTAAGAAAAAAAGCAATTGCTATTGTTCATTTTTTAAAGTTATTATGTACTTTGTTAGATTTCTACTGTTGTTTTTATCTTTTATTAACAATTCTTGATGTATTAAACACATAATATACATATGTTCATTGATTTTGTATGGTTACACATGTATTTTACTCTTTCTTTTTAATTATTGTCAATCCCTGAATTGTTTTCTAAAAAAACCATCTTTTCTAAAAATTATATTCAACTTATTTATATATATAACACAGACCAATTTACATTGGTCTCCTTTCAGTATGCAATGCACAAAACATTTATTCTTAAAAGTGTGAACTTCATAAATATGCCAAAAAATTATTTTCATATCACATCAATACATACGTACATACCCATAGGCTTACGTCCATGACAACTCGACACGTGCATACGCAGCATTTGTGTGGATTTGTATACTTTTATACAGAATTCACACTCGAACTGCAGCCCACTGTGTACATTACGCCTGTGGTTCAATAAATGAGCTTTGCACTTAAATTCCTTGTTACACTCATCACATTTTTGTGAATCCATTCCATGCACTTGATTGTAATGTTTCCTTAGTGAGCTTTTATGCAGGTACATCATCGAACACTTGCCGCACTTATGTGGATGAGAATCTGTAACAAATCAAATATAACAAAACCATATTATATAGAAAGCTGCTTCTTTAATCGATAGTAACAGCTAAAGTGACGAAACACAGTAAAAGTCGTAATCAAAACTGTACAATTTTGTTACGTTTACTGTAATTATTAACGCTCACATTTACAACTCGTGCAATTTCCGCTGCTGCCATTATAAAAGATGGTCAACACGATTTCTGTCAAAATTTTGTAGGTTATGATTTTGAATTTAAAATATCTCTAAGTTGTTCAAGTAAAAGTTCAACGGATAGTTCTTCAGGCGATGAAATAGTTGTTAGTTATATAACTTATAGACATAAAAAGTTCAACATCTGCAGCAATCTCTTTTTTGGGAGATTCTATTTAGTTCGTCACAGAATGACTAAAGTCTATCAATTTTCTAAGTGAATTGTTAAAAAGTAGATTGTTAACTGTTGCAACAAAATAAGTTTTGTATATATTTTTGATAATAATTGAACAGTATTTAGTAACTTATTCATTTGTTAAACTAATCAAGATTTTCAACAAATGTTTTTTTGGAACAAATCTCTTTCTTTGCTGGAACAACTTATGTTGGTTTTACGTTTTATGGAATGGGTTCAATGCAACAAAAGTGACTCCAACATTTCTACTGCACATAAGAATACAATTTTCATATGTATATTAAAACTATTAGCTGTTATAACGTCGCCAGCTGAGTTTTATATACAAATGCCAGGAACTAGATAGGAATTAGCCAATATTCATCACAAATTTTCATTATATAACCCAGTTTCCAAAATTTAAGTGGGACTATAGACTGTACACATGTAGCAATACTATCACCTGGCAATTTAACATATCTGATGTTTTTGTTATAAGCAAATATTTAATATTTTTAACGCTAATGGTGTATATATTGGTCAGCAGACAGACATCTGTCCAGCACCAACAAATATATACTTCATTCATGATGTCAATACATTTAAAATTTCAAGAGATTAGGCCACTTGTAAATCGTGGTTTAATTAGGACAGGAGTTCCTATAAACCGATGACCTATCATCCAATATGTTTTTCCTTGCTTTGTCAGCACTTGATAACAGTTCTTCCAGAATGAGTTGCTTAATTGATGATAGTTTAAAGGTTAATGTCATAACTAAGCTGAATTCAAACTATATGGATTATTTATTATTTAATATGGTAACCCTCATACATTTCTTCGACCAATAACGTTTAAATGTTTTTGAAAGTTTAATTTTGACATAACAGTTTAATGCGTGTCACTGGTTTTTGTAAAATAATTTGTTATTTGTAATATCGAGTGAATGGAATTACGAATATGACGTTTTTAGTGCTGATGAATATATGGACATTGTATTACTATATGGGGAATGTTGTTATAATACTGACGAAGCCCTTAGAATGTACGCCAAACGCTATCCGAAACTGCGACAATCAAGTCTAGTTATGATCAATACAATCCATGTAAGCCCATTATTTCAGTGATATCAGGTGGTACTTCTCCAACAATATGGATAAACGTGCAAGAAAATGTGCTAATTCATTTTAGAAAGGAGCAACATTCTAATACTAGGCGCTGTGGTAAATAACTTAAGTCAAAATAATTGTCGTTGGTTGCGAAAGTGCGTTGAGTACGGGGAAGACACTTTGAACATAAAATTTAAGTAAATGTAAATACATTCTAAAACAAAATAATTTGTATTTTAATTACTATGTACACGTGTTTCCTAGTTTTTTTAAATGGATAAGCGACATTTCATTTTGGCACTTGACAGTTTGCATTAGGCATGCCATGTTGCCAAACTGACATTTAGTGTAATCGTTATAGGGTGTTAATTTAAACATAATTATGATTTCAAACAAAATTTAAACTTTAATTATTTTATAAAAAACTAGGGGACTAACATAAAAAATAACATTTTGTCCGATTACACATGATCATTGGGACAAGTGGTTGAAGTGGCAAAGTTTCCTTACTTTACATACTGTATACATTTCCAGATTTTAATACATATATATATATATATATATATATATATATATATATATATATATATATTTTATTTTTATTTTTTTATCTAATGGAACCAATTAATAGATTTATTTAATTTTCATAAATAATTTCAAATTTGTTAATTACATACCAAAGTTTATTTGTAATTTCGGTTCAAAAATATTGTCGAAATAAATTATTTAATACATTGCTATCACGTTTCCTCTTATTGTTTGAAACTTCACTGAACCTATATTATTTACATCTTGTCCAATTGTATTGATGACGTATTTAAATCTGGCATCGTTTACTAATTTCCTGGTCATTTTTATGGTTACAGTAGGCGATTATATTCAATGAAAAATTGGAAAAATATCATAATTCTCCAAAAATACTTTAACTTGATTACCAGAAAAATTAAAAAACCCGATCAAATTCCAGAGACCTGCCCAGAAGAATAATAAATTCAAAGTTTTGAGATAGAAAATACTTACTTTGCTATCTTTTCTTCAAAAAAATGTTTGCTACAACTGGAGTGCTTAGTTCATAGCCATCATGAACTAGTATTAACAAGACATGTTATGAAAGAACATTGACATATTTAATTAGTCATGTTATCTGACTGGCCATATTACCCAGAATTATTTCACACTCATTTTAATTTGTTGCTCGTCGAATGATATTAAACACCAAAAAAAATCAATTAAATGATATAATCATTTAATTGGAAGGAGTACAAGATACAGTGTTTCAATATATTGGTCCAGGCGCAAATATCTAGGTATTTTTAAAAGTGGTTATTTCATCGCAAACCTCAAATCCCAATCGCTTAGCATCAATTTCATACTTGAAATGTTAGTATGTACTTTTAGTTTACTGTTAGTATGGAAAACATTAAAAATAACATCAAGCTAAGTGATTGTTGGGAGTTTTCCATACAGCACAGCTCACAATATAAAAATAACACAAACAAATACAAAAATTGATTATTTTATCAATTCCAATAATCTTTTCATTTGTCATCAATAGATTTATAAACTAGAATTAATCGAATATTTAAAAGAACAGTAATATTATTAACTGATAACCCAGCCATCTTTTTATTTTCCCCACAGGCGCTAGGATTGGCCACATTGTAAATAAATCGATTATAAACTTAATATTGTAAAGCTTTTCGAAATTTAAAAATAATATGGTTTCAAAATTATTAGTCTGGTTAAAGTTGTTTGTAGTGGCCAGTTTCTTTTTTCAATAAAAAGTGTTTGTTAACTTGTACTAAATTTTGAATATATTTGGCGTTAATTTTGTAGAAATTCATTATTCGCAATTAAATGAAACTACGTGATGTAGTATTATTTCTACTTTCTTTAAGTTTTTTACCACAACCTAGGTTCCGTTGTATTACAACATCTTCAGGTGGACTATTAGCAAAGATTAACGTTAATCGTTGCTAATAGCTCACCTGAAGTTGTAATACAACGAAACCTAGGTTGTGGTAAATAACTTAAAGAAAGTTGAAATAATACTACATCACGTAGTTTCATTTAATTGTACTAAATCCCTTCATTATATCAGTTTTTAGCATTTATCAGTACTTGGATACTAGCTGCTGTTTCAAACAGCCCACATTTGTATAGTAGCTAGGATTCATTTTGATGGCATTTCAGCCATAGCTCCATTAGGGGCTGCAGTAATTTTATAGAGGATCAAAAGATATCACCCCAATCTTCTATTGAAATTATTAAACTTTTGGGCTCTTTTCGTCTCAGAAAAGTGTCCTTTTCTGAATCTGCTAAAAGTTTTCACTCGCCAAATGTTTTCTCGTTGAATCAAAATAAAAAATCCTAGATTGTTGACTATAGCAGTAAATATAAAACTTTTTGTTCAGTCAGTCGGCCACTCGCTATATATGTACACCTGTTGGTATAAATGCTGTTACACAGGTAAGAACTTTTGGATATGTTAACATTTACATAGCTCTAAGGTTTGTTACCTTTTACAAGGCTAGCACAAACACATAAGGAATAAGCAATTTTAGTGTAAACTAAAATAAAAATTGTTTATTTGCAGAAGAAAATGTATTTTGACCAGATAGAGCAAAACAAAAAGGCGAGCGATGAATGGGTTAATAAACAAGACATTGTTGGATGTTTAACTTAATATCATGTGGAAAAAACATATATTTCCTTGCTTCTCTTTCGGTTTTCACAATCATATTTCGGTTCTTTGTGTACATTTAATTTTGTAAACTAATAAATAACATAATTCAGATAATATTAGCTTACCTTTCTGACTGTCTTCACTAAATTCTACCTTAACTGGACTACACTGTACTTGATCATTCTCAACATCACAGAAGCCTTTCTCATCATCTCTATTGTGAACTTCATCTTCTTGTTTAATATTTATCTGGAAACCAACAAATGCTTTACATGTGTGCACTCGATATATTGGCACCAACTAATGTGAAATGAGGGCTGACAAACAAGAGCAGGGTTTGAGTACAAGAGCAGGGTTTAAGTAAGTCTGCCTCTCCTGAAACCTTTTCCTTTGCGTTCTTGTCCTTTCCTGTCTTTCCCATGCCCTATTCATATCAATAGTTTTTTTTTAATTTATTTTATTTTAAAAATTTTTTTTCGTCTAATGAGCTATAAAGAATTTTCATTGTAAAATCTCTTATAGTCTACCAACTAAATTTCAATACAAATTATTACGGTTGACTGGAAGAGTTTGATCATGTAGCAATAAGTCCGCCGCCATATGTACTATACATAAAAGATTATAAATAAATAAAATAAATATTTAATAATCACGTCTATTAATATGATTTTTTGGAACTAACATGTACGGCGACATGACGAATGCGTGACACAGTAAAAATGATGGGTAAATACCTGTGTATATTAAATATTATTTATTTACAAATGAAAATTGCATCCCTTTCGCTGATAATGGCCTATCAAATACATATCTGAACTGCTTGAGTGCTGACGAGCGCCATCGTGCTCGTGCACGTACTAACTAAATTTGCCAGGAACGCGATGACGCTCGCGAAATCAGTTGCTGTATAGCGCGCGGTAGGGAAGGTTGCTCGCACGCGTCGCTAATTTCTTATCTTTCTACGTGTTACATAAAGTTCAAATTATAATATTATTAGTAATTACAATATAAAAAGGATCCAGGAAAAGAAAATTTTTAACCCGTAATGTCGGAATACAAAAATAATTCGAGTGAAAATGATCGTTTTTCAAGTTGTGAAGAAAGCGATAGTGGGAGTGACATTCTGGTGCGCTCACAATTTGGCGTAATGCAAATTTTGAGTGATAGTGATAATAGTGACGATAAGAATTATTTTGGTGATACGGAGGATGTACCGAATTGCAAAAATACAATGTGACCTTGATTACAGTTTTTGTTCACAATATATATTTCCATAATTTTCTTTGTATTTTATTATCCTTGTACAAGTTTTTATTAAGAAAACACAGAAAAAATTATTAAAATTGGATTATTTTTGGAAGATACAGTTTTTTTTCGAGACAAAGGTAAATGACATCAAAAACAAAAGATTTCTTAGGCATTTTTAAGTATATATTAGTAAAAAACCATGGCACTAAAACAGTTAAATATTCTCCAACAACTTGTAGTTTTGGTGGTGTTATAAAGCCGACTATTTAGTCATTATTAATTACAGAAGTGTTATCATCATTTGGGATAAAAACCTGCTTATTCCTGTCTATGCTTTATAATGCTATAACTGAAATATCAGGGTTGCTGATATCCTGAATAATGCACACGTTAAGGGATAAAATAGTATCTCTTTTGCCCCCTTTCAATTGTACCTTTATAAAATCTTCTTTTTTAAGAGACGATATTGAGTGTCCTTTTTTAAGAGATTTATATGATTTAATATAAATATTGGCGAATTTATGAATATAACATTTTTGTTTTATATTATAGTTATAATTTCTATTTCATTTTTGCTCCCTCGTGATTTCCAAATGTTGAAATATTTGTTTTTTTATATTCTAAAAAATATAACTTATTTGGAAAATATATTCCGTTTCTGTAACACTAGTTCCTTTCTAATTCCTACTCATTGTTTGTTTCTCAATATTCAAATATTTCTGTAATTCTATAAATGACACTCATTTTACCTGCCTTTTGAATTTAATCTTAGCCGGAAAAACGTTTTCTACCAATCGTTAGACAACTAGATGAATTGCTGGCCTACTCATTACCAACTAAGTTTTGTTTCTTACCGAAACATACAAATTTTTATTGTATATCGTTGAAAGACATTCCATCAAAATATATAAAATCAGTTTCTTCTATTAAAGTTGTCACTGGCATTAATACCACGTTTGCAACTAATTCTCTCTTAAGGCACGGATTTGCAGTAACTCGTACTGTATCTTCGTTGACTCCAACTCGGCACATGAATGAAAATCTATGGAGGATTCTTTTGTCTGTTTGAACATTGAGTGTTTTGTGAACAATGTTGAGTATTGTACTTTCATCAACTTCTTGAACTGTATAATTATCACTGATTTCAATTTCTGATTCTTCAATTACCCTGTCCTGGTTACTTTTCTTCGTATTTTTCAATGCCATTAATTGATTCTTTTTCGTTTTCTTCTTTTCTCGTTCAATTTTCCTCAAAACTGTATCAGTTTCCATTTTATCTTTTTCCACTGATGATGAATTTTCTCCTCAATTTTTTTATTGATTTAATAGCATTTTTTCTTTCATTTGAATGAACGCTTAAATGGTGAGCATAAAATCGTAACATCAGTTTCATTTTTGAGAGCATTATTAGCTATAGCTAAAGGGGAAGGACGCGGTGGAACGTGCTCACGAGGATTGTCGTTTGCTTGTTCCTGGTTTTGGTTTTCATTAAAATCACCACAATTCATTTCATTATTAATAATATTATTGAATCCATCATTGATTGCTTCATTTACATTTTCATCATTCATGTCGTTACCAATAGCTTTGTTGAATACGTCGCTGGTATAAGAACAGAGAAACTTAATGTTAGTGGAATAGTGTATGAAAAGCAAAGAAAACAAAGTAATGAAGTTGGTTTCCAAAGCGTAGTGTCAGTAACTGACATATAGACTTACAGTCAAATATGAAGTGAGGTTAGAAATTAAATACGCTGTAAACTCAATATATCAATGCATTGAATCTAAAAATAATTATTATTTTAAAAGCACCATTTTAACTTAGTAACAATATAACTCACCTTGACGTTTCTTAACTGAAATTAACTACAAAACTAACAAACACACAGACGAAACAACTGTCACAACTTATTTACTGCTCTTTTTTAATGCTCAGTAGTGATGACAGAATTATAACGTAACAGGTATGAATAACATAATATAGATTGAAACGAATATATTATGTTATTGCGATTTACAGATACTTTGTTATTAAATAACAATACGCTTGGCTAACATGTTAAAATATTATGTTACGTTGGTATTAAGCAACTCCCGTGCAATGGCTGTCACTCGCTGAGTAAAGAGAGAGCGAGACAGCATGTTGAGAACATATTGAACAAAAGTTATTCACAATAATGTCCAATAACATGTTATTTTTTAACAGGTATGATACTATGTTATTGAATAATGATGTTATTCATTATAATAGGTATGTGGAAATACCTATTATACAGTCATTTCCATCTCTAATGCTCAGTGTTGCCATCCTAAAAACATTATTGCTTATAATGAAAAATTAATTGGCTGAAATGTTTGTAGTTTCTTATTCTCATATCAGTTTCACGATTATCAATAACTGAAAATTCATTTTGAAGTATCAGAAATAGGTACACAGTCAGTTACTGGCACAGTTATGTTTTTGCTTTAGGCAAATAAATTTTCATTTCACTGGTGACAGATGACAGTTGTAGAATGTTCCAAGATTATCGTTAAAGGTTCCATTTAATGATAATTATGTTGAATATTCCCAAAGTTACTGGCACGTTTGGTGCTAAAAGTATGTAAGCTATCTCGTTACTATCGTTGCTATGGTGATATTACTTTGACAGTTAAAAACTTGCCTGCTAATTTTATACTGCGTGATTTATTTTGTTATTCTTGTATTTGATTGTGGATAATAAATTAGTTCCAGTTAATAAATTCCCTACAATTGGATGATCAAAAAGTGCAATCATTGTAAGAACCTGACACAACAAGAAACTTACATAAAAGTGTTATTATATTTAGAGTATTACATTTATCCTATCAAATATGATTTTGTTTCCCTACAAGCCGCTTGGGAACTAAAGTACCATAGAATTGACAGACACTTTTCACACAGCTGACTTCACGTATTAAGAATTTTGCTACTGTTCTCAATATTTTGAACAAATTATAATTTCGCTATTAGACATCTACAATGCAAACAAAATACTATTCAACTTTTTCTCGAATGCAAAAAACAATTCAAAAATGTTTAATAAAAATGTACAGATGCAGCTAACCTCACCTACCGTGCAGAAGAATAGTGCTAGAAACTTCAATTATGCATCATGCACTAGATTCGCAACACGCCACTACAGAACTACTCGTTTACAACATGTCCAAGTAAAATTTGAATTTTCAGGGACTGTGTGTTGTTTCCTTTACGTAAAGTAAAAAACATTGAATGTAACATGTGAATAAATTTGTTATTATGGAAGTTGATTCTAAGTTGAGTTAAATAAAAAAAATTAGCAAAGATGTACGCTTTGAAGCATTTCCGTATTTGGTGCAATATATAATAAGTGTAGCTTACAAACAAACACTGCTAACAAAATCTATACATTCTGCTACGAAGCCAAATGGACAACAATTTATTTGATCATAGGGAGTACCATTCAATTGGGTATTTGACTAAATTTTTTTATTTCATTAACCATAATTTCAAGGTACATACTGATGAAGAGTGAAATTTTTTTTAAATAATCTTAAAAATTGACCGAGTTATAAAAGTTTAAATTTAACCTTTAGACAAGGACGGCAATACTGCGTTGTGAGGTCATTTTTAATATTGCACATTATATTCTACAAGAGGAAAAGAGACAGGGATATACCCAACTCTATCCATATCTTCAAATTTAGAAGCCTACAACTGGCTTATTTTTCAATCAATTTTTGAATTTTTTCAAGACTGGTTTTTAATTAACTTATATTTCACAATATTGTACGAAAAATATCAAAATTTAGAATGAGTCAACTACTACCATAATTTTTTTATTTATTAATCCAAGCATAAATTGGGAAGACATTCTGGTATAAAAATGGGGAAGGTATGTACGAGGCTACTTTCAATCAGTCTGATTCCAGAATTTCTGATAAAAAAATTAATATAAATAGTAACAAGTTGTACTGTGGAATTCTTAAGTTTGATATGGAGCTAAATATATCCATACCTAATAAATCGAAGAATTCGCTATAAATTTTAATTTGCACCAAATTAAATTAACCACAGCATCGACAATCATTATTGAGGTTGACTGTACCTGGCCGGTTCTGTAATGTGAGTCCATGTGCTGGAGTACAGTGGGTCCAATATCAATATCATTGTCTTCTGGATCTTCTTTAATATGAACTGCATTAACCTGGTTGAAATTGCCTGCAGCTACATTCGTAACAATTGGTGGTTGCGTGGTTTGGAGACATTGCTGTTGGTCCATGTCTGTGGAAGGTGTTTAGTCGTTTAGTTATTTCACTATAATCTGAAGGCTTTGGATTTAAGTGGGATTAGAAAATGACCAAGTATCATAATGCGTGTACTTCAGTTTAATCATCCCACTAAATGACAATGTAAAAATTAATTCGTGCTATTACAAATGATAATTAGCCTCTGATATGCTGGATATGTGGTGCCAGTATACAATTGCAACTAAATTATAACATATTACATGTTTTTGTTCAATACGAAAGTTATGAATTGTATAATTTTCTTAGTATAAAGTTGGTAGCAAAGAAAGATACAATACCGACTATATTTTGTACCAAGTTTAGTTTTCATTCTATGAAGTTTCAAATATACCTAATTATAAATTTACGCAACATGCAGATTAACTATAACAACATACTCGTTCTTTTGTAACTAACTAAACCATCGCAATTTTGCTCTTATTTTCGGTTCAGTTCCTAATTTTTAATTTGTTTGTTTCTGCAGAAGGGTGTTCGTCCTTTGTTACCGGTATCAATTGAGATTTGGTTATTTTTTTGCACAATGTTTTTATCAAATACTTTACCTTACCTCTTATTTTCACATAACGTCTTCCAGAAATGAGTTGTTATTTAGGCTTAGTTTAATTCGGCCAATAAAATTTAACCTCAAACATTGTATTTCTAAAATGTTCTGCAAATAGACTCTCTAATTTCTGAGAGAAGTATTACTTTTTGATCTGCAGATTTGCTGCTTGGATTTGAGTACAAGTACGCCGCTTGTGATTAAAACTAAATTTATTTACTAAAATTCAACCACAATGGTACTGGCACAAACACACAAATGAGCTGTGCATGCACAAATGCATGGATACAGGGGAGCTTTGTAAATATGACATATTTATAAAATAAGGGCTCGAACTCGATTATTTCATTATAAAAAATTGGTTTGAAATATACACTCACTATGAAGAATCGCTTGTCAGTTGGTTATCTAACAAACATTTTATAACCTCTTTTTGCACAATCTTTTTTGCGCATATTAATATTTTTATATTTTCAGTTTGCTTTTTTTCTATCATTTAAACCAAATTTATAAT
The DNA here is from genome assembly GCA_039881145.1 of Druceiella hillmani. NCBI lineage: Eukaryota > Metazoa > Arthropoda > Insecta > Lepidoptera > Hepialidae > Druceiella > Druceiella hillmani. Next base: position 15,911,591 of record JAYKKI010000019.1, on the reverse strand, counting down.
ATTACGAAGCAGATGTCACATAAATAATCACACAATATTTAGCTAAAATCATAATGACTGATATTCTTTCATTGTCGTTATTTGTAATAGTTCGATCGAGATTACGTTTGTTTCATATGTTTTCTAAACTCGAAACTGTCACCAGAATTGTCAACTTTATGGAATTTGATGTTTTAATTGTAATTTCAACATTTATTTAAAATATTTTTCAATAATTGTCATTAAAAGTCATTAAGTGTGGTGCCTACAAATATGATAGCATTTCACACAAAAAATTGACACATATTGTATTACAAAGGCATGCATATGAAGGTGATTGTTTCAGTTTACAATTTTCTCATGATTTATTGGGAATTATACGTTGTAATCCTTTAAGCATTTCAGGTTTAAAACTTTATCTTATTGTTAATATATTCTAGAGTCGCAACTACATTTCAAACTTACCTTTTTATCATAACAAGACGACAACGGTTTGCAGGTGGTAGTTAATCGTTTAAATATACTGAGAGGCGTGGATTAAATTTTTACAATAAAAATAAAATTATTTATTTGATACCTTCGCTAGCAATTTAACAAGATGTGGGAATATTCAACCTTTAATTGTGTCGAAAAGACATTTATATAAGTTAGGGAATAAATATGAACTAAAATTGTGAAAAAATTCACGGATATCCTACTATAAGAGCACCGTGCCGATTTATATTAATTTTGCATTTGGTTAATGTTCTAAGAAAAACGTAGGGTGCATTTGTATTTTGAGATAGTTAAAGTTGTTTTGCTTATATCACATTTTACGCTTCCCATATTACAATTTATTTTCTTTCATTAGGTTTTTACTACTCATTTAATATCACCTAAATGATTCACATTTTAGGGCCGTTTTTAAGTTAAAATTCAAACATAAGAAGATGTAATTTGTGATGAAAGATTAAATAAAGCTTCATATTAATGATATATTATATATATATATATATATATATATATATATATATATAATAATAATAAATAATTTATTTCATGTATCTTCTTTAAGATATAATGATTTATTTATATTAAAAAAATGCCGAAGTCACTTGTAAATAAATAAATATACAATGAAATATAACAAAAATACTTTTAATTTTAAATATCACTTTATCTTTTCAATTTTATACAAAACGTGTAAATAAAATTGAAGTGTCTATCTGCAGTTAATATTTGAGTTATATTCGTGTATGCATTTATTTACAGGGCAATAAAGCACAAAATTTCACTTTTAAAATTTAACAAAAAATATTAGTAATTGACATAGCAAATGGAATATGTTAACTGTCAATACGCCCGTCGGTATTGTGTGATAAAACTAATTTGGATATTTGGAATTGGTTTAGGTTCACTGCGTGTGGCTACTGTATTAAGCCAAACCCCTATATTGGACGCCGCCTTTTGTTTATGGTTGTCAAGCTGCTACAAGTTTTTGCTAAACCAGACTTGTTCCCGGAAACTACTACCAGTATTAAAAATATGCAACTTATTTCACTATACCTTTATTACTATTATATCATAAACTAGCATCACTCATACTATACCTTCGTTACTATTGTGCCTCTCCACCAACAGCTTTCTTCCTTCCGGAGTTGTCTTGTACTCATAACCGAGCTCTTTCAAAATTTTATTCATTGAGGTTTCACCACACTGAAAGCCCTCAATACGTTCCTTTGATTTTTCCATAATTTTTTTAACTGACGGATATTCACCATTAGAGAAAAACGAGGAAACTATTTGTTTTATAACGCTTTTGTCAAAATCATTTAGACCGGTTACTGGACGAGGCTTATTAATTTGTTCACGTGGACAACTCGGTTCACCATTTGCACACTCTTTTTGGATGTTATATACCGTTCTTAAACTAACACCACAAATTTTCGCAGTAAGTTCTCGCGTCTTATTAAAATTAAGTTCTTTTAACTTCAGTGGATCTTGTTTAATTTCATTCAAAAATGTCAAAACGTTGTTGATAACAATGCGAGCTTGTTGATTGATATTGACACCAACAGATTTAATACTGCTCTCAAAAAAAGCTTCCATTTTATTAATTAAATAACAAAAATATATAAAAATAATAAACGATTCCAGTTGGCAAGCCGGTACAGAAGATATGAGAGTCCATTTACTAACCAGGTCACAAAGAATTTCCACGAATAAGAACACACCTATACTGAACAGAGAACCATTATTATTACTCCACCAAGCAATTAGACATCTGACAAACGTAATACACCATGTTTTGTTATCTTGGTAGACTAGTAAATTATAGAAAGCGTACGAGTCACTGATCAGGTGTTCTTTCTACATACAGCTCGTATCCGACGTGCAAATCACTATACGAAACGGGTTTTATTGTTGCGCATACAAGGGGACTGAGACTGTAGTATCGTAGTACATTTAGGAAAACAAACTGACAAATGTTGCGTAGAGAACGAACTTATTTCTGAAGCCTGAATTCTTAGGTTTGTCATAAAGTTTGCCACAGATGGTTTCACACCTCGTGGCTAAAATTTCTAACTTAAAAACTAAACTTTGTTAATAAAGTAATTTCTGCGGTCTATTTACTTTTTTGACAGTTCAGAAACGTCAAATGAAGATATTTGAGCTTTTTTTAAATCGTGGATTTGGAAACTAAATATTGATTCTTTGAATGTATTCTTAGTGCACATATAGAGAATATAGTAAGAAAATGAATTAGTATTTTTTTATTAATATCAACAATTATTAATTTTGTATGAAGGTTAAAGTAATTTATAAATATAAGCTGTTTTTATTATTTCGCAAATAAAGCTGATTATTATATTAATTATTATTTTTTATGAATAACCACGTATAAGCAAATACAAATTATATACAACTATTCGGCCCTGAAGCGGTAGATAGAAAATTTATATTTCAGTGTACTTTCATTAAATATCTATTATTAATACAAATTAATTCCTATCGCATACCAACTGCAGACGTGTTTTTTTTTTGTAAAATGGTAACAAAATAAGGATTTGCAAACTCAAAACTAAAAACTAATTTTGTAAAATATTAATAATACTCTAGTTTAAATTTAAAAATTTTTTTTTCTATTTTTTCACTAGATACAATTGCATTCAGTAAGCTTAAAAATTAATAACAAATTAACAAGTCCTACTTCCTCGGGATGTTATATTACTAAAATGTACTTCCAACGGGAACTAAAACGAAAATCAAAGAATTATAAAAGAAAAACTTGTAATAAAAATTAATCCAAAAATCTTCTTGCCTTCCACCCTTCCGACTTCTCTTGCACTTAAACAGAGGATATAATTCCTCGCAAGCCCCTTGCACTCGTCTTTCACAAGCAAATTCTGATTTATTTCCATTATCCCCTACTTCATCTTCTCCCTTCATCCCTCCTCCGAATTCTTTTGAGAGTCGCTTATATGTTTCTGGGGACGTTAGACCATTTATTGTCCATGTTTAAAGAAAAGAACCCCAGACTAATTCCGGACTCTCACTGCATGCACTTAAATTTGATTCGGTCTTAAAAAATTACCACATAAATGGCATAATTAGATACAGAATTAAACAAATTAGCAGAAACAAGATTTTGGTAGAGTTTTCATCTGCAGACGCCGCCAATCGTTTTGTAAATCACTTTGCTTTTACGGGACAGAATAAATTGTTCATTCCCTCTTTTGACGTCAGTCGTTTGGGCATTGTTCGCAATGGTACAGTCGATTGGTCTGACGAGAAGGTCTTACAAAACATAGGAGTTCCAGACGATTCAGGTAAAGTTATTAAAGTCCGCCGTTGAAACTTTAAAAAACTGATCGATGGCCAACCCAAATATTTTCCATCGGAGGCGATGGTCATCATCTTTTATGGCCAAGTCCATCCCAACGTATATTTATGGCGCGTTCGTCGCTTCCGGTTTCAAAATAAGAATTTCTTACGATACAATGCTTCAAATGTTGTATGTTTGCACATGTGGCTGAAAAATACAGATCTTCCGAGCTCTGTTTCCGGTGTAACGAAGGTCACGTCGAACAAAACTGCTCTCTTCCTATTGGTAAGGAAAATGTATCTTTTGCAGTGGAAATTGTGATTTCACTGATAGAGTTTATTCGGAATTCGAAAGACAAAAAAGATGAAATTTGAAACGTCTGAAAGAGATATATCCTATGCAGAGGCGTCTAAAATGGTCCCTTCTATAAAGAAATCAAAAGCCTCAGTTGCTCAACGTCAAATTCTTCCTTCTCCAATTTCTTCTCAAAATTTGGTGTTTCCGTTCTTTCCATTCTTTTCAAAAGAAAATTGTGACTCTAAAACCACGACCCCACTCTTCGACAACTCCCAACAAGGGCTATTCCGAGTTCTGAAAATGGCTACAGCCTTAATCAACAACCTTTAGTTAATACTCCTTCTACTACGAGTATTATTCAACTCCTATTGACCACTTTGGCCAAAATTCTAAGTTCCCTCAATCAAATACCGTCCAACGTTCTCTTTTCCCTTATTTATAATGACTCCGCCAACAGTGCCAAAGGTCTTGCAATGAAATAGTCGCAATGTCGTTTCCAACAAAGCAGATCTTCGCCACCTCCTTATCCAATATTCTCCATCCGTGACTGCCATCTCGGAGACTTGGCTAGAGTCAGGACTCCATTTCAAGATCCAAGGTTAGCCTGTCTATGGGATGATAGAGCGAAGGTCAAAGGCGGATCCCCCTTATTACTTGACAAAAACCCTTCCCTTCTCTCAGATTCGTATTGGCTCACGCAGTTGTCAATTCAGCGATGTTGCTGCGAGAGTTAAAGATATCATCAACCTCTCTATATACGTCCGCCTTTTAACTTGTCCCGTAGCATTCGAACTACGGGATATTTTTAGTTAAATTCCTGGCCCGCATATTATTCTGGGAGATTTTAATGCTTATAAAAAGCAACCCCCTAGGGGCCTCCTTAGTGGAATTCCAGGACGAGTTTAGCCTGTGTTTACTGAATTATGGTTCTCCAACAGCTCAGTAGATATCTCCCTTTGCTCCTCATCTTTGGTATTCTCAGCTTCTTGGAATATTCTGACTGAGTCTTTTGGAAGCGATCATTTCCCCATTCTGATTTCTTTCCCTCGTTTAAATTAAAATATTGAAAAATTTCCCCTCTTATAAAATATAACCAACATAGGGTAGATTGGATAGGATTCCGCACTTTCCTCAATGTCGAAGTGGATTCCCTGCCTCTAGTAGACTTAGATAACACTAAATCTTGCTATGACCAATTTGTAAGGGCTATAGACCTGTGTGCCCAGAATTTTATCCCACTTAGGAAACTTAACCACAGCTACATATTCTCTCCTCCTGATGGGTTAGGGGCTGTTCTGTGATGGTTAGAGCCCGCAAAGACATTGAAGCGATATGTAAATCTAACATATAAGAAGCAAACCTCTTCTTCGGTTCTCAAACCTCTTCAGTGGTGAAAAATACTTTACCCTCTATCCGTTGGTATCTTCTATCCCTCATCAAAATTAAATCAGGTTATATTCCAAAGTCATGGAAAACTCAAACAATCATTCCTATCATCAAACCTCATAAATATCTCAATGTAGGTTCATCCTACAGACCCATGGCACTTTCTCTTGTTTTAGTATAGATTGCGGAACATCTAAATCTGAATCGATTGGAATGGTTTACAAAACACCATTCCATTTTTCCAAGCAAAAGAAAGCTAAAACTGCAATAGACAATCTCAGAGTCCTAACCACTGACATTAAACTTGCCTTCTCTCACAATGATTGCTGCTTCTTTCTTCAACCTACGATAACGTAAACCTTCTTCAAGAAAATTCTTCGTAATCTCGGGATCCTTGTCAAGATTTTCTGTTATAAAGATCTATCACTCTCAGAATCCCCGGATCCCCATCCTGGACAAAAGCTATATGAAGGGGTTTCCCTAAGGCTCTGTTTTAAGTGCATTATTTTTCAATATATGCTCTCATATCATCACATGGTAAATTCCTTCTGTCGTGCGATATAATCGCTACTGATCTGCGTTTATGTTCTTCTGATAAGTCAGTAACGGTTACCGAAAATGTTTTGACTTCTGCCCTTGTTAACTGAAAGGAATGGGCTAACTCTCATGGTACGGATTTATCTCCATCCAAAAGCGTTGTGGTAATCTTAAATTCTCGAAAAGGAGAATTACTCTACCTTCGTCTGTTGATTATAATTCTTCCTTAATCCCTACTCTTTCCAATACCATATTCTTAGGTATGTTCCTGTACTGAAAATTATCCTGGAACATTCACAGTGAACATATAATTTCCCGATGCTAGAGTAATATGAAAATTCTTCACAGTTTCTGGAGTATGGTCGAGCTCTTACCTTACCACATTAAAGTTAATGTACAGCGCTCTGGTCCGTTGTCATCTAGACTATGGTTTATTCCTCCTTGATCCCATTTCCAAAACCAATGCCACTAACCTTGATCCCCATTCAGTCTTAAGCACTGAGGATCAACAATGAAATCCAATCCCATAAATGCCCTACAAGTAGAACGTGTTGATCCTCTTTTAAACCTCCGACGACAATACCTGGCTGATCATTACCTTCTGAAGGTTGCTAAGTTATCTGCTCTTCTCATTTATCCAAAACTCATCCTCCTCTGTTGGCTTATTGAGCATGTTCCTTTTTGGCGTTCTAAGGCCTGACCTCTTCTTATCATTAGTTTCCAAAGATTCAAATCCCTCTTCAACCACGTTATTCAAAATTTCTTTCTCCCTTTCTATAGTTTTCCATTTGACTCAGTAACTCATAGGCCAAATATAAGTTTATATTTTGGAGACGGTAAGGAGTCCAAAAATGCCAATTCGCTGTTCAATTCTATCTTTAATACTTTTTAGATGGATTGGACGCAAGTATATAGAGATGCATCAAAATCCCTAAGAGGTAGCTATATCAGAGCGTCATTTTAGTGTTCAACCACCGCTCATTAGGCATATTTCCGTCTTCCAAAGGAATGTTCGGTGTTCTCCGGGTAATGCCGAGCAATAGATTTGTGGAGGCCTTGAGTTATGCTTGACTCAAAAAGATTAGCAGGCTCCTCATTTTTTTTTTATTCCTAATGTTGCCTACGGTCCCTTCTTGCTAATTCTTTTTCTTCGAACTGTAGCTTCATGATTTCAACTACGCTTAATTTGGAGAGATAGAGATTGAATATCATTCTTGCATGGATCCCTGGTCACTGTAGCATAGTAGGTAACGAAATAGTCCACGCAAAGTTTTTGTAATAAAATAATCACAACCGAGCCCTACTTTTGATTATATGTATATTGTTTCATTTAAAACAAACAAGTTTTCACACAAGTTGACAAACACATTTTCGCTAAACTGAATTGTTCTGCATCGCTAAACTGTATTAAAAGATTTAATATTTTATTATGTCAATCATTCATTCGTTTCAATGTTCCAACGTAATGCGGTCGTTTCATTCATTCCTTTACTAATGTAATATTCGATCTAATAAAAACTCGTGTGAACGCTTTCCTTTCGTCGATCATCATTTATTTTAATTTTATTATTAAACTAGCTTTTCGCCCGCGGCTTCGCTATCGTAGACGATTCGTTTTCTAAACTTCAGTCAAATTTTTAATTAACTTCAAAAAGGAAGTTATAAATCCAAATGTATTTAATATCATTATTCTTTTAAGGCTTTTAAATAAATGCACAAAATTTCAAAAATTTCAATCAAAAAATCAGATTACAACTACTAATCAGATTACAACTACTAATCAGATTACAACTATTCTATTTTTATCGGCTTAAACATCTTTCAACTTAGAGAATAGTGAACAATTTATAAAAATCGGTTTTGTAGTTTGAAATATAAAATAAAAAATCTCTTTCATTTTTATTAAATTACTACTAACTTGATGTTGTTAACACTGTTTATTTATACATCAAGACACTCTACAAACAGTGTCTACCTAGTTTACACAAATAAAGCAGTAGAGAGGATGTTAGAATTGAATACAGCACTTCCTTGTGTACCACATTGCTGGTTGTACTGTGTGGTGCTAAAATCATATGAGAAGCAATCCTCCCCTAACTCAATGCCTATCACATTTTATAACTGGCCCTAAAGTTTATTAATTGACCTTGCGAAACAGACTCTAAAGGGAAATTGTAGTCGCTTGAATTCAAAACACAGTAATAGGGTATAAGCGGTAATAGCAATATCCCCCCTCCCCTCCCCAAGTACAGCTAGTGAACACAGTGGCACGTAAAAATTTACAATAAAAATATTCTTCCCGTATGAACTTAGCTACCAATTTTCATCCGATTAGAGATTGAATCTCGTAAAATTTATAAATACTTGTTACATTATTTGTATTGAAAATATTAATACTAAATTTTAAGTAAAAATTACCATAACAATTATCTTCCAATGCAAACCACTTTTACCCCCTTTAGGGGCTGAACATCGGAATATGATTAAATGCTTATTAAATTATTTCTGTTGCAAAGCAGTAATACAAATTTGTAATTAAAAATGATCATAACAATTTTCTTCCAATGCAAACCACTTTTACCCCCTTTAGGGGCTGAATATCGGAATATGATTAAATGCTTATTAAATTATTTCTGTTGCAAAGCAGTAATACAAATTTCTAAGTAAAAATGATCATAACAATTTTGTTCCAATGCAAACCACTTTTACTCCCATTAGGGGCTGAATATCGGAATATGATTAAATGCTTATTAAATTATTTCTGTTGCAAAGCAGTAATACAAATTTGTAAGTAAAAATGATCATAACAATTTTCTTCCAATGCAAACCACTTTTACTCCCATTAGGGGCTGAATATCGGAATATGATTAAATGCTTATTAAATTATTTCTGTTGCAAAGCAGTAATACAAATTTCTAAGTAAAAATGATCATAACAATTTTCTTCCAATGCAAACCACTTTTACCCCCTTTAGGGGCTGAATATCGGAATATGATTAAATGCTTATTAAATTATTTCTGTTGCAAAGCAGTAATACAAATTTCTAAGTAAAAATGATCATAACAATTTTCTTGACATAAAAATTAGCCACTTCTTTTCACTAACTTTAGGGGTTGAATATAGAAATATGCTTGAATACTTGTTTCATTTTTTGTATTGAAAAGTATTAATACAAAATATTTAAGTAAAAATTACCATAAAATTTGTATTGCCATACAAATTTAGCAACCCTTTTTTTATCTCTTAAGGTTCAATATGGAAAAATGCTTATTTAATCATATGTACTTAAAAGCATTAATAGAAATTTTTAAATCAAAATGATCATAACAATTTTTTTGCCATAAAAATTTTAGCCATCCCTATTCACCCCTTAGGGGTTAAATTTCAGAAAATGCTTAATGCTTCTTTCATTATTTGTATTAAAAAGCATTAATACAAGTTTTTAAATAAAAATTACCATAATTTTTTCCTATAAAAATTTAGCCACTCCTTGTCACCCCCTTAGGGGTTGAATCCCGGTAAGTGGTTAATACTTGTTTCATTATTTGTAGCGAAAAGCATTAATATCAATTTTTAAGTAAAAATTACCATTACAATTTTTCCTATACAAATTTAGCAACCATTTTTTCACCCCCTTGGGGGTTGAATATTGTAAAATGCTTAAATATTTGTTACATTATTTGTATTGAAAAACAGTAATAGACATTTTTAAGTAAAAATTATCATAATAATTTTTTTCCCATACAAATTTGGAAAAAAGAGAAAAGCATTAATACCAATTTTCTAGTAAAATTACTCTAAAAATGTTTTTCTTATCCAAATTTAGTCACCCCTTTTCAGCCTTTAGGGGTTGAATATCGGAAAATGCTTAAATACTTGTTTCATTATTTGTGTTGCGAAACATTAATACAAAATTTCCATTACAATTTTTTCCCATACAAATTTAGCCACCCCTTTTCACCTGATATTCACCCCTTACGGCTTGAATATGGGAAAATTGTTTCATGATTTGTATTGAAAAGCATTAATGCAAATTTTTAAGTAAAAATCACCCTAATCATTTTTTCCCATACAAATGTGGCCACCCGTTTTTACCCCCTAGGGTTTGAATTTTGGAGCATGTGGTACATTATTTGTATTGAAGAGAATAAATACCAAGTTTCTCATAAAAATTACCATAAAAATATTTTTCCCATACAAACTTAACCACCCCTTTTCACCCCCCTTAGAGGTTGTATCTCGGAAAATCCTGAAACACAGGTAACATTATTTTTGTTAAAGAGCATGAACACCCAGTTTTAAGTAAAAATTACCATAAAAATATTTTTTCCCACACAAACTTAGTCAAACCCACTTATTGCCCCTTGGGGGATGAATTTCGTAAAATCCCTTCTTAAACGATGCCTCCATTATAAAATCAACACCCTCTCAAATTTTCAATACTTTATCATTAGCAGTTGACCGGGCGTTGATATGTTAATCGGGGCATTGCCTTTTATATATATAGATTGTTTTGATCTCGCTTTATAAATTAGATAGTAGCCCCGTCATATTCAAATTTCATTTTTGGCATACGAATGTATATTTATTATATATTTTTATAAATTTTGAACGTTGGTATTGAATATAAATTTTAATATAGTTTTTTCAGATTTTTCTAAAATATTATTTTAATAATAAATATTGATTTTTGTAAAATAAATCCAAGCTATGTAACCTTCTAACAATATTTTGCGTATTACTTCTAATAAATTAATGATTTCATGAATATTTTTAAATTACTTATATCGATTCACGTATCACCTTATAGAATTATTTTTAGCTATATTATGGTATTTTACAAGTGGCTCTCACTGGGTTAAAATAATTGTTTTGTTCGGTGTTTTGTACAATAAAAGTATGTTTAATTAATTTTTAGTAAGACAGTACCTAATTGTTTGAATATTATTATTTAATTAGGTATGTGATTTGAATTGAAATTTTAATATGTATTGCAAATCTCAAATTATTTTGTCTGGAAATCTGGAATCAGTTTGGGCAAACCAAAATGTGGTTCTCCAAATTTTAAGATAAATATACCAGCTTGGACAAAAAATTCATATTAGTATTGTATAGGTATCATGGCAATATATTCCAAATATTTATTATAAATGGTAAAAAACGCACAAGTTTTTCCATTACTCTAAATAAAACAAACAAATTTATAACAGTCTCATTACCGCACGAGGCACAAAACAGAAAAACCTATTCACCATTCATTCGATAACATCAATATCGTAAGTCAATCGCAAAGAATGGTGATTAACCATGCGAACGGTAAGATGATTCCATCAATTACGTTGCATTTATTTCGACAAAACGAATCATTGAAACTGGCTGGATCCTTCGCGATTGAGACGATCTTCACACTGAATGTGTTCGTTCCGTTACGGTGTTCGGAAAATATAGGTATTAAAAAAATATTTTTTTTTAATTTAATTGTCTGTTTATTTAAATTTGAACATAAAACACAATATTCAGAATAAAATACATTAATTCTTAAGGAATTGATAACTGTCTACACACAAAGGGGGACTGAGGACTGAGTAACTGACTTGAAGTTACATTTTCTATCCGAGACTCATGTGATGGTACAGCAATGCGCAAAGCATATCTCTATATTAGCGAGGGGTATAACAGCCCGCCGTTTAATAGAAAATTTTACGAGTAATTGCTAAATTTTTGTAAAATTATACTCTAAGTCGTGGATATGCTACAGGTTCTTCATTGGAACTGAGTTCATATTCATTGTCGTTGTTAGGGGTATTCTTTGAAAATTGGAAACTGCTGAGACAGTTATCAATTTTACAAAAATATTACAAAATGAAAGTTATACATAGTAAACTCTCTAAAATACTCATCATATTACATGATTCCTACAATTATTTTCATTGTGATTTTTAAGTTCCTTCAGCTAATAATTTCAGTTGTTCAAGATTATTTAAATTAAGATTTAACATTTTAAAAGTTTGATACACTGACATCAAATATCTTAAATTTAATTAAATTACAACGCTTATCATCTAGATCAAGTAGTTGAGTGATTTTACAGAATGCAGCACATTCAGGTTTCAGGTTCAGTACACCTGTTACCTGTGAATTTGAAGTAGGTGAATTCTTTAATATCGGAATCACATTCGATGGTTAGTTTCATTGAATCCGAGTGGATAAATAACCTTTTGTTATCATTTAGTTGTTGCCAAATATCAATTTTTCCGAAAATGAATTTATTACAACATTGTTGTTGTAGGGCGGCAATGGCTTTTGTCATAATTTCAGTTTCGCAAATAGGGTTGTTCAAAACTGTTGAAATATCTAGCATATAGCATAGGAATACCTACATGGTTAGAAATATGTTTGCAGGTATTCAAGTTTTCTAAACTACAATAGGTAAATTTGTCCACAATTAAATGAAACTACGTGATGTAGTATTATTTCTACTTTCTTTAAGTTCTTTACCACAACCTAGGTTTCGTTGTATTACAACATCTTCAGGTGGGCTATTAGCAAAGATCTTTGATGTATTCTACAAAATTAACGCCAAATATATTTAGATGAATTTCTACAAAATTAACGCCAAATATATTCAATAGGTAAATTTATCTTAAGGCGATATATTGTTTTGAAGGTATAACGTATTAATTTGGTTCTTTTATGTTATGCAATACTGGGATTAGAATTGTTTAATTATATTCCACAAAATGTGCAAATTATATTCTACAAAGTGGACTAATGGAATCTTTACAATAAAAACCAACTTATTATCTAGAAAATATAGACTAAGTTTGACTAATTTATCAAAGAATGAATGTACTTAAATATAATGCAATAGCAAATTCTTTCAACTTAGGTATATTTCTTATATGTCTAATTACATCATTAAACAATTGCTTTGGTGTAATAATTGAGGGGTGTAGAGAGTTACACTTTACAAACAGAATAGAGTTTACAATGTCTTCCAGTTTAAAGAAAAGAGTTAACAAGCTAGACTGTAAAATATTCAAAATATCATTGATATTATTTCTAAATTTAATAGCATTAGTGGTCACTGACATATTTTTACAACAAGGGATAAATTATAATCGATAGCGTCGTTTGAACGAGCTTCATTTATGTTAAATTTGTATAGTTTTATTAAAGTTTGATATTACAGATTATAATAACATTATATTTAATTTCAGAGATAAGATGAGTATATGGTCGTTGTTTTGAAGATTCTGAATAGGATTATTATAGTTATGTACCTCATCTTCAATTAGGGTGCCTAAAATGTCTTTAAATACCGTACCCATACTGGAGAACCAAGCTGATCTATTAGATATTATAGACATTAAATGCAAAATGGAATCAGAATCTCTAACCACATGTTGAAAAAGTGAATCGAGTGGCGGAATCATATTATGACATTCTACATTGTCAATTGCTTCATTTTGTTGACATAGAAATTGTAATGTGCTGAAAATTAGAGGTGCACAAAATGTATCAGTGAAAAGATAGATATATATCATTTGATTGGAAAGATATATATCACTCATTCATATCTCTAGCTCAGTAGCTCAGTATCTCAGTACTCCGAGCTATTAACGAAATTACTTATTAGGCATACGTTGAACCGTTGAACTATGGTTATACAAACATGGTAACAACTGAACATTACGCACTATTGTTTGAAAATAAATATAAATTCTACAAGAGTATCCACTTTGCTTAATACTTTGCAGATTTAGGACTGTCAACCAAGATTCAAATTATACATAAAATAACTTTAATGATAATTAAATAAATTGGAATAGAGTGGCGTATTTATACAATTATAAATTAGAACACATTTGATCGCGAGTAGCTACATTCGTCCACATAGATCCAGTTGCATATTTGACTAAACAGTTCTATCGTTTTTTATCTATTTCATGTAAATATATACTTTTATATCTATCTTCATGACGCGATGAGTGAGTGAAACAATTGATTTAGTGAAATGAAAAAGACGCCATTCACTCGCGAGCTAGTGATGTACCGATACATTTTGATTTCAAGTGAGCGAGTGATAGATATGATCGTAACATGTTAGCTATATCTTTTATATCTCTCACTCGTGAGTTACACATCTCTACTGAAAATGCTTTTTATGTTTCCTATATGAGAATGAGCGAATGTGATATCTTTGGGGATAACAATATGGAAATCGTCATTAATTAGTTTAATAGTACCGACTAGCTCGAAGTATATGCTAGGGCTCTTGGTTATTTGTTCGACGAATTTTTAATTATTAGAAGCCCAGTAAGTTTGCAATATAAAAATATTGTTCTTCAATGAGAATACAACCTAGATGAGTGAAATTTCCAACATATTCGTATCTATTTATTAATTTCTAAATTAGATTTAATTACTAATGGGAGCAAGTTTTACCTCATCAAAATGATATCTTACATGGTGACGATTGATTAACAGGGATGGGGTGTTGTCAAAATGGACCTTTTCTATTTTATAGAGCCTTTTCAAAATAGGGGACAGTACTTTTTTTAGTCTTACGTGATTTTTAAAGAAAACGCACCAACTCTGTATTTTACATATCGAGAGCGTAGTATTACTTAGATTTGTATATATTTTCAAGTGCTTTTTCACAAGACACCTTGAGACAGTGATGTAATATTTTTAAATTCATTCTTAAATAGAGTCGGGAATGAAAGGCTTATGTCCGAAAAGAAGTTCATATGGGGTGAATTGAGTCGGCTGTGTGTGTTGCTATTGTATGCTAACATAGCGGTGTACACATGTTTGTGCCAATTAGTTTAGTTATCATTTACATAGGGCTTAAGATATACTTTTAAGGTTGAATGACTGCACTCGAGAGCACCTGGTGTTTGCGGGTGGTACGGTGATGACCAATCTATTTGATTTTTAGAAATTCGCCTCTGGTCCGGTCCTTTTAAAAAGGTCTACAGTGAAATTTTTACCTTAATCGGTCAGAATAGTTTTCGGAATATCAAAGGTAGAAATGAAATGAAGCCATTCATGGAACATCATGGAACGTCAAAATAAATTTTAGTTTGTATATTCCGGATTCGGATAATGGACCTACTATGCCCAGACTAGGCGGTTAAATGGATGGGAAAGTCGTCGCAATTTGCATTGGTGCTCATTTTATTTGTCATAAGGCGTTATTAGACTGACACGACTGGCATAGAATTCTATGTCTGATCTCATGTTTTTCCAGTAATATCATTCTTTAATTCTGGCATACATCCTTGTGGAACCTAGGTGTCCTGCAATTGCAATATCGTGGTTTGCGTTAAGGATCTTGGGTATTTAGCTAGGAACAGGATATATTATTGTGATAAATGTTGACGGTTATATTTTCCGAGAATTTCTTTTTAACATTTTGTAATGTTTTATTTATATACATATATATATATATGTATATATATATATATATATATATATATATATATATATAATACAAAGTATCACTCTGGAAGTACTTCAAGTCAATCCTTCATTTAATTCCTTTAAATTTGTTTTGAAGTTTACATTTTTGTTTGAGATATCATTTAAGAATTTAGCATAGACGTTGTTAATTAAAACTATATCGGATAAGGGAGCTTGTATTTCGGTAGGATCTATCGAAGGTGGATTATTTAAACAGCTTAGACTTGGATTTTGGTCATCATAAGAACTTAGGTCCAAAGAACTAAGACCTATCAAGACATCAAACTCTTGAGGATCTTGCGGTGATTGCTAAGCAGGCTTGTGAATTTGGGGTCAAAATAAACTGGTTGAGGATTGTGGCTCATCAAAATAGAAAAGACTGAGATTTGGGAAGTTTTTGTTGAATTGGGTTGGGTTAACGGGGGATTGAGCTAACCCATATGCATTGCTGTTCATTTTTCCTTTTTTATATTTGATTTTGTATTCAAACTTCTAATATCAATTACCACCTCACTAGTTTCGACCAGATATCTTCGGAGTTGAAAAGCTATCTAAGTGGGTTGTAATCAACTAAGATTTTAAAGCGATGTCCATACAGACAGGGGCGGTATACTTTAGTGACAAAAATGATTGCTAAACATTCTTTTACGGTTATGCTATAGGTCGATCCAGCTTTATTTAATGTACGAGAGGCGTATGCAATAGGGCAGTTATTACCTACCGAAACTTGGGAAAGAATAGCGGAGATTGCGTACTTTAACGCAGTCTCCGCTATTCTTTCCCGAGGGCCACATTTAAGTATCTGTATCACATGTAAGTCGAATAGCTTAGAGAAATCAAGATAAAAAATTCTCTAACAATGGGGAGTGGAGAGAAAAATTAAAAATTAGTTAACAATGGGGAGTGGAGAGAAAAATTAAAAATTTGTTAACAATGGGGAGTGGAGAGAAAAATTAAAAATTAGTTAACAATGGGGAGTGGAGAGAAAAATTAAAAATTAGTTAATAATGGGGAGTGGAGAGAAAAATGAAAAATTAGTTAACAATGGGGAGTGGAGAGAAAAATTAAAAATTAATTAACAATGGGGAGTGGAGAGAAAAATTAAAAATTTGTTAACAATGGGGAGGAAATCAATTTATTTTTACGGTTTTGAATGAAAGTTGTTGCCCATTTTGCCAGGCGAATGGAACATCCTTTTTAGGGATGCGTGCTTGGTTTTCAGTTGAAGGGTTTCGAATTTGAGGAATATGCATTTCTTGTTGTGACGGGAACACTAAGTTTGAAATTACAATCTTTTGGTGAAAATTGATGATAAGACCATTCTCATTCAGAAATTTCTTTTATAAGTTGTTTGGAGTATTTTTTCTTCTGAGGAAGCAAAATTTATAGCATCGTTTAATGTTTCGGGATCTCTACACCTTACTAGGGTTGAAAGTTTTGGGTTAATTCTAATGATAAATGTATGTAAGGCCAAGTCTTGCATGGCTGCGACACAACCTACCAATTCCGCTTTTCTTTTTTTTGGGATATATATATTCACTTTCGAGTTTCAAAAGGCATGATTCAACTCGTGGGGCATATTGACTAACTGTTTTGATATAATTCTGCCGACATTCTTATAAATCAAAAAACAAAGCCACATAGTGTTTTTTCCACCAAATTGTGTTTTCAGAAAAGATTCTACTCGAGCCCAATTTTCAAACTCTTTTATTGCGCAAGCGCTTTTTGCTCAACCCTCTAGTTGGCTTAAGATATATTTTAGGAGTACGTCTTTTTGCGCTGGTGTTGCAAGATTTGTCATGTTTCAGCAATTGTTTAAAATTTAACTTATCATGGTTTCCATCATATTTACTGATAAACTTTGTCAGGATATTCGTTTTAGGAGTTTCTCTTTTATGATCATTGTGACTTCACCTTTAGACATTTGTATTGCTTACTTATCAAGATCTTGTGCGGAGTATCGCTCACTTGGGTAATAATAAAGATATAGCTTATGTCGCGGCGGCGGTACGTTGTTTACAATATTACGTTGTGATAATTATTAATAATGACACTAATTGCTTCGTTCTTTGAGCGAGTTATGATTACAAAGCGCTAATATTTAACAAATGTGATTGAATTATAAAAAAAATGGAAATAAACTAAATATAGAAATAAACTAAATATATTGTCTACGCACTTCTAGGATTTAGATAAAATCACTCATTGGGAAATAAGGAACTTGTAGAAATTTCTCAATATCATATTATATTTGAGATGAACCTTCAGGAATTCAGGATCTTCACTCGGTGCCTGGACACGCCATGCTACTTACCGCACAGTAGACAGAAGATCGGGAAGATGATGGGGCTGATTGCTGATGCTCGTGTTGACAGGAGTCAGTCGTTGAGTGATTGGAGTTGTGTTGCGCATTATTTGAATGGTCATGTGGACAGAGTTTTTGATTTTTTACTTGTAAGAAGTTATTTAAACTCAGCGGATTTTGTGTTATATTGTGTCCAAGTTGTACCTGTATTTCGGAAATCCCACCGCTGCCACCAAAAATGTTACGGGATTCGGAGAATATAGGTTTTAAAAAAAAGAATTTAATTTCATTCTTTATTTAAATTCGAATATAAAACACAATATTTAAAATAAAATACAACAATTCTTAAAGAATTGGTAACTGTTTACACACAACGTAAAACGAGGACCAGAAGTCTTCATTTTCCAGGTTCAATAGACTCTCCAATATATATCTCTATATCTGATAGCAGATCTGGTGCAACCTATTTTTTTCTTTATTGTTTTGTCGTCATCTTATTCATAAACTCCTAAACATCCATTCAACACTGGATCAAACTGGATGTTTATCCATTCAACTCATCAGATTAATTAAAAAATATAATAATTTAGACCATGTGCCACTCACTAACCTGGCATGGCAACGGCATTTTCAAGAGAATCAAGAAAATATCACCAAATAAAATATCAAAATCCGGCGCTATACCTGACACTAAACGGAAATGTACAAATTTGCAGATGCAACCTTGAAAAATACCTAACACTAAACGGAAATGTACAAATTTGCAGATGCAACCTTGAAAAATACCTGACACTAAACGGAAATGTACAAATTTGCAGATGCAACCTTGAAAAATACCTGACACTAAACCGAAATGTACAAATTCGCAGATGCAACCTTGAAAATGTATAAATTTACAGATGCAACCTTGAAAAACACAGATATTTCAGAGAAATTTGTTTCATATTTTGCTTCCTATAACCGAGAGTATTAGTTTCAATGAACGGTAACATTATATACTATTATACCATTTTAAATAGAGACGGAGTAAATGGATTTAAAAAGATGGTAGATCGCCAAATTTATAGATCCTTACTTACTATATTCTTTTTATTGTATTTTGTTAAAATAAACATAACATAAAACCTAAGCTGTAAATAAAATTGCTAAATGCCGAATCAATGATAGAAAGAAATTTAGCACCGATGATATTAAAAAACAAAGCAAATGATAGAGCGATTTGTCTATAAAACTGTGTCAATGTATAACAATGCTTTATTAACATAATGAAAAAAAAATTGTTCACTGTGTAATTTTGGTAAAAATAGCTCTCAAAAATTATACAACTACCGTTACAGGAAAAATAATTATTTCACTACACTAAAAGTGTAAAACTATTTTATTCAGAAAACCCACCGAGCGATTTGTCTAAAAAACTGAGTCAATATAAAACTACGTTCTATTATCATTTTCAAAAAAAAAATTGTTCACTGTTTAATTTTGGTAAAAAAAGCTCTCAAAAATTATACAACTAACGTTACAGGAAAAATAATTATGTCACTACACTTTTAATTTTATTCAGAAAACCCACTGAGCGATTTGCCTAAAAAACTGAGTCAATGTAAAACTATGCTTTATTAACATTTTGAAAAAAAAAATTGTTTACTGTTTAATTTTGGTAAAAATAGCTCTCAAAAATTATACAACTAACGTTACAGGAAAAATAATTATTTCACTACACTTTTAATTTTATTCAGAAAACCCACTGAGCGATTTGCCTAAAAAACTGAGTCAATGTAAAACTATGTTTTATTAACATTTTGAAAAAAAAAATTGTTTACTGTTTAATTTTGGTAAAAATAGCTCTCAAAAATTATACAACGTTACAGGAAAAATAATTATTTCACTACACTAAAAGTGTAAAACTATTTTATTCAGAATACCCACCGAGCGATTTGTCTAAAAAACTGAGTCAATGTAAAACTATGTTTTATTAACATTTTCAAAAAAAAAATTGTTCACTGTTTAATTTTGGTAAAAAAAGCTCTCAAAAATTATACAACTAACGTTACAGGAAAAATAATTATGTCACTACACTTTTAATTTTATTCAGAAAACCCACTGAGCGATTTGCCTAAAAAACTGAGTCAATGTAAAACTATGTTTTATTAACATTTTGAAAAAAAAAATTGTTTACTGTTTAATTTTGGTAAAAATAGCTCTCAAAAATTATACAACTAACGTTACAGGAAAAATAATTATTTCACTACACTAAAAGTGTAAAACTATTTTATTCAGAAAACCCACCGAGCGATTTGTCTAAAAAACTGAGTCAATGTAAAACTATGTTTTATTAACATTTTCAAAAAAAAAAATTGTTTACTTTTTAATTTTGGTAAAAATAGCTCTCAAAAATTATACAACTAACGTTACAGGAAAAATAATTATGTCACTACACTTTTAATTTTATTCAGAAAACCCACTGAGCGATTTGCCTAAAAAACTGAGTCAATGTAAAACTATGTTTTATTAACATTTTGAAAAAAAAAATTGTTTACTGTTTAATTTTGGTAAAAATAGCTCTCAAAAATTATACAACGTTACAGGAAAAATAATTATTTCACTACACTTTTAATTTTATTCAGAAAACCCACTGAGCGATTTGCCTAAAAAACTGAGTCAATGTAAAACTATGTTTTATTAACATTTTGAAAAAAAAAATTGTTTACTGTTTAATTTTGGTAAAAATAGCTCTCAAAAATTATACAACTAACGTTACAGGAAAAATAATTATTTCACTACACTAAAAGTGTAAAACTATTTTATTCAGAAAACCCACCGAGCGATTTGTCTAAAAAACTGAGTCAATGTAAAACTATGTTTTATTAACATTTTCAAAAAAAAAAATTGTTTACTGTTTAATTTTGGTAAAAATAGCTCTCAAAAATTATACAACTAACGTTACAGGAAAAATAATTATTTCACTACACTAAAAGTGTAAAACTATTTTATTCAGAAAACCCACCGAGCGATTTGTCTAAAAAACTGAGTCAATGTAAAACTATGTTTTATTAACATTTTCAAAAAAAAAAATTGTTTACTTTTTAATTTTGGTAAAAATAGCTCTCAAAAATTATACAACTAACGTTACAGGAAAAATAATTATTTCACTACACTTTTAATTTTATTCAGAAAACCCACTGAGCGATTTGTCTAAAAAACTGAGTCAATGTAAAACTATGCTTTATTAACATTTTGAAAAAAAAAATTGTTTACTGTTTAATTTTGGTAAAAATAGCTCTCAAAAATTATACAACTAACGTTACAGGAAAAATAATTATTTCACTACACTTTTAATTTTATTCAGAAAACCCACTGAGCGATTTGCCTAAAAAACTGAGTCAATGTAAAACTATGTTTTATTAACATTTTGAAAAAAAAAATTGTTTACTGTTTAATTTTGGTAAAAATAGCTCTCAAAAATTATACAACGTTACAGGAAAAATAATTATTTCACTACACTAAAAGTGTAAAACTATTTTATTCAGAATACCCACCGAGCGATTTGTCTAAAAAACTGAGTCAATGTAAAACTATGTTTTATTAACATTTTCAAAAAAAAAATTGTTCACTGTTTAATTTTGGTAAAAAAAGCTCTCAAAAATTATACAACTAACGTTACAGGAAAAATAATTATGTCACTACACTTTTAATTTTATTCAGAAAACCCACTGAGCGATTTGCCTAAAAAACTGAGTCAATGTAAAACTATGTTTTATTAACATTTTGAAAAAAAAAATTGTTTACTGTTTAATTTTGGTAAAAATAGCTCTCAAAAATTATACAACTAACGTTACAGGAAAAATAATTATTTCACTACACTAAAAGTGTAAAACTATTTTATTCAGAAAACCCACCGAGCGATTTGTCTAAAAAACTGAGTCAATGTAAAACTATGTTTTATTAACATTTTCAAAAAAAAAAATTGTTTACTTTTTAATTTTGGTAAAAATAGCTCTCAAAAATTATACAACTAACGTTACAGGAAAAATAATTATTTCACTACACTTTTAATTTTATTCAGAAAACCCACTGAGCGATTTGTCTAAAAAACTGAGTCAATGTAAAACTATGCTTTATTAACATTTTGAAAAAAAAAATTGTTTACTGTTTAATTTTGGTAAAAATAGCTCTCAAAAATTATACAACTAACGTTACAGGAAAAATAATTATTTCACTACACTTTTAATTTTATTCAGAAAACCCACTGAGCGATTTGCCTAAAAAACTGAGTCAATGTAAAACTATGTTTTATTAACATTTTGAAAAAAAAAATTGTTTACTGTTTAATTTTGGTAAAAATAGCTCTCAAAAATTATACAACGTTACAGGAAAAATAATTATTTCACTACACTAAAAGTGTAAAACTATTTTATTCAGAATACCCACCGAGCGATTTGTCTAAAAAACTGAGTCAATGTAAAACTATGTTTTATTAACATTTTCAAAAAAAAAATTGTTCACTGTTTAATTTTGGTAAAAAAAGCTCTCAAAAATTATACAACTAACGTTACAGGAAAAATAATTATGTCACTACACTTTTAATTTTATTCAGAAAACCCACTGAGCGATTTGCCTAAAAAACTGAGTCAATGTAAAACTATGTTTTATTAACATTTTGAAAAAAAAAATTGTTTACTGTTTAATTTTGGTAAAAATAGCTCTCAAAAATTATACAACTAACGTTACAGGAAAAATAATTATTTCACTACACTAAAAGTGTAAAACTATTTTATTCAGAAAACCCACCGAGCGATTTGTCTAAAAAACTGAGTCAATGTAAAACTATGTTTTATTAACATTTTCAAAAAAAAAAATTGTTTACTTTTTAATTTTGGTAAAAATAGCTCTCAAAAATTATACAACTAACGTTACAGGAAAAATAATTATTTCACTACACTTTTAATTTTATTCAGAAAACCCACTGAGCGATTTGTCTAAAAAACTGAGTCAATGTAAAACTATGCTTTATTAACATTTTGAAAAAAAAAATTGTTTACTGTTTAATTTTGGTAAAAATAGCTCTCAAAAATTATACAACTAACGTTACAGGAAAAATAATTATTTCACTACACTTTTAATTTTATTCAGAAAACCCACTGAGCGATTTGCCTAAAAAACTGAGTCAATGTAAAACTATGTTTTATTAACATTTTGAAAAAAAAAATTGTTTACTGTTTAATTTTGGTAAAAATAGCTCTCAAAAATTATACAACGTTACAGGAAAAATAATTATTTCACTACACTAAAAGTGTAAAACTATTTTATTCAGAATACCCACCGAGCGATTTGTCTAAAAAACTGAGTCAATGTAAAACTATGTTTTATTAACATTTTCAAAAAAAAAATTGTTCACTGTTTAATTTTGGTAAAAAAAGCTCTCAAAAATTATACAACTAACGTTACAGGAAAAATAATTATGTCACTACACTTTTAATTTTATTCAGAAAACCCACTGAGCGATTTGCCTAAAAAACTGAGTCAATGTAAAACTATGTTTTATTAACATTTTGAAAAAAAAAATTGTTTACTGTTTAATTTTGGTAAAAATAGCTCTCAAAAATTATACAACTAACGTTACAGGAAAAATAATTATTTCACTACACTAAAAGTGTAAAACTATTTTATTCAGAAAACCCACCGAGCGATTTGTCTAAAAAACTGAGTCAATGTAAAACTATGTTTTATTAACATTTTCAAAAAAAAAAATTGTTTACTTTTTAATTTTGGTAAAAATAGCTCTCAAAAATTATACAACTAACGTTACAGGAAAAATAATTATTTCACTACACTTTTAATTTTATTCAGAAAACCCACTGAGCGATTTGTCTAAAAAACTGAGTCAATGTAAAACTATGCTTTATTAACATTTTGAAAAAAAAAATTGTTTACTGTTTAATTTTGGTAAAAATAGCTCTCAAAAATTATACAACTAACGTTACAGGAAAAATAATTATTTCACTACACTTTTAATTTTATTCAGAAAACCCACTGAGCGATTTGCCTAAAAAACTGAGTCAATGTAAAACTATGTTTTATTAACATTTTGAAAAAAAAAATTGTTTACTGTTTAATTTTGGTAAAAATAGCTCTCAAAAATTATACAACTAACATTACAGAAAAAGTAGTTATTTCACTACACTTTTAATTGTATTTAAAAAACTCATCAAGCGATTTGTCTATAAAACTAAGTCAATGTAAAATGATGTTTTATTAACATTTGGAAAAACATTTTTACTGTTTAATTTTCACAAAAATTATACAATTAACATTATAGGAAAAGTAGTTATTTCACTGCAATTTTAATTTCGTTTAAAAAACTCACCGAGCCATTTGTTTAAAAAACTAAGTCAATAACAATGTTTTATTAACATTTTGAAAAAAAATTGTTTACTGTTTAATTTGGTAAAAATCGCTCTCAAAAAATGTATAATTAACATTACAGTTACATTCAAAAGTAGTGATTTCACCACACTTCACTTTATATAAAAAACATGTCTAACGATTTGTCTAAAAAACTAAGTCAGTGTAAAATTGTATTATATTAACAGATTAAAAAACAATTAACAAAATTTTATAATAATTTTTTAATAAAAATTTAATATAAATTTTTTTAACATAAATTAACGAAAGTTTTATAATAATTTTTGGATCTTACTATCACACAAGAACAACGTTAACAGTTCATCCACAGAATTATTATTAACCAAACCATTTTGGTATTGTTAATGTACATTTAATTTTATAAATTAGTAAAAAACTGACTCAGATAAATATTGGCTTATTATATTCAGAAAACTTTGCCTTAACTTTCCTATTATATTCAGAAAACTTTGCCTTAACTTAACTACACAACACTGGATCGTTCCCAACTTTGCAGAGGTTTCCCTCATTGTCTTCATTGTGAACTTTGTCTTCTTGTTTAATGTTTATCTGGAAACAAATCAATACAAAGATCAAGTACACCAATCAAGAAAAAAGTCACTCATCAGATGAAAAAACTTTGTGGAGAAGGCCAGGAGGTTTTCAAGTAGCGCTGTATCATGAGGTTGACAAATTATTTATTGTGAAAATGCTAGAGTTACTATTATGCAATGACCTATCTGCAGAAGTCCTGTACGAAGACCAAACATGCTTCATTTTTATAAGCAGCTATTTCCGTCTCGGAGCGGTGCCAATCATACGTCATGTGACTCCAGTCGTGTTTACATTACATAATCACCCACATACTCTGCACCTAACTTCTCTGTATAGCATGTCGATACTTGGAACAAAGGGTCAAAGCGCTGAAATTGAGGACGGAGATGCGTAAAGAAAAAAAACATCACCAAGCTCATAACTCCAAGTTTCATTCAGCAACCTTTTATTCATTAATAAACTCTATATAACTTGTGCGAGACTTTCCAGTACACACATTATCACAAATTGGTGAGCCCAACGAGATTGGAGCTTATTAAATTGTAAAAATATGTGCAACATCATAGATATTACGCAAATGCAATCATCCAACAGTACATTTAATAGTATCATTGAAATTCTACGTCAACTCTTGTTAACGAATATGTATTGTGATTATCCAACAAAGTTAATACATGAAGGCTGAAGCACGTGTTGACGTTGCTGGCAGTAACCATGCTCTATTAGTAATGCGCTCATGATAAACCAACGTGCAATGCGCGTACCACATTCAACGGAAGTCATCCAGAGCTGTGAATTTTGACAATCGAAACCAGTTTTATCGCAGCAAGTGTCGCAGATGAGGCTAGTGTATTTTGACCTGTTGTGGGATCTCTCCACCTTAAGTACATCCAAGGGGTGAGAGATATAATTATAAATCCTAATTCTGGCAAGCAATACACCATTACTGACGTGCCCCTGAATGCTGACGTAACTAATGTCTTGACTCGAAAAAGGTCTCAGGCGTTGATAAAATCGACAATCGCTTAGTGAAAGTTGTATGGAAAAACGCGGCACATGAGATACTTGCGATCTTTAATCGCTATCTGTGCACTGGCCACTTTCCGAAGATCTGGAAAGTGGGGAGGCTTAAAGTCATACCGAAGAGTAATGGGAAATCGCCTAGCGATCCAAAATTCTACAGACCCATTACACTCCTTCCGGCCTTTGGGAAGTTGCTTGAGCGAGTAGTGGCGGCGCGCTTATTGGTTTGATAATGCCTGGTGGCCAGCCATTTTGTCCGCGCTAGAGTCCCGGGGAGTGTCAGTAGACCTCCACTGGATTATTATGGATTACTTTAGTGAT
This sequence comes from Druceiella hillmani, assembly GCA_039881145.1. Lineage (NCBI taxonomy): Eukaryota > Metazoa > Arthropoda > Insecta > Lepidoptera > Hepialidae > Druceiella > Druceiella hillmani. The sequence continues at coordinate 15,885,513 of JAYKKI010000019.1, read as the reverse complement.
CGAGTGGTCTTTTTACAGGATGGAGACATAGAAGTAAGGAAAACGTTGACCAGGGGCTGCCCGCAAGGCTCGGTCCTTGGACCAATCCTTTGGAACGTGATGTTCGATGGTATACTCGTGATACCCCTTCTGGGATGCAGTACCATCGCTTATGCGGACAACACGCTGCTGTTGGTTGAAGGATCGAGCCGAAGAGAGTTAGAGAACCAGGGGGCGGACTCCCTCGCCAATCTACATGACTGGGGCACTAAGAACAAGCTTTGCTTTGTCTCACAAAAGTCCGAGGCTGTCCTCTTCAAGGGCAGGCTGGCGAGGGAGCCATCTGTGACTATGGCTGGTGCTAGAATCGGCGTGCGGGATCAAGTAACCTACCTGGGCATGGTCCTCGATTTACGGCGGAGCTTCTTATCGCAGGCGCGGTACACAGAGGGCTCGGGTGCCTTTCATGCTATGGCCCGGCTTGCCGGTAACGGCTGGGGGCTTAATAAGTCGACCCTCAAGCTGATGTATACGGCAATATACCTAGGTACATTGGCCTATGCGCCATCGGTTTGGGCTTCGTGGCGCGTCGGAGTCCAGCAAGTTAGACGGGTGGTGCTAAGATCACAGCGTGCACCGCTGATGGCACTGACCAAGGCTTACAGGACCTGCTCAACGGATGTGTTGCCGGTTTTGGTTGGTCTCCTTCCTGCCGACCTCGTGATTGCAGAACGCGCGGCTAATTTTATCTTGGCTCGAGGCAAGAGCTTCGCCGCGGGTCCATTGAACTTTGAGTTTTTGGCTAATGAACCCCTTGCAACAAGAAAGAGACGTATTTTAGAGATCGTCGTTGCTCACTGGCCGACTAGGTGGTCCTCCCCCAATTCCAAGGGGGAAACGACCAGGTTGTTCTTTCCCGATGTTTCCGAGCGGTTAAGTAAGAACTGGCTCGTTTCCGACTATTACGTTTCCCAATTTTTAACGGGACATGGCGCATTCCGTACCAGCTTGTTTAGATTTGCTCTTAGAGATAGCCCGGTGTGTACCTGCGGATTTGAGACGTAGGACATGAATCATGTTTTATTCCACTGTATTGAGCACGACGATGCGCATAGAGTTTTGTTAGAGAGCATACGTCTAAATACTAACATAGAATCACACGTAAATTTAGAACGTGGTATCTTTAGTCACCGAGACTTGGTTGCGAATGGTCCTATCTTTGAGTCATTTAGAGCGTTCACCAAGTGCGTTCTTGAAAAAATGGAGATCCTGAATGACTCATTGAGTAGGAGCAGACTCTACCCCTGTTGGGTGGAAGCGCTGTGATTTTAGATACGGGGCACTATTAGGGGACTTTCGAAGGTCCCCTTTTTGTATGAGGTGGGTCGTTACGGGTCCCAGGAGGGGCCTTGAGACTACCCGGGCGGTTATGGTGGGAATAGTCCATTCACAAAAATAGCAGAGGCAAAAGTCACAAACAGAGTGATACAGTTGCTAATACAACAAAGAGTAATTTACCCCTCAAACGAATTACTCTACGTAACACAGAGTGCAATCTATACTAGGAAGTGTCAACCTAGCACATTAGCCCATACATATGCAAAGTGTATTGGAACGTCGTATTCAAATTCGTCTACGACATAATCATCCTAGCATTTGGCAATGTGCAAAATGGTAGCATAGAAATCTTTTTGGTTGTCTATTATAATACTATTATACCGTCTAACAATATTTCAAAAATGCAACGCAAAAAACATTGAACTTTTTGGACGTAACTTGTGAATAAATTTTTTATTATATCGGTTGAGAATAAGTTGAGTTAAATAAAAAAAATAAACTACGAAGTACACTTTTGAAATATTTCTGTTATTGGGAAAAACACAGTAAGTATAGGTTCTAACAAATTTAAACACTCTACTGTGAAGTCACACTGGCCGCTAAGTTACCTGAAAAATAATCGGAAAAACCGGATTCTGCATTTGTCATTGCTAGTACCATCACAATCTTACTTCCATACTTCCTGTGGGGGATTTGTGTGAGTAGCCTCACACAAATCCCCCTTCAAGCCATCTGATTGCATCACTTCTGTTAAAGAAATTAATTGCAATGAATAGTAACAATTTGTATTGATGAACTCTTTTTTTTTTGTCAAGACATTGCGCATAGAGATATAAAATTCATACAACTAAATAAATCAGACAATTAGTAAGAAATAGTAGTTTGCATCAAATAAAAATTATCTGCAGCATAGACAGTCATTATTGAGGTTGATTGTACTTGGCCAATCCTGTAGTGCGAGTCCACGTGCTGGAGTACAGTGGGTCCAATATCAATATCATTGTCTTCTGGTTCTTCTTTAATATGAACCACATTAAGCTGGTTCAAATCGCCTCCATTTGTAATGACTGGCAGTTGCATAGATTGAAGATGTTGCGTGTCCATATCTATGGAAGGTGTTCAGAATTAATATTGTTATTTCAGTGTAACCTGAGGGAATGCCTTAATTTTGATGCGAGGTAAGAAAATGACCATAGATCATAATGCAACGTACTTCAGTTTATTCGTCAAATTAAATGACAACGCAAAAATTTATTTGTATTATTACCAATGTGAATTAAACTTAAGTATACCGGATATGAGGTCCCAGCATAAAACTTCAAATATAGTAAAAAGTTTTGTTTTTGCTCAATCACAGACGTTATAAATCATATGATTTAGTTAGTATAAACATGACAACAAAGAAAGATACAATACTGGCTACGTTTTGTAACACATAAGGTTTTCATTCTATGAAGTTTTAAATATAGTTTAATTGTAAATTTATTATGCAGTTTGTTTGATGTATTATTTTTTTTATTTCAATACTTACGTAATTCAATTTCATTCGATATAATTATATTTTTACAACACAAACGTTTTTCTCCTTCGTCGAAAGAATTTTAATGAATCTAGGGTCTTAATATTAAGTTCTTTATTTTTAATATATATATATATATATATATATATACATATACATACATACATGATTCATGTAATTAATATATATGTATAAATATATATTTATAAACCCAAAAAATAAAAATATTAAAATGCGCAAAGTAGATCGTGCTTCAAGTGACATTATAAAATTTACGTTTGACCGTTTCTTCATAAAAAGTGGTGTCCGAATTCATTTTTTTAATTGCATCCTTTTTTACCTACATTTTCGCTAAATTGAACTTATACTTCAAATAATATGTGTTTACTTACACCAAAGTGGTCTTCACAGAAGAAAACAATTGAATTATTGCCTATATAGGATTTCTCTAAGAAAGTTGCAACCATTTTCAATGCATTTTGGCATTTTTTGAAACGCATACAAATAGTTTTACCGGAGATTTTATTGTCATATTTTTGCATTTTGGCACTGCACACCATTTGTAACTCATTTTCTTACGTAAATCACAGATAAAATCTAAGACAAATCGCAAATCGCAGAAGTCAAACGCAAGACTTCACGTTTGTTTTGTTCACGAAATTATGACATAACCGAAGCCGATGCGATGCCAAATTACTCGAAGTGACATTTTGGTGGGTTATTTAAAATAATGCACTTCTATTTTGGATTTTTTAGGCAAATATATAACAAAATTAACAATAACAACCTTTTATGGGTACCATACCAAATAATGTAAGATGATTTTCAAAACCTTGTCAAATAACTTAGTGGTCTAATCATCAATGTTCTAATGAGCGAATTGATGAGGAGAGAAAAAGACCTCTTGTTATTAATAACTGATAATTGAATATTGAATATATTTGGCGTTAATTTTGCAGAAATTCATTATTCACAATTAAATGAAACTACGTGATGTATTATTATTTCTACTTTCTTTAAGTTCTTTACCATGACCTAGGTTTCTTTGTATTAGAACATTTTCAGGTGGGCTATTATCTTTGCCCACCTGAAGATATTGTAATAAAACGAAACCTAGCTCGTGGTAAAGAACTTAAAGAATTTTATATTTTAATAATTTGGAAACAAACGAAGGAAATTTATTATTTAATGGACATGAAAAAATAAGATGATTTAAATCGCCTCCTCCAAACCCGCAATCGCAAATTGGAGACTCTCTGACCCGCAGTCTAGCCAAATGAGTAGGAATAGAACAATGACCCAAACGCATGCGAGATACCACAGAGGATTCCTTTCGAGAGAATACCGTATCTATTCTGTGCTGTTTACTTCGTTGACAGTTCCAAAACATCAACTCAATGGGCACTGACAGTCCAATTTTTTTTTAATTCAAGGCATTGGAAACTAATTATCGTCTTTTGGCAGTGTTGTGGTTGGTAAAATTGTTAGTGAAAAAATGTAATAGTAAATAAAGAAATTATTAATATAAAACGTTTTTAATTTTTTTAGAAGAAATTTTATTGGATATAACAAAATGAAATTCATGCTGCATAATTCTGTTTATTAGTATTTAAAATAAAATTATTGATTGTATATATTAAACATTCCTATATATATATCGATTATAAAGAAAACAATTCCATATTTGCCTTAGATATATACACACACACACACACACACACATATATATATATATATATATATATATATGTATATATATATATATATATATATATATATATATATATATATATATATATATATATTTTAAAAAATATTTTATTGAGATGATATGAACTTTAATATAATAACATTAAGGTTCAAAGTGAAGTTTAATATTTAAAAGGGCTAACCGTGTTGAGCTGTGCTACTAGATGTTTGTTACTATGGTAATTTTTTCGTCGATATCTGATAAGATGTTTAATAGCAGAGTTTTGCTATTTAATTTCAATTTTATAAATAATTTTCAGCATCATTACAACAAATCTCAGTTTGTAAAATATATTAAATTTAATAAATTATTTAAAGCATTTTAGGTTTTGAAATGACATTCTAAAACAATATCCATATTACAGTAAATTACTCTTTACTTAAATACAGCTTTAATATTCCGAGTTTTTTCCAAAATAATGTAAAAATATATCTGGCTCCCAACGCACAACAGACAAAAGCCACATAAAACACAAAACCAAACCGTTAACTCTATGACATTTGATATATTGTTGTCAAATATCTCGTCACGCTTATGTTTTTTCGCCATTTAATCGATATTTGTTTAATTATGGTTAAATTTAGCAGCTTTTTTTATTTTAATTTTATAAGTTGAATTGATATATTAAATAAACTGGTAAAATAAGTTCATGTTACATAGATGAATACAGTGCATTAATATATAAACTCGGTATAAATTGGTATGTTGACGGTATTGGCACAACTGTGTTCGTGATATTGTTTTTTAACTTTTATTTATTTAGTGTTAGGATAAATTAAGAAAATGGAAGACAACACTTAAAAAGTTTTTAATGAGAAAATTCGTGTAATAAAAAGAAGGTAAATGATATCTGTAGAATCATAGAAATTTTATATTAGAGGCGTAACTTAGTTAATTATCCAGTTTAAATACTTTATGTATTTATATTGTAATTAGTTATGCAAAATTATTAATTTTAGTTGTATTTACAAAATAATTTTCTTTTTGTGTCAAAATGTTTTATTAAAACCTATGACAGATATGTGTTACGGTTTGTTGACGGCTAGCGTTGATCAATTAAACCAAGATGGATGACATAATGTTTTTGGAATTTCGTATATTTTCTGATTGTACAGATGTAAGATATTTCGTTTATAAATGTAATATTTTTAATATGAAACCTTTTTTATTATAATTGTAACACGGAGACAAATTTTTGGTGCAATTTATTATTGAAATGTATGGAATTTTGATACGATCGATGTTAGTAATGACGCGGCCATTTTGAGTTTTATGTATCACCGGATAAAAGTTACAGATTTAAAAATTTATTTATTTTTCGAAGTTTTAAATGAATTTAATGGCGATACATTTAAAAGCATTATTATTAATGGGTCTCTGTAAAGTTACTTGTTTTCTGTTTATGAAATATATAAAAAAAATTCTGCAAAATTCTTGAAATTAATGTTTTCACCTTACAATTACATTTTAAATAAATATTTAACATTAGTTTCGTACGTAGGTTTTTATATTTTATGATTTGTAAATAATATTTATTACAGAATTTGAGAATTAACAGACTTTCAACTTTATATAAAACTATGAAGATTTAACAATAGGTTCTGTGCGTTCATAAAAGCTTACTTAATCAAGTGTTTTATGTTTCAGACAGCTGTTGATTTACAAAATGGACGATATCAACATTTGTCGCACCTGTTTAATATCGGACGTGAAAATGTTTCAACTATCACAGCACGGCCTGGAGCACAAAATGGAGGTTGTTACTGGACTGAAGGTTTATATTCTTTCCTGTTTTTTATACTGATCTGCTATTATGTTCACTAGGCGGCAGTACTGTGACATAAGGTCCTATCGAAGGCAGTGTTCCGTTAACCATATGAGATCACTATTTGTTTCGTTTAGTCGTAAATATGATAACATGTGTATTTATATATTAGTGATAACAGAATTATATCGTAATAGGAATGAATAATATAATATCGATTAGAAGGAATATCTGTTAATGGCTATTTACAGATATTATGTTATTAAATAACGATACGCTTGGCTAACATGTTAAAATATTATGTTACGGTATTGTCAAGTAACGCCCATACAATTATTGTCATTCGTTGAGTAAAGATAGAGTGAGACAGCACATTTCTCTTCGTATTTTCCTTCGTTTCATATTTACCAAACATCACCGAACTTTACCGAAAGATTAATAATCTGTTATTAGAATGTTAAAATTCATACCTATTATGTGATATATACCTATTACCAATTGGAATGAACGCGTTATGTTATTAAGAACATTACGCTTGGCAACATGTTAAAATATTATATTGCTTTATTGTTAAGCAGCGCCGTCACATCATGCAATTTATTTGTTTTTATGTATTTAACTCTTTTTAACGCACCCAGTACTTGCTTGGAGCGCAGTGCTTACATAGGTAGCCAAATGTCTTTTTTTTGTTTTTTTTGCATAATTTGCGCATTAGCAAGTATCATGTGTATGAAAAAGATCACAAATAATTATGAATATTTTTTAAATTTATCAATAATAATATTTATAAATATTGACTTATAGTCATCTTTTAAATTTTATTTTAATGACAATCAACTATTTTTCTGTCAACGAATAACGTTATTCTTTGTCCGACACTTTCTCCCGGACATTGTGTGTATAACCAATTTATAACATTTCAACATAGTTAGTCGTTATTCCTAACCCGAAACTCTGAAATACATTAATAAGAAATAGTTTTTTCTATGTCTGATTGTACAGAGATGCTTCTCTATAATACTTCTCTATAACTAAAAATATTTTTTTATGTTTGCGTATTTCTCCCTTTGTCCCAGATCATCATAAAACTACTAATTGGTTTTGACACTGTTTTTATTTATTGTTCATTTTAATCTCGGATGCATATAAAAACTGGTTAAATTTGTGTTCATTCTGATTAAATTTGTGATGACGGAAAGATTTAATTAAATACTAATATCTATATTTTTTTTTCACATTTAATTATTTAGTATTTCGTCTACGTTCCTTAAAAATTAAAACCATTTTTACGTATGCTGCGATCGAACCGTGATTTAATTGAAAATAACCTTTCCAATCACACCTTCCTGAATTGAATCCATGAAATAAATTTCTTTCTCGCCCAATTTACATACATATTTGGAAATTTTTTAAATATCTTGCTTCATTGTAATGGCTATCCATATGAGATTATCAAAATGTCATGCATGTAAATCTGAAACTGAAGTTGTAGTATTTTGGACGCATGGATGGATGGGAACGTAAATTTAGAGGCATTCCTCGTTTAAGAACGAAACTAAATATAAAACACTATGAAATGTTGTAGTCCAAGCGGATAAAGCCACGGAGATCTAAAGTTAGTATTAATAAAAACTAACTGTCCAACACAATCATGAATAAAAACAAAGTGAATGAAAAGAAACCATCAAATAGGAACGTAAATAAAAATGAACTATTCAACATGATCATGAATAGAACAAACTATAAATAAAACAAACTATCCAACAGGATTGGGAATAATGACGAACTATTCAACACGGTTATGAATAAAAATATAAATAAAATCAAACTATTCAACAGGATCGTGAATAAAAACTAAATATCTAACATGGTTATGAATAAAAATAAAATTTCTCTCAAAATATTCACGCATAAATTTATTGGTCAAAAATATTCACGTACTAAACGTGAATATTTTTGACCAATAATTACGAGTAATAATTTACGAGTTTACTTATGATTGGTCATGACATCTGTTACGTAGACTTCGCACGTTAGCGATATGCGCTATAAAAAAAAACTTTAACTTCGACTTTTTTCGACATTTCTTACAGCTTGACATTCACTAGAAACAAGGGTTTCTGTAAAATTTAGTAATATATATATATATATATATATATATATATATATATATATATATATTTTTTTTTTTTTTATTATTTGTGTGAAACATTGTGACATCGTGGAATTTACATATCATATGACTTACATGTTTATGGTGTGAAGCTGTAAAAATAATTTTTATCATGTTTGGAACATAGACTTTAGCAAAAATATCATAATTATATATTTACTGAATAATTTTTAAAAATTGTTGGTTACCCTATTCCCAATATGACACTTTTTTAAAAATTGTCGGATACCCTATTGTCAATATGCTCACATTTTATCTCGGTATATAAGGATATTGATAATATTTAATATTACTATATATTTAATATTATTATTTTGGTTATCATGGAAAATTTGGATAACTATTTAAATGAACTTTTTAAAGCGCAAGCTAAAAACTTATTGAAATATAAAAGGCTGCTTAACACGTTTGACTGACAGGGTATTTTCTAGATTACACTGATATACTATGATTATTATGTAATTGGCGTCCTAGGCAAGAACGCTTACTGCGATAAATCGTAGTTGGTGTTCTAGGCGTCCGAGGCAAGAACGCCAGCCACGAAATAACTTATAGTTGGCAGTCAATATGTTGAAAGTAAATTAGTCAAGTTTTCTTTATTGTTTTTATAAGCTACGTATATACAAATAGGGTGGACATTTAGTATAAGTATAAAGAGCCAAGAACATTTAGATCTAATCATATATAAATACACGTGTTATCATATTTACGACTAAATGAAACAAATAGTGATCTCACACGGCTAACAAAGGACAGCGTTCAATAAGACCTCACCTTGTATCACAGTGTTGCCACCCAGTGAACGTCGAAATGGAAACCCTCATTGGCTGATTCTAATGAAAGTCCTTCAAAAATACCTTCTATATTAAAACTACCTAGAATTGTTAAAAAAACACAAATTGAAGTTGATTCTTCAAAATTTATTTTGTCACCATCAAAGTAATCACCATTGATTGCAATTACAACTGTGATCTGGACCCACTCTTCCATATACTTGTCATAGGCTGATAGTGCCTTTAATTCCCGCCGCAAATTCTGTTTGATATCTTCAATTGAGTAAAACGTGTTCTGTGGAGTGGCAGTTTTGGTATGGAAATGGGAAAAGTCTCACAGGGCTAAATCCGGCGAATACATTGAATAATCGATGATATTGAGTTTTTGGCTTTGTACTCGGTCACAGTGGTTGCTCTGTGAGGAGGCAGGCGCCTTATTATCATGCAAAATCCATGAGTTTGTCCTTCCACTAATCTGGCTTCTCATGACGAACATTTTAAAACATTCAAACGCATGCAAATGCTTTAAAAAATTTCAAATAATACTCCTAATTCATTATCTGTCCGTCCAGAAGGAATTCATAGTGAGTCACACCATCGCAATCAACATAGTCAGCAACACCATCATTTTCGAGCGGCTTTGGTGCAGGTTTTTTCGAATTCTGCTCATTTTCAGAAGCACCATTCAGTTGTTTGTTGGCTTGTTAATGTATTGTTTTCATAGACCCATGTCTCCTCTCCAGTTATGATTAGTTTCATGAAGTGTGCGTGTCGAGAAATCATGTCTTCAGAAACCGGCTTTCGATGTTCTTTTTACAAGAAATTAAGCTCTTTCGGAAACAGTTTTCTGATGACGTGTTTCATTGCCAAAACATTGGTTAAAATTCTGTGAATTGTCATTTTATTAATGGATAACTCCCTAATATTAAAATGATGATTTTCAAGCACTAATTGTTTCAGTTTTTTATGTTATCATCAATGGAAGACATTGAAGGCCATCTGGGAGATATCTCCGATCAAGCTGCACTTTTTTGAACAATTTGTATCATTTGTAGGCCTGTGTTTACGACATATTCAAATCAGCCTAGGCCTTTTTTAACATTTTTGTTAACGATTCGGCACAAGAAATTTCGTTCGAAATACTAAATTTAAGGGAAAACTTTTTGTTCAACTAATTTATCCATAATAAAATTGGCAGAGTAACTTTGAGGTCGATCTATTACGACAGCTTCTGTAAACACGTTAGTTGACAGATCGCACTCAAATTTGGCTCGGTAATTAAGGAAGGCTCTATCAAATTAAGAAAAAAAATTTTACTGGTTCATTTCTAGTGGTTTGTTTAAATGACAAATTCCGTATAGTCTTTATACAGAATATATTGTTACTATAAAATTCAATACAGACTTACAATTTTTCGAATCTTACTACAATATTTATATCCATAAATGAATTATGGAGCGATCAAAGCAACAGCTAAAATATCCCTAACTAACATCCTTAATTAATTATATGTTTTAAATATATTTTCAGGTCTTGGAAGACTGGGTCCCGACACAGCTCTGCTACCAGTGTGCGGCCATCATAAAAAAGTTCTACTTGTTCAAACAGAAATGCATAAGGGCGAACAACTGCTTGAAGGAACATGTTAGTAAGGTATACTGTATTTATTGGCATAAGTCGAATGCCATACCGCTGGGCGTTAACGGGACAAAAATTGACTTTGCGTAGGCTCGAATTGGCAATAGGTGCAAACGTATAAGTTCAAAGTGGTAAGGTATACTGTATTTATTGACATAAGACGAATGGCATACCACTCGGCGTTAACGGGATGAAAATTGAGTTTACATTGGCTTGAATTGGCAAAAAATGGAAACGCATAAGTTCGAAGTGTAACATAAAATATTCTTCGGTATTTTATGATGTTTTTCTAATGAAACGTAGTCACTTGGAGTAACTTCTTATTTCCAGGGTCCACTAATTCGTTTCAAATATATCAAGTGTGCTTTCGTTCATTTTTTAAGTCGGATCAATATATTAATGTACCCATTTGATGTTTATGAAAAATTCGTAAAGATCATCTGAAACCTCCAGTCCATCCCTTATGCTTTGTCTAAGATAGTTTTTTCAATAAATTTTTTCATGTTGAATATATTTGGCGTTAATTTTGTAGAAATTCATCATTCACAATTCAATGAAACTACGTGATGTAGTATTATTTCTACTTTCTTTAAGTTCTTTACCACGACCTAAGTTTCGTAGTATTACACCATCTTTAGGTAATTGTCCACCTTAAGATGTTGGCAATTAGCAAAGATCTTTGCTAATATCCCACCTGAAGATGTTGTCATACAACTAAACCTAGGTTGTGGTAAAGAATTTAAACAAAGTAGAAATAATACTACATCACGTAGTTTCATTTACTTGTGCAATTTTTTCGTAATGAGTAATTCTTCCAATTTAGCTTTGGTTAAGTCTTCATCTTGCGATTCTAACGGGGCTCGAAGCTGTAGAGTTGCTGGTTTTTTCATATTTTGTAACGGATCAAATGACTTATTAATATTAAAAGAATGTAACACTAATGCCATCGACTCGGGAAGACATAAGTGATACAAGTTTTTCTGTTTTCACCTTAATTGGGAAAACGTTTCTTTTTTCCTGCCATACATTATTACGCCTTCATTTATATATGACATTGTAAATGCCAAAAATTTCAATGATACATACTAAACGAACAGTAATGTTTTGACGACTGATGGTAAAGTATAAGCAGTTACAAAATAAAGTACCTGAAACCAGCCGACAAAGTGTGTAAAAAGGGCCAAATCTAACTATATTGCATCAAAGATAAAATATTCAGACAATAAAATAAAAGCTGTCTGGAATATTGTAAATAGTGAAACAGGAAAGATTAAATCACGCGATAATAATCTAACTTAGAAATCAATAACAAAGTTATCAATTCACAATCGCATGTTGGTTTATGCATTTGAGAAATGTTTCACTGATATACTCAGTATCGTTACATGCCTTTAACTCAGCGCCAGATGAAGCCATATGTTACTTCTAGATTTTCTACCGTGGATTTGAAAATTCTGCAAAAATTTCAGAAATAACCATTTTATTTCAATCAATTTGTATCAACAGTCTAGGGTTATAGGTTGTCTATGCATCCATTTGTTAAAAACGCAAATTATTGAAAAAAAGTCACATACGCAGATTCTAATTCTCTGCTTGTTCCGCCACGCACTTGACAGAGTTTTTCTCTCAATTAAAAAAATTATACGCAGGCAGTATAAAGGAAATACAATGTATTTCTATTTTTCCAAAGAAAATAATTTTTTACCACTTGTGAAAAATTGGAATAATTCAGCACTGCATTGTAATTTGACATTCGAAAATATACATTTTTTTTTTGATATACGAATATTTCTTCATATGTCAAAAACGAACTAAGCAAATTGCACTTAAAATAAATATCAACGCTTACATTGAATTCGATTCTTTCCTTAAAAAGGTTTGTTCAGCTTTCGGCTAGGGTTAGATTTACAGAAAGGAAGACATAACGACAAAAAAACAAACAAGAAAAGAAGCGAGCCAAATTTTTGAGAGATAATATCACGCCCAATAATTACAATCTGTATTTTAAATTTACTCATATCGCTCCCACTAAAATTAAAAATATTTTTAAATCACATAATTTAAAGAAAACCGAAGACTCGTGGGGATTATCTCTCAAAGTTATTGGTTCTATTATTGATGTTATTGCTCCGCATTTAGCCACTAAGTTCAATAAGTGTGTTGATTTGGGGGTTTTACCAGACCCCATGAAACACAGTAAAATTATACCAATATCTTAATCTGGTACCACGATCCTTCTCATTTTAGATCGGTGTCTATTTTGCCTATTCGCAGTAAAATTTTTGAAATGATTATACTTATGGACTATTTCACAGCCAACAATTTGGCTTTACAAAGGACGATCCACTACAGACGCAGCAGTGGTATTAATTTCGCATATCTTTGGCGCTTGGGAAGAAAGGCAGGATTCTATCAGCGAACTCCGCGATCTGTCTAAACTATTTGATTGAGTTGATCATGAAAAATTGAAATATGATGGGTAAAAAGATGAAGCCCTTAGCTTAGCTAATTCGTATCTCATAAACAGATTACAAAAAGTACAGATAGAGGAAGTTAAATCAACAGGATCTTTTATTGAATATATTTGGCGTTAATTTTGTAGAAATTCATTATTCACAATTAAATGAAACTACGTGATCTAGTATTATTTCTACTTCCTTTATCTTTTCTAATAGCCCACCTGAAAATGTTGTAATACAACGAAACCTAGGTCGTGGTAAAGAACTTAAAGAAAGTTGAAATAATATTACATCACGTAGTTTTATTTAATTGTGAACAGGATGTTTAGTAAAGAGGCGTGTTTCCCAAGGCTCTATATTAGGACCCTTTCTTTTTTTTGTGTACGTTAACGATTTGCCTCTTTTGGTTGAAAAATTCGCTGAAATAATATTGTTTGCTGACGATACATCTGTCATATTTAAAATAAATAGATATGTTGAACATGACGCAAACAAAGCAATATCATGTATATTTAATTGGTTTACGGTTAATAATTTACTACTCAATGCAAATAAAAACCAAGTGCATTAAATTTACTCTTCCAAATGTAAGACTAGTTGAGACTAGCTTAGTATTTGATAATACGGTAGTTGACTCATTCTAAATTTTGATATTTTTCGTACAATATTGTGAAATATAAGTTAATTAAAAACCAGTCTTGAAAAATATTCAAAAATTGATTGAAAAATAAGCCAGTTGTAGGCTTCTAAATTTGAAGATACGGGTAGGGTTGGGTATATCCCTGTCTCTTTTCCTCTTGTGGAATATAATGTGCAATGTTAAAAATGACCTCACAACACAGTATTGCCGTCTTTGTCTAAAGATTAATTTTAAACTTTTATAACTCAGTCAATTTTGAAGATTATTAAAAAAAATTTTCACTCTTCATCAGCTTGTACCTTGAAATTATAATTAATGAAATAAAAAAAATTTAGTCAAATATCCAATAACAAAAATGGATATTGTTAGCACAACAGTCTTTCTCGGTGTTACTGTAGACAGTAAACTACAATGAGGAGATCACATTTCACAATTGGCAAGGAAACTTAGTTTTACTGCATATGCCGTCAATAAAATCGGAAATTTAACAAATGTTGAAACTGCAAGAATCGTTTACTTCAGCTACGTTCATAGTATAATGTCGTATGGTATATTGTTGTGGGGCGGGGCTGCTAGTTTTATTTTGCGCAAGAGAGCTATTCGCTCAATGTACAATTTAAGTTCTCGAGATTCGCTTAGAGAACTATCCAAAGTAATTAATATGCTCACAATATATTTTTGAAAATATTTTATATGTGAGGAAAAAACAATTACTTCACTGTAAACATTGTGATCGTCACAATTACAACACTAGGAATAAAAATAAACTGCATATTCCCAATTTCAGACTCACAAAGGTTGGTAGCTCATTTGTAGGGCAGATATACGCTTCTATAGTAATATACCAGAAGATGTATTGAAATTGTCTGAAAAACATTTTAAATACGTTGTTAAGACACGTTTATTCAAAAAAGTGAATTATAACGTTGATGATTATAATCAACAATAAAAATGGCTGGAGCCAGGATCACTCTAACTTATCAAACTAGTAAACATGAATATAATTTCAATATTGTATTATAAATTTGATATTTGTGTATTGTTTGTTTTTTATTTTGTTTTGGTTTTTTTATTTTTTTATATGCTTTTGACGTTCAACAAGGGTATAAAAATGTTGAATAAAAATAAAATTGAATTGAGTTGCTATACCAAATGGTAAATATTTTATAATATATAATCGTTAGTGCGTCTATTACTGATCGTGTGACTTCTGAACAACTTGACTCATTGAGATCATAGTCACACAATATCTATGTTTTGTCAAGTCTATGGTTCATAGCTATGGGTAGAGTTCGATAGGTAGCGCTATAGTGAACAACAGGCAGAACAACGTCAGCTGGGTCAGCTGGTCACATTATATTATCAAACGAAAGTTGAATTGTTCTACGTTTATATTTATATAATATATTTACAATATGATAAGATTCAAACCCGGGAATAATGAAATACTAAACCGTGAATATAGAAAATGGTTACTATATTTCTTCTCGAATATTAAAGTCTCGAATAGTGAAAATTTGAATAAGGTGTCTTGACTGTATTTGTAGACTCCTTATGGCTGTTGACGGTTTTGTATCATTAAAATAAGTGAATGACAGAGCCAATGCTCAACTTTGAATGTTTGCATGTTCGCGGCTTGTTTTAATATTCGATAATTACCATATGCTACTGGAAATAATGCAAACAAACGCTGTGTATTCTTTGGCAAAATAGGCTCTCGAACTGTGACAATCTTTTCTAGGTTTCTATATAAAAAATATAATGGAATCATTATAAAGATCATTTCATAAGTCTGTGTGTTGTGTCCGGCTGTCTCAGCCATTATTCTTAGAAATCGTTTGAGATAGAAAGTTGAAATTTGGCTTATTATATTTATAGATCTTATTGACTCACATTCTTCGCAATGGTAAAAGCTTAAAAGCGAAGCCAAACAATTTGGATAGAGTAATATTGGTATAAAAAAAATGCTTTCAATTGAAAGAGTAAGTCGTAAGGACTTCGATACAAAGAAAAATATTCTTATCTTTTTCTTAAATATAGGATGGTTCTAGAAATATTGCTAAAACGTCCACATAAAATATGCCTCTACTCCATCCTCCTAAAACCGCTGAATTTAAAGTTATAAAAAGAAATTGTGTGGGTCAGCTCCGACGCACGACTGGAGTTTACTCCTTAAGTACGATTGTCTTGGGATGTATAAAATAGGTAACACTGTATATAAATATAAATATCCGTATCGTTAAATGTAAATGGAAATTTCTTTAATAAAAAAATGCTGACAATATAATTGTTTTCAAGTATAACCCAAATGAACAAGATCAAATTTATACAACAAAATTTAAAACATTTTGTAACGTCAGACTAAGAAGTTAAAATTAAAAGACACTTTAATTTTGTAGGATAGAAGACACCAAATATTCACACATAATGACATTTAATGATTACATCTTGATATAAGCGAACAATTGTAAACAATGTGTGTGTCACACTCCGTCATTGCGATAACACCATAAGAAATTGCCAAATAAACATATTGATATCTTACTCTAAAGATGCGCAGAAATGTTGCGCGGAGAGGCCATCTAATGGTTCCACTTTTTTAATCCTCTGAACTTCGTATAATCAGAACCTAACGGTTACACTTTTTTTAATGCTTTGAACTTTGTATGCTCTGAAGTTCTGATTTTACTCCTCATAAAACTTTATACTGGACGCTATATGTGAAAATCTATTCTTAAGGAGTAAACTCCAAAAGCAATGTTACTAGGAGTTTACGTAAATTTTACAGGTACATCGATAATTCTTGATGTCGTAGTTTTTGAGAAATTCACGCTTAATGTTTTTAAATATAGTCCACTCTAGAAACACGCATGGGTTTCTTAAAAGTACTGTGAATCTGCGAATATTGAGCGAATATTTGCATGAGATTGTATGGAATACGTTCCAAGTAGAGTTGACAGAATTCTGGGATTGTCTCGGAATTTGTGACGTTATTCCGTGTCCAGGAATGTAATAAATCTGTCCCGAAAATGTAAAAAATTGCTTTCATTATTTTGATTGGCATTTTTCATGAACCTATATGTGGCACTGCTGCCTCGCAGTTTTACTACCTTGATCAAAGGAAAGACCGGAGTCGGACGACCATGTATCTAATCAAGGCATAATTTCAAATTCAATTAAATTGCGAAGAGTGTTACTCCAGAATTGAACAGTTGCGATTAAGTAATATCCCGATAGTAATAAATTTATTAAAATAACCAAATGATAACATGATTATAATAAACTAAATATGATTGTCATTTTCAAACGGCGAAAGTTACGCTCGCGATTGAAATTAAATTAGATTAATTATTGAAAGAATAGTAAATCTTACTAATTTCTTTTGCTAAATATTATATTAATATTAAATTTTAGTAATTCGGATAAATCTGATTAAGATAATGACTGTTTTTGTATTAAATTATCATTACTTTATGATTCAATAGAATCTGATAGAGTGCAACCGTTAGAGTGAAATGAACCGTTAGAGTGCCGACGAGCGCCATCGCGCTCGTGTGCGTACTAAATTTGCCATGAACGCGATGGCGCTCGTGAAATCAGTTGCTGTTTAGCGTGTGATAGAGGAGGTCGCTCGCACGCATCGCTAATTTTTTTATCTTTCTACGTGTTACATAAAGTTCAAATTATAATATTATTAGTAATTACAATATAAAAAGGATCCAGGAAAAGAAAATTTTTAACCCATAATGTCGGAATACGAAAGTAATTCGAGTGAAAATTATCGTTTTTCAAGTTGTGAAGAAAGTGATAGTGGGAGTGACGTTGTGGTGCGCTCACAATTTGGCGTAATGTAAATTTTGAGTGATAATGATAATAGTGACGATAACAATTATTTTGCTGATACGGAGGATGTATCGGACTGCAAAAATACGATGTGACCTTGATTTCAGTTTTTGTTATAATTTTTGTTCACAATATATATTTCCATAATTTTCTTTGTATTTTATTATCCTTGTACAAGTCTTTGTTAAGAAAACACCGAAAAAATTATTAAAATTGGATAATTTTTGGAAGAGATATATTTTTTTTTCGAGACAAGGGTAAATGACGTCAAAAACAAAAGATTTCTTAGTCATTTTTAAATATATATGAGTAAAAAATCATGGCGTTAAAACGGCTAAAGTAAAAAATTTTAAGTTTGGTAACAAAATCAAAATTGACATCGGTCTACAAAACAATGTTTACTAATAATTAGATGTGTACATCTTTGCCATTACAATAATTAGACTTTTTGCCATCCATGTCCGAAGTTCTTACTACTTTACTTGGCTCTGAATTCTTCATTAATATAACTGTATACTCCTTCACTTCGTACAGCCGAGCAAGCGAAGCAAGAGAAAACTTATTAAAGATTTTTGATTTCACATTAAGAAGCATTACTTTTTATGACGATTCTTTAACTTTTTTATTTGACGACATGATTTTTTAGTTCACCGGCGTACATATTTAGCTGTGAGACACAAGGTCATTTATAGATAATATAATTTACTTACGTAAAAATTTGATAAAACATTTGCAACATTGTGAAAAAGAGATGCCATTCTTGTTGGCATTTAGGATCTGTCTGTATGGCTTAATTATATCATAATGTTTCAAAATACGTTATTTAAAAAAAAATACATAAGTTTGTTCCCTCGTACAGACTAAACTACTCGAGTGATTTCAACAAGTGAGGTGTCTTTAGATTCGTTTTGATCCAGAGAGTGTCCTCAGGTATATAACCTTACACGAAATTCAGTTTTGTGTTTTTCAGTTTGTTTTTTCCATAGTTGGATTTTAGTTTTTTCTCTTATTTCAATAACCATTCGAGGTAAAACATAAAACTGCGTACAGTAATAAAATATATTTACCAATAAAACTTGTACAGAAATAGTGATGACAAATGAGATCGCGTACTTCACTTGTTACCACTATTATTTTTCGTATTTAAAAAAAAAATGTGTACATCACTGCACATTATGTCTTTTTAGTTTGTTAAAAATCTTTTTATTACATCGGCATAAAAAATAGAAAGAAAAGGGTGAATAGTGAGAGGGGACAACGCACCTTTAAAAGTATAAAACTTTTATACTCATTGAAGTATTATTTTCGGTTTCAGTCGGTCGATTCGAAACCGAATTTTGTTCTATTGGACGCAATTTAATGATATATTTGCAAGCGTATTGGTACATCTACATATTTTAGCGATTTGTGTAAAGATTAAAAAACACCAGCGTGTGCAATAGGATACTGTACAAATTATACTAGATAAATGCCAAAAAGCGATGGAGACGTTCTTTTTAAATAAAACTTAATTATTTATTGACAATAATGGTCGTTTTTAATACGTACACAACCCTGTCCATATTTGCCTATCAACACGAAAAGGTAGAGGATAATGAATGCGAAAAATAAACACAGTTTTCTCTTTTGCCTCTATGCGAGTGAATGAGAAATAAAAATATTTGCCGGGAATAACCGAAAACGTGATTCTGATGCACAGTCATCGTACGTTAATAACCGAAAACCGAAATGGGAATAACCGACAAGGAACAATTAGTTATAACACAATTGTAATTCGACATTGTTTGACATGCCTTCTCTATACTGAGAATATCTCAATGGCCTAAGTATGTAAATTAATCGGAATGATTAATTAAAAAGTCTGTAATATTATTTTTGTTTTATACAAAATAAAAAGTTTTTGGGCTTTTAGTTAAAAATAACTGAAAACATACAATGATTCCCGAACGATTAATTGTAACACAATTATAGTTCGAAATTGTTTGAAATGTCTTCTCTATACTAATAATATCTCAATGTTCTGGAATGATTAATTAAAAAGTCTGTAATATTATTTTTGTTTTATACAAAATAAAAAGTTGTTGGGCTTTTAGTTAAAAATATATTGCTTCTGACAAAATAACTGAAAATATACAATGATTGCCGAACAACTAGTTGTAACACAATTATATTTCAATATTGTTTGAAGTGTCTTCTCTATACTGAGAATATCTCAATGGTCTAAGTATGTAAATTAATCGGAATGATTAATTAAAAAGCTTGTAATATTATTTTTGTTTTATACAAAATAAAAAGTTTTTGGGCTTTTAGTTAAAAATAACTGAAAACATACAATGATTCCCGAACAATTAATTGTAACACAATTATAGTTCGAAATTGTTTGAAATGTCTTCTCTATACTAATAATATCTCAATGTTCTATGTATGTAAATTAATTGAATGATTAGTTAAAAAGCTTGTAATATTATTTTTGTTTTGTACAAAATTTAAAAAATGGCCTTTTAGTTAAAAATATATCGCCTCTGAAAAAAAAAGAAAAAAACAAGAAAACAAACAAGAACTCAGTGGGGGATAATAGCAGTTTACTAACAATATTCTCAACGGTTTAATTATTTATTCTGTTCTTTAGTAGAGCACAGAACTGTAGAGTACAATCTGGTCTTGTAACAAAAAAAAATTTTATGAAATGATCATAATACTTAGCCATTCACATCGCGGAACTTTTTTATAGATTTCATTGCCGAACAAAATTATTTAAAATCTTATTGTGATGATGCACGGTTTTATTTGTTTAATTCAAAAATACTTCTATTGTTCGGATTTACAACAAAAAACAGTTCGTAACAGACGATACGAGGTAATTATAAGTATACGCCTTTAAAATGTTGTGTATATTTTCACGTTGTCTACACCGTCTTCGTACGTAATTTTAATATAGTTATAATGGTTCATATATTAGTTCAAAAAAACACATTTTGGTTCACTTCACTGAAATCAACATTGTTTGTGTTATAAAAATAAGTACTCTATGGCCATCTAGATACTATAAGCTGTATATTAAATAAAATTTCATGTCAGTCGGACAAGCCGTAGGTCAAACCCTAAAAAATAAACAAATAAACTTTCCGCTATATTAAGTCAGTATAATTGACCTTTTAACCATTCATTTTCTTGTGGCTAAGTATGAGTCAGACGTATCAGAACGTAACGACACAAATGTCATTATATCAATATGCCATAAACAAGTAATCGTTATCACAATAACCAAACTAAACCATTCTGCGTATTTAAATGAAACAACGGACAAATGAAAACTATAGAAAATATGACAAAACCCATAACCTACCTAATAAACAAACTACAAGATATTCGCTATCTCCCTGTTCAAGTATTGTTCTTTCCGGGTGGGAAAAAGAACTAAAATGGGTATTGATCGTGCTGCAAATGCTTTTGGTGAACTCATTTTAAAGGTACTCATCATCTAGCCATGAGTATCATTCGTGCTGCAAACTCAGTTTAGAGATACTCACTATCTCTCTGTTCAACATACATTCTCCCGTGTGCGAAAAAGAACCAAATTTAGTATCAGTCGCACTGCAAATGCTTTTTGTTGACTCATTTTAGAGGTATTCACTATCTCCCTGTTCAACATATGTTCTCTTGGGTGTCAAAAAGAGCCAAAGTGAATATCAGTCGTGTTGCAAATGCTTTTGGTTGACTTATTTTAGAGGTACTCACTATCTCTCTGTTCAACATACATTTTAACGTGTGCGAAAAAGAGCCAAATTTATTATCAGTCGTGCTGCAAATGCTTTTTGTTGACTCATTTTAGAGGTATTCGCTATCTCCCTGTTCAACATATGTTCTCTTGGGTGTGAAAAAGAGCCAAAGTGATTATCATTCGTGCTGCAAATGCTTTTGGTTGACTTATTTTAGAGGTACTCACTATCTCTCTGTTCAACATACATTCTTCCGTGTGCGAAAAAGAGCCAAATTTAGTATCAGTTGTGCTGCAAATGCTTTTTGTTGACTCATTTTAGAGGTATTCGCTATCTCCCTGTTCAACATATGTTCTCTTGGGTGTCAAAAAGAGCAAAGTGAATATCAGTCGTGCTGCAAATGCTTTTTGTTGACTCGTTTCAGAGGTATTCACTATCTCCCTGTTCAACATATGTTCTTTTCGATGTGAAAGAGTCGAAGTATCAGTCATGCTGCAAATGCTTTTGTTTGACTCGTTTTAGAAGTACTCACTATCTGTTCAACATACATTCTTCCGTGTGCAAAAAAGAGCTAAATTTAGTATCAGTCGTGCTGCAAATGCTTTTTGTTGACTCGTTTTAGAGGTATTCGCTATCTCCCTGTTCAACATATGTTCTCTTGGGTGTCAAAAAGAGCCAAAGTGAGTATCAGCCATACTGCAAATGCATTTGGTTCACGCATTTTATATAACAATATTAGATATTCTAAACTTCTAACTGGCGCCAACAAATGTGTTCATTGTTAGTTAGCCAATATTGGTAGAAAAAAATATTTGAAAACAATTTTTAATATTGATATGAAAACTACACATCGGTTGTGTAACTGGTTGCATTTAATACCGGTATCACCTCTTACGGCTTCATTGGTATATTTACATCGTACAAATTTTCATCCAGCAGGCAAAGAAAGACGAGTTGAGTTACGAGCGGCACAATCTCAAACTGCACTCCCCACTCGGCATCTCGGAAGTCTACAGAGTCGAAATAGATCCCAACTTCGTCTCGCCGGCCAAACTCGAGATCCATATCGAAGATGAGCCCACGGACGATATGAATATGGATACCGGTTTTCAGAACGATCCGGACAGCGACGACGAGATGAAAGAAGATTTAGCAGTCGTGGTAAAGACAGAAGAAATAGAGCCGGATTCTAATCAGAACCGAGATGGGTTTTATGTGTTGCTGTTGGATCAGAACGAGCAGGATCCTGATGAGGTTCCGCTGAAGCGGCTAAAATTGGAGCAAGATTCTGAGCGTGTGACAAGGAGTAGTAATCGGGGCAAAAAGAAGGTTAAGAGTGTGAAGTCGTCTAAGGAAGAAAGACAGAAATATGTTAAAAGGACAGTTAGGAAAATCATAAGGGATTTAGAGGGTGAGTATTTTATTTGTTTTATTATTTTTTTTCGCCTTAAGGGTTGGGGTGTATATATGTGTGCTAGCGACCCGCCCCAGCTTCGCACGGGTGCTTTGTAGGTACTAATGTGGTGTAATTGTGGAGCGATTAATAATA
Source organism: Druceiella hillmani (assembly GCA_039881145.1). Classification (NCBI taxonomy): domain Eukaryota; kingdom Metazoa; phylum Arthropoda; class Insecta; order Lepidoptera; family Hepialidae; genus Druceiella; species Druceiella hillmani. The sequence continues at coordinate 15,862,368 of JAYKKI010000019.1, read as the reverse complement.
TTATTGTCATTCACGTGCCGCCGCAGCCATTTGTGCACGGCATCATCATTGCGAATACCGATTTTTGGTAATTTTAAATCTGTGATATCTTCTCAAATATTAATAATTATAATTTGCTGTAAAGAGAACATTTTGTCTACATTAAATGCCCAACGAAACCGACTTATTTAATTAAATAAAGATTAATATAATATTGAACAAAATAATTTCGAAAGTATAACTCACAAAAAAATTAATGAAAATGGTCACTGTAGGTTATCCGTAGGATATAGATATATGCCATCCTGGACTTTTTTCTAGATATTTTTAAATTACACAATTTCATAGTACAATAATTTGATATATCTCGTAAACTTTAGTCAGCGTTAGCAATGGAAGCGCCAAAAATTCTACTTTTTTACGAAATATTGAGTTTTTTTCTATTTACTGTAAATAGAACATGCATGTATTATACCTATAAACCTTCCGGAAGAAATAATCTGAATGATAGTGAAAATTGCATCAAAATCCGTTATGTAGTTTAAAAGATCTATGCTTACAGAGGGACAGACAGATGCGGGAAGCGACTTTGTTTTATACTATTTAAGGATACATTTAGACACCCAAAAAGAACTTTTTTGAGAAATTTAATAGTTGGGGGAATAACAAAATGGTTGTTGCTATTTAGGCTTTGAACGATTTCGAATTCAATGCAATCGCAAAAAAAATCTGAGGAAACAAGTATTATAGCAGTGTCTCCAAAATTGGTTAATCTGAAAAAAAAAGCAAGTTTTGTCAAAAACTAGATAATTATGACTATCTTTAAATGTGGGTTAAATTTTTTTTTTGGTACAATGACGGCATTTTAAACCTGCAATTATGAGTTCATAACAAAATTTTTGGATTTAAGATGTTCGAAAAAAAACAAAATTTTTAAAATAAACTACATTGGACCATAGCCATTGTGATGACAAAAATTTTGGTAAACATTTTTTCAATTAAACTATGTTAATTTATTGTATAGACCAGCTCGTAAAGTTATTTTCAAAAAAAAATCTGCCCCGAAAACGATCTCGCACACATTTACGATATTATAAACGTATTTGGGTACATGATATTTCTATTAAACTAATTACAAATGTAAATTTTAATGTCCGTAAAGGAAACAAGGAACAAGTCCTTTAAAAGTGGAATTTTTAATATTATTTAGGGTTCTGTATATCAGAATGAAAAAACGTAACACTTATAGCGACCGTGCAAGAATCATAGAGCTTGCTCATTTAGTTTCTTGCACGGTCGCTATAAGCTTGAAACCGACAAAAATAAAAGCTTTTGGTTACGTGTTTGTCAATATCTGTGCAGCATCTTATCGATAGAAAATTATAAACTTATCTAATAGTTGTGTTACGAATAAATATGAGATTTGATTTTTGATAAACTAAGCACTGTAAGTCTTTGACTGCAAGGCGTACTGTGTATCGAACCCGGGCTGGGTTCGATTCCCGCCAACCAGAACACCAGTCAAGTAGGGCTGGACTGGTGTTCTGGATGGCTGTAAGAGATTGCTTTTATAGCAGTAAGTCCGCTATATGTATCAATTAGATACATTAAAGTACAGAATTAAATAAAAAATAAATACATTGATTGTGATTAAAACATGCCAAAGGACTTCACACAAAAACTCAGAGCAGCGTAACCAAAATTTATTAAGTTAACATTGAATGGCACTGATAGCATCTTACGCAACTCTGTAGAATCACTTTGTTGTCTGTTTTCACGAATGACCAGAAGTATCAAGTTGAAATTAATATCAAACGGCTTTAAAAAAAATTCAAGCTTCTAACATGATCCAATAAAAGGAAATAGTTTTTCAAATGTCACGTAGTTCGATACCGATTCACTCATTAGAACTATATTGTAGATATTTTCGTTGGCCTGGAATCTTAAAATTGGATACGAGAGAAGGTCTCAGTATCGTTGATCACAAGAAAGGTTTCAAATGGAAGTTTTTTCCTCTTTCGATTTTCAGGTTTTTTTGGATAACTGTAAAATATTTGCTAAGCCTTACAATAATATAATGGTACGGAATCCTCAGGGCAATATTTCTGCTCAAGCTTGACCTTCTTTTTTTACTTTTTCTACTAATATACAATGTACAATGCATACTAGCATATTTTTAATATAAGCCTTTGGTCACGGCACTTACACTTTTACCAATAACTAACAATCTTTTTAGCTCAAAAGGACCCAATGAAAAAGAGGAAGAAAAAGCAGAAAACGCCCACACCCAAGCCGAAGAAGATGCCGTACGACCACGGACGTTCGGACTGCTCGCAGTTCGCCACCGAGATGATGCTGAGCCGAGACGCTCAACTGCGCGAGTTCAACGAGAGGTGTAACTCGCTGAACTACATGCATTCGCCGTACAAATGTCTGTATTGCTTCAGGGGCTTCTTGGAGCAGAGCACGTATAACAACCATATGCTGAGGCATGATGAGGTAGGTGACATTTAGTTTCCATCATGCTGTGTGCCTTTATGAAGGGATGAAATGCAATGTAGCCGAACCAAGATGTAGGGACGCAACAAATGTTTTTCATAGTTTTTTTATCAATAGATGTCAACTGTGTTAATAATACGTTATCTGTGTATTTGAATTAAACCTCATTTGACCCGGTTAAATTTCTTTTTTTGCTGACTCAGTTCACGAGTTTATTACAGGGAATTTGCAAAAAAAATATCTGATTAATATGTGTCATAATTATCCGATTAAGAATAATAATTAACTGTATTTAACTGCAATAAATTGGTTATATATATCTTTATTTAATGGTTAAAATAAAAAATAATATTGGCTTTTAAAATTCACAGCTTAATACTGAAATACAAATCGTCAGCCAATCAGAAAGCATGATGTCAGAATACATCATACAGATCATATACTATTAAACGAACAAGTCTTGTGTGTGTGTATATATATATATGTATATATATATATATATATATATATATATATATATGGTTTCTCGGAAACGGCAAGGAAGAGAAGGGAAAGGGGTGGGAGAAGGTTTAAGGGGAAAGTTTATGGGAAGGTTTAAAGGGGAGAGTTAAGAGAAGGTTTAAAGGGAAGGAATAAAGGGAAACTTTAAGATGAATGTTTAAGGCGAAGGTTTAATGGGAATGTGAAGGAGAAGACGAAAGCAAACAGGAACGCGAAGCCAAAACCGAGGCCGAAGGCAAAGGCGAAATGGAAGTAAATCTAATATTAATCTAATACCATGAAACAAGTAATTTCATGTTCCTCTGGTTAACTCGACACACAACGAGCAACGCTCGGTCACCCGGTACTAATATATTAATAATGGAAAGCCAAATTTAACTAATTAATTAAAATATGTGCGAGCCCACAACAAAGGAGAAAATTGTTCTGGAGGGAAAATGTCCAAGACGAGACTAACGATCATGGTTGTAGCAAATATGACAGGATCCTGTAAGGAAAGCTTTTAGTTATTGGCAAATCTAAGAAACCAAGATGCTTTAAAAACATACGCTCACTGCCGGTAACGTGGGATGGGGCGCACATATTTATATATTGCTATAGAATGATGCTGAACAGATAGATATGATGTAAATGTATGTGAAAGAGATAGAATAATTGTTTGGGGAATTGTGACGTCATGTGTTGGCAATATATATAATTTTCGGAATTCCATGTTTATTAATTTTGTGTATGGCGACTTATAAACGAGTTTTTGGGTATATTAAACTTTAGGTAAAGAAATTTAGTAGATGAATACTTATAAATAAATCTCATTTTTATCAATTTATGTAATTTTTAAGTTGTGAAATATGCTCACGACCGAACTTCGTTTTTATTTAAGTAGAAAACGTTGATTTTTTCATTTTTGTTCTGATTAAACATATTTTTATGCTATCGTGAAAATATTGACAATTTATCTATAATTAGTAGTACATACAATAATATCACATTTATTGCTAACCAATCAAAAGAAACCAATTATTGCAAACACGATAAGCCGACAAACGCACAATTTATTCAATAGCGAAAGCATGAAATATTTTTCAAACTTTGTTTAGAAACATATTTTTAATAATTTAATCACAAAATATTTAATAATCTGTCTAAAAAAAATTATTTCGCACTGCAAATACGTAATATTACAATACGGTAGTTGACTCATTTTTAATTTTTATATTTTTCATACAATATTGTGAAATATAAGTTAATTAAAAACTTGTCTTGAAAAAAATTCAAAAATTGATTAAAAATAAGCCAGTAGGCTTCTAAATTTGAAAATACGGCTAGGGTTGGCTATATCCCTGTCTCTTTTCCTCTTGTAGAATATAATATGCAATATTCAAAATGACCTCACAACACAGTATTCCCGTCCTTATCTAAAGATTAAATTTAAATTATATAACTTGGTAAATTTTCAAGATAATTAAAAAAAATTTTCGCTCTTCATCACCTTGTACCTTGAAATTATAATTAATGAAATAAAAAAAAATTTAGTCAAATATCCAATTATATTTACTTACAAGTGAATACTGCCATGTTTTCTTAGAATACTTGTATATCTGTGAATTAAACTTATGTAATCAAGTTATTTGTTGGATGTTTCATAAAACAAATGAAGTAAGAATAATCTTCACTAAATACAGATTATTTTCATATATAATACAATATATATTGCAAAAATTTAGCTCGCTTTTGTTCCATTTCCTACGCACAGTTTACAGAAACAAACATGCAGTTTAGAAATGGCAAGTAATCTTATTAATATAATTTGACTCAACTTTTTAAATTGTTCTATTTTGCATTATAAGTACACTACATTTATATTTTCAGGATATATGCCCAATTTTTTATATAAATCACTTTTAAAGTTTGAATTTATGAACTCTCGCTAAAAACGCAATTTCTGTAATGGCGGTTAGTGTGACGTTACACGCAATGTAAACAAACAGTTCTGCCCGCTGAAGGGGATTATTATTTACTTTGTAACAATGTATAAATACGTCTATAAAAAGTCCACACATAGTGTTCATATTAGTGCCAATGAATTCTAAAAGACAAAAAAAGTGGCTGCAATTAGCCCAAAGAGATTCAAACAGAATTGTAGCTCACTCAAATGTTTTTATGTGTGAAGATCATTTCGATGTAAGTAATATTTGTGTTTTAAACGTTATTATCGATATAGAATAAAAATATTAAATTTTGGTATTAATGTGTTTTAGTACCAATGATATTTTGAGAATTGTTAGCATTTCATACCTAATGACTTTTGTTTGCAAGGGAATATGTTTTAACCTTTTTTTTCCAGTTAGTTCACTTTATCTTTTATCGCTAAGCACTTATTACACAATTAAAAATATAATTTCTTACAAATTGTTAAATATTTACAATATAAATATGGTAAACTTAATTATCCAACTCAAATATTTACTTAATCTGTCAATTTTAACAATAACATCCTGTTTATCCAACAACATTCAGGAAAAGTCTATTTGTCTGTGGTTTATGTTTGGAATAATATTATAGTGCTGTTATATACATTAGCATATGCACTGCATGGGAATTAAATAATTTTTTTTTATATGTTAGTTATGACCGGAAGTTATTTTAATTTAATATATCATTTGTAATGTATTTCTTTTTAAATAATATAAGACATATACATAATGAATTCATGTTATAAAAAAAAAATTCTACTAAATGGAAAGGGTGATAGTTATAAATTTAAAAAAAAAAGAAAAAAGGACCATAAATTAAAGATTTAACGACTTGCCTGTGACGTCATCTGACTTTTAACCAATAACAGGGCGTTTGAGACGCAGATTGAATTTAAAAAAAATATTGTGATTTCTTTCCATTTTTTTTTGTAAAATATAAAATTATTCTTCCGAAAATTAAAAGCAATACACTTATTTACGGCATAATCTAATAGGATGACCCCGAATTGTGGTATATTTTCGATGTTGTCAAATAGCCTATTTAGCCCATTTTACTATGTTGTTTAGTACCATTTTACTATGTTGTTTCAATAACAACATAGTAAAACTATATATATTAAACACTAATATAATACAACAATGCTCAATAAATAGTGCAGAGCATGTACCATTCATAATTTTTTTATTTTGTTGTTTGAGAAGTATGAACGTCAGGTTCGGGCCTAATATTGGGCCTTTGGGCTGTTAGCATGTTTTTGAGCCCTCGGGTGAAAGGCGGATTAAACACCTCTTGACTCAAGTAAATTTCTTTTTTCCGGATGCAGTTAATACCTCAAAATTAAGTTTATAAACGAGAAAAGGCCTGTGAACAGCCCTAGTTGATTCAGGTCCAATTGATGATGCAGATATTAAGACCATAAAACACATTTAAAACCATGAACACATTAATGATGTTACTCAGGTTTGGAAAAAAATTATATATGATATTAAAATCATATATTGATTGACGAGGCATAAAGGAAATGTATGCATTTACAAAGCTTTTACTGCATGAAATGTCACTTGTAAGAAATTATTTTTATAGTTTCAAAAAATGTTTTCAGCAAATCTGTGGAGGGCTTCAGACATACCATAGTTATTATTAATATGGTCAAAAAATGAGAATTTTTTGGTGTTCATATCAATTCTGTAAAAAATGGACCTATTATTGCTAGAGTCCATTTTGGTTTTTTATTTAAAAAATAGTTTCTTATTGACTCGTATTGCAATTACGCAGAATTCAAGCGGCTAGGTTAAACAGTTTAAATTCGAATTAGAGTTATCCAAAATTTTGTCTTGTCTTGTTTGGGTTATTAGAAAGTGATGACAGACGGGCAAGACTGGTTACAGTGAGGAAATTTGATAAAAACTAGAACACTTTGTTCTTAGACATCTGTTTTTTATTTAAAAAATAGTTTAAATTCGAATTAGAGTCATCCAAAATTTTGTCTTCTCTCGTTTGGGTTATTAGAAAGTGATGACAGACGATCAGACAGGCAAGACTGGTTACAGTGAGGAAATTTGATAAAAACTAGAACACTGTTCTTAGACATCTGTTTTTTATATAAAAATAGTTCCGTGTTAACACACATTGCAATTATGCAGAACTCAAGCGGCTAGGTTAAACAGTTTAAATTCAAGTCATCCAAAATTTTGTCTTATCTTGTCCGGGCTTAAATCATTTTGCTCTTCAATATCTGTCTAAAATATTTTGCTCTTCAATATCTGTCTATTGCTTAAAAAATAGTTTTGTGTTAACACACATTGGAGTTATGTAGAATTCAAGTGACTAAACAGTAACTCGTCTCATTTAGGTTTATGCTTATTAGAAAGGGTTAGTAGACGATCAGATAGGCAATACTGTGGTTAAACAGAGCAAATTTAATAAAAGCTAAAACATTTTGCTCTTAGATATCAGTCTGTTGTTTAAAAAATAGTATCGTATTGACACACATTGCAATTATGCAGAATTCAAGTGGCTAGGCTAAACAGTTTAAATTAAAATTAGAGTCATCCAAAATTTTGTCTCGTCTAGGTTTATGCTTATTAGAAAAGGATGGTAGATAATCAGATAAACAAGACGGTGGTTAAACAGAGCAAATTTAATAAAAGCTAAAACATTTTGCTCTTAGATATCTGTTTTTTTATTTAAAAAATACTATCGTATTGACACACATTGCAATTATCCAGAATTCAAGTGGCTAGGCTAAACAGTTTAAATTAAAATTAGAGTCATCCAGGATTTTGTCTCGTCTAGGTTTATGCTGATTCGAAAAGGATGGTAGATAATCAGATAGACAAGACAGTGGTTAAACAGAGCAAATTTAATAAAAACTAACTATTTGGCTCTTAGTGTTTGCCTCTATTGTGTTCTACATAAAATTAAACTATTTCCTCCTAATAAGATACTTTATACTCGCCAGATGCTTATAGTACTGCATTGAAAATAAAAAAAATATAATGATAAATGTTAATCGAGATTATTATAATTGGAAATTCTTGTCAAATGCTAGGTATCGAGAGTTTTTTTCAGATTTCCCAAACCACACTACACTATGAGTGGAAATTAAGAAATTGTAAATGGACCTTCGGGCAAATATACCATGTAGCCTAGTAACATTTTTTTTAATAATTTGCATCTACATCTGAAACACCTACTCGTATACCATGCACGTAGATCTAACACTATAGACCCCATGAGGTTGGCACATACGAACATGACAAAGTAATAACGTCACGATGGAACCATGAAAATTAATTATTGATTATAAGTCGTCTCGGTGATTGTTTCAGAGCCAGGGAGAGCATGTGTGCGACATCTGTCGATATCGATATAAGACACGGCGGCGCCTCCGGTGTCACATGATGCAGCATCAACGTCGGCTAAAGTGCAACAAGTGCAGTTATGTGTCTTCTACTCCGTAAGTAGTCTAAAAGTTATTGTTAAAATAATTGTTGCCGACATCAAAAATTGACATTTCGCTGCAGTCAATTTTTTTATCTAGCTCTCGTTCGTCCTCTAATTGTATTTTAGATTGTGTGTCATAAATTTGTCTATATGTAAATGAGGCTATATGCAATGTAAATTTTGCTTTAACGACCCAATTATGCGACACTACGTTATATTTACTTAGTCTATGATTTAATTATTTCTTAAGTATATAAACAAAAAACGTATGATTTTTTAATAATAGAAAAAAAGAAACCAAGCCTATTAATAGTTTTTTTCCTCTAAGTGTTTCAGATTTTTCACACATGTGACGTATAATAAATTAATAAATAGTTGGCGAATAATTCGCAAGTCACCGAATAGTAATATAAAGTGAAAATAATATGTTTTACCGTGTACAGTTTTAGTTAAACAGCTTTTCAATAGATGGCCTTGTTTTAAATAATTACTCTTTGAACGACTGTCGTGCAATAGATGGCGCTGTTTACAATATAACCTTTGAGAAATAATAGCGGCTGAGAAGACGTTTCAATTATAAATATTAAAAAATAATTGAACGAAATTACACAATGTAAGGTAAAAAAAAGTTTAAACCAACTGTCAACATAACTAGAATTGGGTATTTGACTAAATTTTTTTTATTTCATTAATCATAATTTCAAGGTACAAGCTGATGAAGAGTGAAAATTTTTTTTTAATAATCTTAAAAATTGACTGAGTTATAAAAGTTTAAATTTAACCTTTAGAGAAGGACGGCAATACTGTGTTGTGAGGTCATTTTTAATATTGCACATTATATTCTACGAGAGGAAAAGAGACAGGGATATACCCAACCCTATCCGTATCTTCAAATTTAGAAGCCTACAACTGGCTTATTTTTCAATCAATTTTTAAATTTTTTTTAAGACTGGTTTTTAATTAACTTATATTTCACAATATTGTACGAAAAATATAAAAACTTAGAATGAGTCAACTACCGGATTGTTTGTCAAGTATAATCAAATTGTATTTCATTGTTTCAATAATCTCTGTTTATTAGCTAAGCTTTGGTTAACTTTATTCATAGATTGCAACACTGAAAATTTTTATTGACTAAATGTTTTATTATATGGGAATACATCTTTTATGTCTTTTTTTACAAACATGTCTGTTTTTAACTGTGCGATGTTGGCATTATAAGAGAGTGCCCAATTTTATTGAGGACGAGATGGAAATTTTAACTTAGTTCGACTTTATTATCCCAAAAGCTATAATGATAAATCTGCGCTCTAACAGCGTACAGGTGTTGGAAATAATTGTTAAGATTATTCAAATTTTTCACCAGAATCGCCACTCGCACTGTCTGTTTTGTTTTGATTAACTAATGTAAACCTACTAATAATGTAACTTTTTCGAAATTATGATTAATTTACTACCTATTAATACTGTAATTTTCTAAAAAACTTGGTTAACCTACAAATAGGAGTTTAAACTATCCTGTCCAATCAGTACAGTAATATAGGTTATAAACTTTCAGTGAAGCATCTGTGGTTTAAACTGGGATTGATCTTAAAGATCTAAAAGTTAAAACGTTTACAAATAAGTAATCTTTACTGATTATAAAACAAAACTGGCGTAGTTTCACAGTAAAACACCTTAATATGTTTGTTGCCGACACAGAAATTAAGGTTTTGCTGCAGGCCCTAATTTTTTTTTTATTTGGCTGTTATTGGTCTTCTAATTACGTTATAGAATGTGTGTCATAAATTTGTCTGTATGCAATTTAGGTCATATAGCATATCATCGTAAATTTTGTCTTAACAAACTAATAATATGCCATTATGTTAAGTATGCATTGTTCAGTTTATGATTCAGTTTTTTCTTAAGTATGTAAACGAAAAACGTATGATTTTTTAATAATAAAAAAATTAATTCAATAGTATTTTTCTCTCTAGGTGTTTCAGATTTGTCACACGTTATGATGATTAATAAAATTATAAACAAATACTTGGTCCGTGCAAATGATTTGCAAATCATTTGAACGACTGCCCTGTATATTAGTTAAAGAGATTGTCAATAGATGGCGCTGATTTAATAATATAAACACCTTTGAGAAATTATATAAGGGAATTCAAAAATTAATTTTGAATTGTTTATTTTTATCATTAGCGGTGAAGGTAATCTTCAAAATGAACTTCGTAAATTACAAAATGGTAATATAATGTGAAAATAAGTATATGTTTTACCGTTTCATTGTTTGAACGACTCATGTATGTTAGTTAAAGAGATTGTCAATAGATGGCACTGCATTAATAACTACTTTTTAAACGACTATAGCTCTTTACAATTTAAACACCTTTGAGATTTAAAAAAAATAATTTTGAATTGTTTGTTTATTTTTCGTCATAAGCGGTGAAGGAAATCTTCAAAATGAAGTTTGCCAGTCACAGAATGGTAATATAATGTGAAAATAAATATGTGTTTTAACATTTTACTGTTTGAACAGCTGTCGTGTATGTTAGTTAAAGAGATTTTCAATAGATGGCGCTGTTTTAATAATTGCTTTTTAGGCGACTATAGAGGAATTATATAGGGAGAAATAAAAAAATTAATTTTTAATTGTTTGTTTATTTTTCGTCATTAGTGGTGAAGGTAATATTTCAATCATTGCTTTTTATGAAGTATTAAGGGCGATATGTTGTACCGCCAAAAAAACATCTTTGAGAAATAATATATAGAGATAAAATAACCACCTAGATACAAGTCTGGCTTGCATTCGGTCTCGTAGCTTTTTTGTGATGCGCAAATCAACAGATAAACATAAAACAGACAGACATACAAATGTCCTTTAGGAAATATTTGAAAGGGACAAAAGGTGGCGTAAATTTTAACTCGTCCTCCTAATATTATTGCAGTGAAACTTCCGTTCAAATTAGTCCAACAGTTTTTGCGTGAACAAATAAAAAAAACAGAAAAATATAAAAAAAATGTGTTTTGGTTTCAGAAAAGCCTTTATAGCATACTCTGTTAATTTTTTCAGAAATGTCTTCAGTGCACAGACACACCTTGGTTACAATTTTATAATAGCAATATCATATTCATATAAACATAATGCAATCACAGTTCTTTTTATACCTGAATAAAGTCAGGACGGGTAGCTAGATATAATAAAATAAATTTGTCTATCTTGACATTTTCAGGTCGCAAGCGATGACACACAACAAGTGGCACGAGGGTGTCAAGTACGATTGTCCACATTGCAACATGTCGTTTAGGTAAGTCCTTGGTTTCTTGGACCTTTTATGTCGCCGCCGCTAAAGAATAAAGCTGGAAAGGACTGTTGTGTTTTTTAAATTTTTTTGCATATTTGTTGCCTGCTACTCCGATTATATATATTAAACTTTTTTTTATTAAAACTTGTATAATATGCTGTTATCATTCGAAGAAATTTTTTTCCTTCACTTTTTTATGCTATTTTTTACCTTTCCGTTTTACACAAAGAATGGCTAGATCATATTTTCGTATGTCTTCAGTATCTTCTACAGGAAAACACAGAATAAAGTATATGGACTTCAACTAAACTTTGGAATATTACCTGATTTGCTTTAAGTACTGACGTGTTCTTGCAATTTCAAGACACGGAATGTGAATTTCATTTTGTTCGATTGCATTGAAAACGACGATGTCCATGGAGTATTGATTGAGAACATGTGCCAACATTACTGGTGGTGCAGTAGAATCATGCGAATCTTTGGGACGATGAATCTTGAGCCATCGTTCTCAACTTATTGGTTTGAACGTGGACCAATCTTTGAGGCATTTAGAGTATTTGCAAAAAGCGTTCTAGAAAAAATGGAGGAATTGAATGGCGCATTGATTAGGGATAATATTTACCTTGTTGGGTGGAAGTGCTTAATAGAAGGTCTTTTTTTGTACGAGGTGGATTGTTATTGGCTCTTAGACAGGCTCCGAAGCTTAGGGATAGTTTGGGGAAATTGTATCCGAGAGATAAAAAGCAGTGCGTTGGAACTTATTTTAATATTTATTGAAATATTATTCAATCTATCTAATTACACTTAGTTTAGTTTTGTAGATATAAATGCATAAAATGTGACATTTTCGTGCCATCGTATTTAATGAGCCCGGTCTATTGTTGGGAAAGAAGTAGTACTAACGCTAAAATTTTGTCTTTAAAAAGACTTTATTCAAGAACAAAATTTTGTGGTCAGTTGCGAAACTTTATTTGGTTTTCGAAAAGCAACAGCAAAGTACCGGAAGTGCTAAACTATACTGTGAAAGTTGTACTTTCACAGTATAGTTTCTAGCTTGACATAGGCTATATATATATATATATATATATATATATATATATATATATATATATATATATATATTATATGATTATTGAAATGTAATTAAAATGTCAGCCTAGTCGGAGAAAAACCCACTGGTCTAGGTGCCTTTGTCAAATGATGGCCTACTGATATAATAATAATATGTATCAGTTTTAAGTCCTACAAATCCCTCATGTATATTATTATTATATCTAGGCCAGCGTTCGTCAAACGCCGATGACAAACGCTGGCCTACTGATATAATAATACTATTTATGACCATATATATATATATATATATATATATATATATATATATATATATATATATATATACTGATATAATAAAAATATTTATCAGTTTTGAGACTTACAAATCCCTCATGTATAATTATTATTATATCAGTAGGTCAGCGTTTGACAAAGCTGGCCAGCGTTCGTCAAACGCCGATGACAAACGCTGGCCTACTGATATAATAATACTATTTATGACCATATATATATATATATATATATATATATATATATATATATATATATATATATATATATATACTGATATAATAAAAATATTTATCAGTTTTGAGACTTACAAATCCCTCATGTATAATTATTATTATATCAGTAGGCCAGCGTTTGTCACCAGTGTTTGACATAGCTGGCCAGCTTTGTCAAACGCTGACCTACTGATATAAATATATATATATATATATATATATTTATATATATTATATCAGTAGTATATATATTTTTATCAGTAGGCCAGCGTTTGACAAAGCTGGCCAGCTATGTCAAACACTGGTGACAAACGCAAGCCCACTGATATAATAATATATATGAAGGATTTGTTGGTCTTAAAAAAATCTAAAAAAAAATTCTAGGACAGAATTTATCTAACTTTCATGGATAAGCTAACGTTTTAAACCTAAAAATAATGCGTGGAACAGAATTGACGATGTTTAGGTTATTTTATTAATTGTCATTCAAATTAATATTATAGTCATTGTAAGAGATTTCGATAGATAAAAATTAACCACACATGTAATTTTTAATAGTAATTTAAATAAATTTAAAAGATTTTTCAAATTTAGTAACAGTAGAAATACTATTTTGATGACGTTTAGTACGACATATTTGCACATAGAGATGAGTAACGAAGGAGCGAAGGGAGACGGGCACCCTTGGTTCGGAAATGTCACAAGAACATCATGTCACGGTATATTATTATATTTTTGTTAATTAAAATGAAGCATTCGACTATATTCCTAAAGAAAAAAAATTCATATTAGAAAATCTTTATTAAATAACTAAATTTTATTCAAAGTATCCGAACAGGTTGTTTTGGTACCACGGTGACGGACACACAACATGATGTATAAAGAAATATAATAGATAATATCTTTGTTTACCCTAAAATGTACTCATGCGAAGCCAGGGTGAAACTAAATAATCCATTACATATATTACTTACATATAATGACAAAATCTCATTTTGCTTGCAGTATCCGTTCCACAGTAATGAACCACATTCGCGAGAAGCATCCCTCCAACCACGTGTGCGCACAATGTGGAGAGACCTTCCAGAGTCCTCACGGCCTTTCCATGCATCGGCAGCGCATGCACATAGCACCTCTTCGAGCCCAACGTGGGACCGAGGCGTCCGGAAGCACCGAAGGAACGGGTGATGAGAGGCGGTGTGACGAATGCGACGTTGTGTTCGCTACGAGTGCGGCGTACGACAGGCACCTCGTGACGTCTTCGAATCATGCAATCAAGAAGAAGAAAAAGTAAGTCTTCAGGTTTGGTGTTTATTGGTGTTTATAGGCTTTTTTATAACTCTCTTGTGTAACGGGCAGCCTCGAGTATAGCCAGACAGAACTTTCATAAAAATGGCAATTCGTAACACTTTAAACTTAAGTTAGAAAGTAAAACTTGTCTCCGTTAAAACTCCCCATGACTTTATAAAACTACGATTATTCAGAATAATAGACAAGTGACGAATTCTGTTTTTTTTTTACCCAAAAATTTTGCAATTATAACTAATAACAAAAAAAGTCTGTCGTTTGTTGGAAGTATTATAGAGTAACAAAAGAATCTGAAAATTGGGTCGATTATGAAGAGTGTCGGTGGATTGAGCCATGATCTAACCTTAACACGTTGACTGTCAAATTTAAAATTAAAATTGGTCTCTGATAAAAAATGGAAATTGTTTTTTTTTAAGAATACCAGATTCAAACTCCTCTTGACTTCTATAAAACAACAATGATTTAAAATAATAGACAAGCAAAGAATTCAGTTCTTCACGTTTACCTAAAAATTTTCCAATTACAACTGAAAACAAGAAAAAAGTCTGTTGATTGTTTGGAATATTATAGAGTAACGAAAGAATCTGAATATTGCGTCAGTCATGAATCGTGACCAAATTGATCCATGATCTAAGCTTACAAATATAGAAAGTCGAATATGTAAACGTGGGTCCATTTACATATTCAACCTTCGACCTTTAAATTAAATTTTGAAGCAGATCTCTAAGCGTACACGTATACTAGCATTTAGTTGTTTAATATTTGTCTCCCAAAAGGAGACCAGCAAAAATGGGTCCAGATGTTACAGAGATAAAACATAATTTTTAAATAATCTGTTATTTTTTGGAATATAAAAAAACCAACCAATTCAGTAATTAGGACATTAAGGAAAGAGGAAAAAATAGAATTACAATTTGCAACCATAATATGACACAAAAAAGCCATCTTCATAAATGGGCATATATAATTTTTTTAAAATATAAAGAATTTTTAATTGGAAATTAAAATAAAAAGAAATTAATTGGAATATGTAATAACTTTTTAGAAAGGATTACAAAAAATTATCAATGCCTCTGGCCTTCTTTAACGTGTAGCCATTGCCTAAATTAATTAAAAATAAATTGTCAACAAACATTGTCAATGGTTCTATTGTTGTCAAAATGAATGGCTTTTTCCCTCTTAACGAGGCTTACGTAACTTTTTCGACGATCCTGTTGAGCCTGTGAGCATCATGGATTAATATGGTACATCTGTGGATGGAGGATCTAACAAGACACAATCTGCACTTTGTTTTATCTCGCTAGATCAAAGAATTCTGTAGCAATTACATTTACAATCTATTATGAAAAATAACCTAACTTTTCATTAAAAAATACACGATTTCTCTTTTGTCTGATTGACGATTTTGATAAAACTTTTAAGGAGCTGATTTTTTTTATTTTCTCTATACAATAGTACATTTCATTTCTTGTAACACCTGGGCCCAATACTGTATGGACTTCTGCCAGTCTTCTTTGATGTGGTGGAAAATATTTCAGTGTCAGCAAGTCAGATCTGTGCGCACAATTATCTTGCCAGCCAGCTATTATCCCACTTTTGACGAAATAACTGATGACTCTGAAAGTTGCTACTTTAATGTAACGTAACTTTTTACGTGACAGAGAAAAATTGTAATTACAACACAGTTGACGCGTTCGTACTATGTTTATGTAGTTATAAGTATAAAAAATAATGAAGATAATAACCAAATGGGCTCAATCGTGTCCGTACCAACGTGTCAACCTGTAGGGTTTTACGTGAAAATGTCATGTTCTCCGATTTCGTAGCATCTCCACAGGAATTTAATCAACGAGTCTTTTATTTCAGTTATCGTGTCAACCTGTAGTATTTTACGTGAAAATGTTATGTTCTCCGATTTCTTTGTGTCTCTGCAGGAATTTAATCAAAGAAATTCAAGTGTTTTATTCTGGTAAAATGTGTTTATCAATACCAAGAACATTTGTCACTATTATATTCTACAGCAATATTAGAGTAAACTAGGGTAGAAGACACTTACAAGCCTACAATGTTCTTTTCTTTTCCGTTCGTATTTTCGTCTGATATCCCTGGAAAAATATAATTTTTCAACTTTGCAGTCATCATGTTTTTGTTATTAAAGCCAGTATCACTTGGATGCTTTTCTGGTTCTCCATGATTGACGCTTTCCTCTGACTGCTGTATTCTTCTTGTCATGTTCTTGTCTCATGAAGACCGATATTTCATCAAAAGCAGCTTGGCAGTCATAAAATTGTTATTGTTACTAAAGACAATGTCACTTGAGGTGTTATTAGAACTGCATAAGGGCTTTCCATGAACACCTCGAATGATATCCTAGCTTCTGTTTTCACGAGGTAAAATATGTATACTTCCTATTTGTTACCACATACTTATATTTCTTTTTAATATATTAAAAAATCCTCATAGCCCAAATTATCTTACTGGCAAATTTAAAGGTTTGTTTACTCAAGGCCTTGGACTACGATCTGAAAGTTCACTCACCCTACTTGTTCTTAAACATGCGTCTACCACTTATGAAAAATCCTTCACTGTCCAAGCAGCAAAAATTTGGAATTATCTGGATCCTGACACCAGGAAAATCACATCCCTAAATATTTTCAAAGATCGAATGAAAAAGTCCTGCCTTTCATGAAACCTTTTCCTTTGTGCCCTTATCTTATCCTGTCTTTCCCATCCCAAACCATGTCAATAGTTTTTTTTTTCTTATACTTTTGTATTTTTCTTAATTTTAATTTTTTCGTCTAATGTGCTTTTAATAATTTTCATTGTAAAACCTTTTACAGTCTACTGACTAAATTTCAATACCAAATGTTATGGTTGACTGAAAGAGATTGCTCAAGTAGCAATAAGTCCGCCATATGTGTACTATACATAAAAGATGATAAATAAATAAGTGAATAAATATTTCTGTCTGTCTCTTTCGCAAACGGCTGCTGTGTTCTTATTATATTTCTTCAATTGATGAAATATCCTGAGTTAGTACTTTAAAGGGGTAAACTTTCTGAATTTAATCGCTAATTTCTCCTCAGACCATTATTCACAGAGTTATTGTGTCATGAAATTCGGCATAATTGTGTTGCGTCGAAAGTTTTGAGCTGGCTACCAAAACCGAATTTTTCTGAATTTAATCGCTAATTTCTCCTCAGACCATTATTCACAGAGTTATTGTGTCATGAAATTCGGCATAATTGTGTTGCGTGGAAAGTTTTGATCTGGCTACCAAAACTGAATTTATTAACATTTTCACGTGAAATATTCCGTAAAAAACAAAGGCTCATAATGTCGTTTTATAATGCGGTAACCAGCAATAACGATTTGAATGAATGTAATTGAAGTGTATCAGGTGCGTTTACAACTAAAACTTTTAGACCGTTGTCATATTTCGCCGTGGTCATCAACTATAGTTGATGAAACCTTGAAATGACACGAGCGCATTCATCAACTTAACATGATGCCATACTTGCGCGTTTAAACGTAAGAGTTAGAGAGAGAGAGACAACTATAAAAATTAGTGCAGCCACTTACATTAGTTCAAAGACTCTTGAGAAAGGACCTCTAATGCTAAAAATAAAAAAGTGAATAGTTAAATAAAGTCCTTTGCGCTGTCGTATTGAGTTGATCAACAAATTCTCAGTGTTTTCAATGTGGCCATAGACTAAAAACGATTATTTTTACGACTGTCTTTAAATTTTTAATTTATGGTCCTTTTTTCTTTTTTTTTATATTTAAAACTTGCAAGCGTGATGCTTTGCATTTAGTATAATTATTTTTTATAATACCAGTCCAATACGTACTGTGTATATATATATATATATATATATATATATATATATATATATATATATATATGTATATATATACATATATATGTATATATATACATATATATATATATATATATATGTATATATATATATATATATATGTATATATATATATATATATATATAAATATATATAAATTTAAGAAATAAAAATTAAAGTCAAAAAAAATTAAAAATCATAGAAATTTATAGAAAGAATGTCGCAGGGTGGCAATTTTCTTGATTTTTCTAAAAATACCTGCAATTTTAAAAGTACACGACCTAGATTTTTTCTGATTTTCCAAGAACAATGTCACAACCTGGCATGTCCCCTGTTTTGCCTTGATTTTGGAACAACCTGTATATATATTTTAAAATTAGAGGTTTTCACTTCTATCATGTGATCACAAGCACACACCAGAAATTTTTTTTTAAAATTAAATTATAAGTAACGTAAACACTAGAGATAATTACTTAATAAATAGAAAAATTTCATATTTTATGAGATCGTCCTGACTATTATAGGAAAACAATATACCGTCCTCCCTACAAACCACCGAAACCAGCTGACGCCATCATTGGGCCAGTCACGTGTGGCATCTGTGGCAAAGGGTATAAGACGCACGAGCGCTACGAGTACCACGTGAGGCGACACCACGTCGACGGAGGCGCTGAACCTGCCAAAAAGCAGAACAAGGGTCCGGCGCTGTCGTTCATGTGTGATATATGCGGACGATGCGTAACAGTGAGTTCACTTTGTTTAAGACTTTTTTTAAATATCTCACGTAATGTTACGTAAGACCAACCTTTCCTGAAAGTAATTACTACATTTTCTGTAAACTTCCAAGTGTTTTGCAAGTTTTTTTATTAACCTTTCTCCCTTCACTGGCGCGCAGGCCATAGAATAATGCTGTTCGATTCGTTTCTTGAAAGTCTTAATACATACAGACTGGGTTGCGAGAGAAGTCTTAGCCTATAGAATTAATTTTCAAAGTTTCACACTTACTGCAAATTTTTGTTTTTGAACTGACAATATTGTCGTTTTTCTTTTACGGTTTAACCTAACCTAACCTTTTTGCTGCGGCGATATAATCTAGTTCGCATGTCTTGCTACGCAACGCCGCTTTTTGTTTCTGATTTGGTAACTTTTTATTCCGTAATTATGTTTATTTAGCCCAAATAAACCAAAAAATGTTTACTGTACTTTAATAGTGTCATTAATTTATTTCTAATATATACTTACCTTAATATATAAATTATTGACATAATCCGACAGTAAATAAGTGAAACCAAACATCTCCCAGCCCACAAATACAAACAAACGTCACTTGCGTGTGCATACGAAGCTTTGTCAGTAAGATGTTTGTGATTATGTCACTACGCCGTTGTTTACGTCATCGTATCTTTGAATCGTCAGTGGCTGTGCTGAGAAAACTGAGAGTACGGTGATCAACTCAACAACATGACCGCAAGAGAGTTTTTTTACAAAATTGGTTCATGTTTCCAATTTTTTAATACTGAGGGTCCTTTAGTCAGTGAACTAATGCAAGTGGCTAAATTGATTTTTATACAGTCCTTTCACTTAAAACATTAAATTTAAATGCGTAAATGTGGCATCGCGTTAGGTTGACGAATGTGCTTATATCACAATAAAATTTCGTCAATTATAATTTATAAGTGCGGCGAAAGGGTTAAGTTTCTTTCATGAAGGAATGAATATTATAACCACTACGGTTATAAAATTAGTCTTTAAGTGTACGTTTAAAATTTACGCTAGCGTTGCCAGGCGTCCCATATTTTTAGCCATGTTTCAAGTGCCCGGTTAGAATGTTTACGCAAAAAGCAAGTCGAAAACGTTCGTTCATCTATCAATGATGGCTGAACTCGCAGCAAATTCGATATTACAGTGCACAAATTAAATATACAGCAATGCCAAAGCATCAACCCGCTAAGCACAATACGTTGAAATACAAAATATGTAAAAACACAAAAACGATCTGTTAAAAGAAATAACGCAGTGCAGATAGATAGTGATAACGCAAAAAATATATAACTACCCTAATTATGTATATGAGAAGTAATACTAAAAGGGTTTAGAATATCAGCGAATGGAACAAAAAAAGGTTCCAATTTATTTATTTTTTCTCAAAATAGTGTCTGTGGGCTCTATTCATTATTCCAATTGATGGAATCATTGAGTTGAGGGAAGTCGTCGACCCACTCTTACTTTGGACGTCTTTTCTACGGCCTTTTTGAAGGTAATCTTTGCTTCTTCAGTATCCGGAAATCATATTTCTTGCAGTTTATCTTTTATTCTTAGAATGAAATGGTGAAGTCCGTGCTATATGGCAAGTATTTGGTTGTTTGACTGAGTATGCGTTTGAAGGAGGATTCTACTGTGAGTTTTTTTTAAAACGACAGGCAAACGTTTGCTGGTATTCCAGTCTACGGTTACTGTTCTTTTGTTTTCCTGAGCAATTGTTGCACAATAACTCATCTATATGAAGAACAAGGTGACCATCTTTTTTCTGATCAGTTCGTAATTTCTTCGCCTATTTAGCCAACTCTTCTAAAGCGAACATCCACTGCAAAGACTGCTTTCGTTATCACTAACTGCACAACATTGATGTGACGAGAGGAAGTCCTTAATAAAGGGTAGAACCAAAGTCAAAAAAAATGTGGTGCCACTTTCCTTTCTGATTCAGCTCAAAATTTCACACTTATCCTCTACAGAGATCCAGAAAATCACACAAACCCTCGACTTTTTGGATCTCTGTATAATCGTGGCTTTATTTATTAATTGCAATAAAATTTTATACTCATTTGTGCAAAAGTATCGATTATATGAAACAAACATTGTTTTCATGATCATAAACCAAAAACGCATTATAGCGACACATGTATACATTATGGCTCGTAAGTTGTAAAAAAATTGTCTAACATAATGACATATGTCGTGTAAATTTTGACACTACGTCAAAATTAAAAGGCGTAACGTAACTATATAGTTCGTTAATAGTTTAATAAAATTTAAGTCCATGCGACTATTGACTAAATTTTATCAACGCAAAAGAATCTACGCATTTCAGTTAAATTAAATTTTTTACCGTTTTTTGTTTCAAATTTATTTAAAAAATTTTGTGACATCAACTTTTTTTATAAAACGAACCATAAACAAGCCTTTGTAACTATTCGAAACAAGTTTTAGCACAAGTTTTTAGGAGGCAGTGAAAAATACGTTTTGACCACGTAACAATCAACTAAGAGTTTTATCAACGTTCATTTTGTGTTAATAAATTTTAAGTTGATTGTTGCTTACCAAACTTTCATACAAATCTTTGACGATCTTTATTAATTAATAATTATGCTATTCTTTTTAGTTTGACACATGATCTAGATTTATATGTCATATGTTGGTTTTTTATTATTATTATCGAAATTCGAGAAAAATTTATGCATTTGTGCTTTATATGAGTATTACATCACTCATTATTTCTCAATCATTTTCGTACAGATCTGAAAACAATCAATCATCACTTTTCCAGGCCAAGAACACCCTCATAAACCACATCCGCACGCACACCGGCGAGAAGCCCTTCAAATGCGACAAGTGCGGTAAACCTTTCCGCACGAAGCAGCAGCACGACAATCACATAATACTCCGGCACACGAGCGAGCAGCGCCACGAGTGCCCAACTTGCAAGCGGCGCTTCAACTGCGCCGCTAACATGACGCGGCACACCGCCGTTCACTCTGAGCTCCGGCCCTACGCTTGTGAACTGTGCGGCAAGACCTTTAAAACTTCGAATAGCATGATATGTCATAGGAATAATGTGCACTTGAAGAAGAAGTATAATAAAAGGGATGATAGTGACTCCATAAATGCAGCAGTGGCCGTTGGCAGTAATGAAGGCTTCAAAATACCAACTGACGTGGGGGCTGTTCATAATGTGGTCGTGAATAGACAAGGGGGGCACGAATTCAAGATAGCAGCAGAATTAAGCAATTATTTTAGGATGAAAGCAGACTTCGAATAGCATTAGTAGAAAGAAAAAACACATCTATATCTTAAACAGATAATGGAGCTTGTTACTGAGATTCCGTACGAAACTTCTTAAGATTGAAATGTAACATTTGTTCAGTACCGGTAAGGTAGTTAGCTTGGCGATGGCAAGTCGACTTTGAATATGATTAAAAATATTAGTCCGAGATTGATAGTGTCAGCATAAACAAAGCTTATCGCTCAGACTCCATTGGAACTTGTCAATGTTGACATGGTACGAAGATCATAACTTGCAGTTATGAAACAGAAAATGGTTCAATACAACTTATTGTTCATACTCCGTTGAAATTTTTGTTGACAGGATCGTAAAATATTTGTGGTACGTTGAGTATGAGATTACCACTGAGATTAAAAATTGGAGCAAAATTACGTTAAGTTAAAAGATGAATTCAATTGAAGTAAAGGATATACTAAGGAACTTCGTGGAGCTTATTGCTCGGACTCCGTTAAAAGTATCTTTACCAATAATGAGAAATGTAGCAGACGAAGCGAATGCACAATGGAGGTCTAAGGTAAATGTTATTTTTACCTTAAAAAACAAAAATTAACCGAGAATATTTAAAGCGAAATGTACGTTGTTTTTAACAAAATCATGGTTGGGAGGATGATGGAGCATTGAGGATGATCACAGTGCGATAGAAAAACTTTTTGCTCGGACTCCACATTGCATTTAGTGTGAGTAAATTGGTACTTATTGTCGAAGCGTGTTAGAATAAGATTCCATATTCTGAAACGGAAAAGTTATGATGCAAGGCAATGGTTAGTTTTTTCTTATTTACGCAAAAAGAATGTAATTTTTGTGAAACCAGTGTTTGAAGAGTTTTAGCATTGAAATGAGGTTAGAAAAGTGGGAGAGTGTGACAGAGAATGATAGAAGAGTATGTAAGATGCAGGTTTAAAAAGTATTTCCTGGTCTGGTTTTGACGTAGGACGAAAGGAAGTTTTAAAGCTGTATCAAGAGTTTGAAGTGAAATTTTCCACAAAATATGCGAGGACAGCTCGACCAACTTTTCAGTAAAGGAAATGTTACTTCCAAAGTTTCTCAAGTTTTGGCTTAGCAGTGTGAATATAATCCATGCGGTTTTAAAGTTACAACGAAAATAAAACTGCAATCACATGGTACATGCACTGCTGTAGAATAACTGTTTTGTACCGTAATTTTCATTGATAACGGACTTACAGGTATTGCCAGCAGAATAGTAGTAAATTAAAAAACCAGAAATTGGGTCTTTTTTCAACCTCTTGTAAGTCTAATTTAGGTTGGCAACCGACACTTGTGCTTGCTGCCGCTAGGGATTTGGTAGCCAATGACGACATCCCTACTCTACGTCTTGAGAACGCTTGGGGTATGATGCGGTATTCATTTGTTTTTTCTCGTAATACATGGGGCTTCATATGACATGGTAGTGTGCAAAAAATCCCTGCCACACAGATTTGCAGTTAATTACAGAATTAAAATATTTAGCGATTTGTTTCCACAGAGCGGGCAGGCTGATATCATTTTATTGGTCACCGATTGTGCGAAATAGAAACAGATTACGATATGGAATTACTACCACAGTATGCGCGCAGGGCCTTATACAAATACTTTGTGGCTGCAGATAAGCTTGGATTGTGTAAGCCCACCTTCAAACTATCGCAAACATACGGCAAAAGTTTATTTGATCATTGTAACAGACCAACTAGAATGTTTTTCTATGTAATATTTACAATGTACAAATCCACATGACATTTGGTTATAACTCTTTGACATATAAAACAAAATGGCCGCTGCCAAGTTTGTATGGATGACAGAATGTGCAAAGTTTTAATAAATTATTATGAAACTTTATTCTATGTTTACCCATTTTAATTGATGAAAAATGTTATCTTGTATTGAGTGTACAAAATACAAAGTACAAAATTATATATATTAAAGAAAGGAGAGAGCTCCTATAATATTAAATGTGCGCAAACGCAACTTATTCAAACATATTAATTTCTAGATCTGTCAAATATCACAAAGCAATATATTCTATGATTCATACAATTCGTAATTGTACTTATCTTCCTTCGTACACTCGTATATATTGCATAAATGATTTTTGTCAAGAGTCAATTTAATGAAAACACTTAGTCCTGATAGTCAATATATTTAACTTTTAACATTAGAATAATTATTTTCGCTCTTCACAATAAACCAAAAACTACGGCTCTATGATTTGATGTTGCCATGTTCAAACCTGACATCTAATATAGAAGTGTTATTGTAACAGGTGTTTTTAAGAAGTATACAAGTTTAAAATGAAAAAAATATATAAAAATCATGATAATAGCTATGGTATTAGCTTTATTCAAAAGGTAATTAATTATATGCCATTTGTGTTTAACCGTTTTAGTCCATGGTTTTTTATTCATATATACTTAAAAATGCCAAAGACATCTTTTGTTTTCGATGTCATTTATCGTTGTCTTGAAAAAAAACTGTATCTCTTACAAAAATTGTCCAATATAATTTTTTCGGTATTTTCTTAATAAAAACTTGTACAAGGATAATAAAATACAAAGAAAATTATGGAAATATATATGGTGAACAAAAATTATAACAAATACTGAAATCAAGGTCACATCGTCATTTTCGCAGTCCGGTACATCCTCCGTATCAGCAAAATAATTGTTATCGTCACTATTATCAGTATCGCTCAAAATTTGCATTACACCAAATTGTGAGCGCACCACAATGTCACTCCCACTATCACTTTCTTCACAACTTGAAAAACTATCATTTTCACTCGAATTATTTTCGTATTCCGACATTATGGGTTAAAAATTTGCATTATTGCCAATATACGACCCCAAATGCTCGAAAAAGTGGTTGAGAATTCGAATTCCAGATTGCGCTCCCTTCGAGCCAGCTGCAGCCCATATGCCTGAAATCATATTAAAACACAATTTCCTTTTCAATAATGGCCATTATCATGATTTTTATCTGTTTTATTTTCACCAGTACTGCGTATGCAGCGATTATGATGGAAGCAAAATGGTGTGTAAAATGACGGTCGGGTATGGCACAGTGGCTCAAACGATTGCACGTTTTAAATGTCTTGTAATGGGCTGTAAATGTCACTTTTCAATTCTGGTCATTATGAATAATAGCAATTTTTAATATATTTTATTCAATACTTGATAATTCGCCGTAGCGTGTGGGTTGATCACAAGGTATATGGCGTTTGACTGCACGTGCACCGTGCGGACCTGTCTTGGATTCTCGGACGCTCATCGAACGGGGATAGACCAATGTTCTGGTTGGCTGTAAGAAATTGCTTTCGTAACAATAAGTCTACCATGTGTATCAATTAGATACATTGAAAGTATATAAATAAAATTATGCACAATTATTTTTCGTTATTTTGAGCTGCCTGCTATATCAGATCTTTTACAAATAATCTATGATGTTACGTGACGGCGGCCTAAAACGTTGCATTGTACGTAGCAAATTAGTTACGTCACAGAAAATGCATTAACGCATCATGTGTTAGTGGGCATGTTGGCATTTAGTTGGCATGCATCATGTGTTAGTTGCATGGTTGATTAGAATAACGGTCTGTTTTAGAGATACAACGGATATTGGATACTTAATTATGCAAATAAAATTGAATTTGAATGGAAAAATCTATTTATTTTTCATAATGATACGTTACAAAATTTCCAAATTTAATCATTTAACGTATTAAATTATTACGCTATTCTTCATACACGAGACTCATTTCTGAGGAAAGCCTCCATTGTATATGTTGCTGCAAGGAGACGAAAAATAAATCTTAACAAAACTTAATAGGATCGAATATTGTTTGACGTTTGCTTATCACAACATGGAAGACTGTGTGCCTGCCAATCTAGGTAAATAATTTTCAAATATTATCCTGTCTTATTCGCGATAGAACTTTTCTCCGAACCCTCAGTTTTGCTACTGTCTTTTGTAACTTTGTAAAAGTAGTTCCAGGGTAGTTCCGTTATGTATTTCAATACTTATATTATTCTATACCACAACAGATACACGAAAAGCCGACAGCCAACTTGTTATTATCCTTGAAAAGTAGCAATATTCCAAACCTGGCGATCTTCACTGATACTATTTTAAAAGGAAAAATATATAAAACCATCGTTAAGAGCAAATCAAAAGAAAATGCATCACGTAGTAAAACATAAATAGTGCATGTTATGACACATACAATTAGCAAAGAAACCTAATTGTGCTGAAAAACAACTTGGGTATCCGGCAGTTGAATATACGGCGCTCCGGCCTAAAGGCTTGCTGGATATCCAGTATCTGGCCAATTCACGCTTCATCTTTAATCCGTATAGCTCCAAGGCTGAGTGTTGAATTAATCTCTTTGACGAGAAGGAATATGAGGTTGAAAAAAATTGCCAAAATATATCGGGAGATTATTGAGATCCAGAATGAATGATGTTATACAATGTCATGAAGAATCTCTTTGAAAACTTGTACGTTAATAAAGGGAAGGCATGTGAGTAAAGTTTGCTCTGTATACCGTTACATCATCGCTGCTTATTCTATCTCTACCAGAGATAACACGTTGATATCAGTGATAAAGTAGGACGAATTAATGGTTTATGTTTGAATGTTGAAATATGTATATAAAAAAGTATGGATGTATGAATGAAATTGTGAGAAAGTCGGGAGTCGATAAACGTGGAACGTAAGAGGTACAACAAAAGGAAACTGGAAAGAAACATGAAAATTTGTACCGAATTTTGAAAGGACATGATATTCTCGCAGTAAAGGAAAAGCATTAAATACAATTATTTGGGCATAATTATTTTTACTGAGATTATTTAGAAAATGTGAAATAAAAATATTGAAAACAAAGCCATTTTTATTTATTCTACTAGCAACATTATAATTTTTATGTCAATATATGTAGTGCAATATAGGTTAGTCTGGTAATACTAACATTTGGGGTAAATTATACTGGTTTTGGGTTAATCGGTAAAGTCAGTCAATTATTATGGATGAATAAAAATTATTCAATTCACTCAACTAAAAAGACTAGTTTTTATTTTATATTAATATATAACAATGAAAATGCACAATAAAAGTCTTGCAATGAAATTAATCTGTCATGTCAATGTATTTTTTTTACATGGCTTCCCTGGTATATATTTTATAATTTTTAATAAAAATAAATTGACTTTCCCAGTTCAAAAAAATCTGAGATTCATGGGAAGGTTATTCAATTTACTTAACTAAAAGGACTAGTTTTTGTTTTATATGAATATATAACAATGAAACTGCACAATAAAAAGTCTTGCAATGAAGTTTTTCTGTCATGTCAAATGTCAATGCATTTATTTTTACATGGCTTTCCTGGTATACTTATTTATATTTTATAATTTTGAATCAAAATAAATTGAGTTTTCCACTTTAAAAAAATCTGGGATTCATACAAAATGCTTATGTTGTCACAAAAAATGTTTAAAATTTTGAAATGCTACAAATGGAAGCCACCAAAAGTTTCAAACGCATGGATAAAATTCAAATTTTTAAGAGAGAAAAATAAATTTATTTTATTGCAATGTTTTTGTGCCTCGAATTTGTTTAAAAAAAATTGGTGAACTTATTTTTATTATTATTAATTTAATTTTTATATTGTTTTACCGCATTTATATTTAAAACACTCCCAATATCGGATGATATTTTCTTTCGATTTTGTGGCGGAAAAGAAATTAAAAGATTCGAAACAAGTTATGTTGTTTTATTTTATACCCCTTTTACCTCTGTCATATATATTTTTTTACTCGTAAAGTACTTATGGCAACATTATCGTATTGTTTGAAATTTAACCGATTTAATGAAAAGAAATATATTTTTCAATTTCAACTTCATTTTACGTTATTCAATCAAAAATGAAATAATAAAAACATGCTCATTGTAAGTAGTGGGCATAAATAAATGTCTATGATTGAAATTGAGCTATGTCATTGACGCTCGATCATAATTTTTCATTTTTTGTTTGATATATCATGTAGTGTAATCGTTAGAATCTCTATCAACATTACAGAAACATGTCAATCTCAGTGACGTGATAAATATGACGTATCAAAATGTCTGAACAATTCTTACGACTCTGGTATGCTCCATTTAGAATAAATCATTGTCAAGGTTATTGTGATAAATGTAAGGAATACAAGTTTGGGAATTAAAAACAAATACAATATATACCATAACCATATTTTATTTATGAGTTATGTAAACAATAATACATTATGTAAACAATATGTGCGAGACAATATACTCAACATTAACGTCATTTTTGGAGGTTTGTTTTTGATCCTGTAAACTACAGGATCAAAAACAACTGATAAATATGACACTGACTGATAAATATGGTGCTTTCAAAATGCCGAACAACTCTTACGTATCTGGTACATTAACTGAATCTGGGATAAGTTATTGTCAAGGTTATTGTGATAATGCGAGAAATACAAATTTGGGAACTATAAACAAATACACACAATATATACCATTACGTAATTATTGGAATCTATCAACATTACAGGAACATGTCAACTTCATTGACTGATAAACACGATGGTTTCAAAATGCCGAACAACCCTAATGACTCTGGTACATTAACTAAATTTGGGATAAGCTATTGTCAAGGTTATTGTGACAGATGCGAGAAATAAAGATTTGGGAATTAAAAACAAATACACACAATATATACCATAACCATATTTTATTTATGAGTTATGTAAACAATAATGCGTTATGTAAACAATATGAGAGACAATATACTCAAAATTGGCGTTATATTTTCGGGGTTTGTTTTTGACCATGTAGTGTAACTATTGAAATCTATCAACAGTACAGGAACATGTCAACTTCACTGACTGATAAATACGATGCTTTCAAAATGCCGAACAACTCTTATGACTCTGGTACATTAACTAAATTTGAGATAAGTCATTGTCAAGGTTATTGTGACAGATGCGAGAAGTATAAATTTTGGAATTAAAAAAAAAATACACACAATATATACCGTAACCAATTTTATTTATGAGTTATGTAAACAATAATATGCAAGATAATATACTCAACATTAGCATCATATTTTTGGAGGTTTGTTTTTGATCATGTAGTGTAATCATTGTAATCTATCAACATTACAGACATGTCAACCTCACTGACTGATAAACAAATTTTACGACTCTGGTACAGTAACTCAATCTGGGATAAGCCATTGTCAAGGTTATTGTAACAGATGTCAGAAATACAAATTTGGGAACTAAAAACAAATACACAATATATACCATAACCATATTTTATTTATGAGTTATGTAAACAATAATATGTTATGTAAACAATAATATGTGAGACAATACACTCAACATTAGCGTTATATTTTTGGGGGTTTGTTTTTGATTGTGTCTGTTCTTTATATTATACTGTTAACAAAAACAGAATGGCGCTAACAAAAACAGAATGAGTTTATTTTGAAAAATTTTTAAGCAAAAACTACTAAATTTATTGCTACGATAAAAATATATCTTATTCTTGACAATATTTCTAAAGTCTTCGTTGTTTGCAAAATACAACTAAAATACTTTTTTGTCTGCAAAAAATTCAAAAACATTCCGTAACGTACATTTTAAATAAAATTAACTCTGTTATTTATAAGACTTTATTAATAGATTAAAAATTCTAGCTGCTACCGTCTTATTTAAAATCTTGGTTGTTTTTTATTTCCAATAAAGTAAAGAGGATTAAAAAAAATAGAACACTATAATAATACAATAATACATCTCTGGAATGCATAGACACGCTTTGGCACTTGTCATTGCTTCTCTTTTACTCGCATGCAAACCGACAGTGCTTACTAAGGGATGGTGATAGGCAGATCTGGGTCACTTGTTTTCCCACCCGTTCAAAAAGCAGTATAATTGGGTATTTGACTAATTTTTTTTATTTCATTAATCCTAATTTCAAGGTACAAGCTGATGAAGAGCAAAAATTTTTATTAATAATCTTAAAAATTTACCGAGTTATAAAAGTTTAAATTTAACCTTTAGAGAAAGACGGCAATACTGTGTTGTAACGTCATTTTTAATATTGCACATTATATTCTACGAGAGGAAAAGAGATGGATATACCGAATTCTATCCGTATCTTCAAATTTAAAAGTCTACAATTGGCTTATTTAAGACTGGTTTTTAAAAGTTATATTTCACATTATTGTACGAAAAATATCAACAACTACCGTATTAAATTAATTGTAATACTAGGCTTGGTTCTGTATGTTAATATTGTAGGTATAAGTGTAGTGTGGTAATAATGATATTTTGACAATGTTTTTGATGTGATATGAAATAATTTGAATTAAAAATAGCTTATTTCAAAATATATATTGCAGATTTTCATACATTTGTTTGCAGATTTTCATACATTTGTTTGCTGATTTTCATACATTTGTTTGTAGATTTTCATACATTTGTTTGTTTGAATATGTTTTAACCTTTTCCCTTTCACGTAATTCATCTTTTTTTTCAAACCTTATTGCTTACTCACTTTTGGATGTTTTGGGTTTGTCTTTTTTTTATTTTGATTCATGTTTGTATTTATAAATTTTTTACGCTATCCCTTTTGCTCGTTCACTTTTTGGGTTTGTTTTTTTTATTATCAATTCGTATTTGTATTTATAAACTTTTTTTACGCAACCCTTTTTGCATGTTCAATATTTGAATGTTTTTGTTTGTATTTTTATATATGAAGTTGCGTTTTTATTAATAATCTCCTTTTGCGTAATCTTTTTTGCTTACTCAGTTTTGAATGTTTTGAATTTGTTTTTTTTATATTTCAATTTGTGTTTGTATTTATAAACTTTTTTACGCAAGCTTTTCTGCTTATTCATTTGTTTGTTTTTTTTATCAAATCGTGGTTGTATTTATAATCTCTTTTTACTTAATCCTTTTTGTTTACTCACTTTTGGATGTTTTGGGCTTGTTTTTTTTTTATATAATAACTCGTATTTTAGTTACAAACTTTTCTTACGCAATTTTTACTTGTTCAGTTTTTATACCTTTTGGGTTTTTTATAAGGTAATCCTATTGTTTACTCAATTTTGAATGTTTGAGGTTTGTTTTTTTTAATTATCAATTTGTGTTTTTATTTATTAAATTGTTTTACGCGACCCTTTCTGCTTATTGAATTTTTGGACCCTTTGGGTTTGATTTTTTTATATCAATTTGTATTGTATTTACAATCTTTTTTTTCAAATAATCCTTTTTATTTACTACATTTTGGATGTATTGTTTTTTTTTTAATTATCAATTCATGTTTGTATTTATAATCTTTACATAGAGGTAGTTGGCAGACCGGGAATGGGATAATATAACAATACCAACTATTATTAAAAATTCGGAAGTGTGTTCGTTTGTGCTTCTTTTACGTCGCAACAGAATAACGGATTAGAGTGATTTTTACACAGAGATGATTGGCTGGCTGGGAAATGACGTAGGTTACTTTTTAATCTGGTAAATATAAAAATAGTATCTTAGCCAATATAAAAATCCCAACTAATAATGAAATTTCAAAAGTGTGTTTGTTTGTGTTTCTTTCAGTTTGCAATGGAGCAACACATTGACATGATTTGATGCACAGATATAGCTTGCGAGCCAGGAAATATTATAGGCTATTTTCCAATCCAGTAAATCTCATCCTAACTAATAACAATCCCAACTAATATTAAAAATTCGAAAATACGTTTGTTTGTCCTTCTTTTATTTCTCAATGGAGCAACAACTTGAACTGACTTTCTGCACAGAGGGCTTTTTCAAGTCTTAAAGGAGCAACAGATGGACGTAATATTTTGCACAGAGATAGTTGGCGGGCCAGGTAATGACATAGGCTCTTTTCAATCTAAGAAATCTCATTCTAACTAATATAACAATCCCAATTAATATAAAAAATTTGAAAATGTATTTGTTTGTCCCTCTTTCACATCCCAATGGAGTAACATATTGACGTGCTTTTCAACAAATAGATAAACGACAGACCAGTAAATGACTTAGGTTACGTTCCAACCAGCGGATTGATATTTTACGGTTAAGTCCACTAAAGATTTGTAGACTTGATTGTTAACTAATCTTAATTGATTATATAATCATATGTGTCTATATTTATACATATATATACATATATATATATATATATGTATATTATTAAACTAATAAATACAAAACGTGAAGTAATAGATACCATGACATAAATTATTTCAATTATAAAAAATCTGAAATGTATAAAAAATAATCTGCCTGAATTATAAATGAAGGTTTGATCTATTTTTTATATCAAAATAATTACACGTTTTTCATAAGAGCATATTTACATTTCAAATATAAATATGCCTTTATGTAATGTTCAAAACCATATTAATATTTCAAAAAAATGAATTGACGTGTTTATTTACTGTTCATACCGGGTGCTTGGGGTGGCGTTACTTTATCAGTAAAATCGAGGGGCAGAATTTCTGTTCTATGGGGCAGAGCTTGAAAATCATATTCTTCAAGATCATCAGCAGTACTCAGCGTCTTAAGTACACTGTATCAGGTTCGTACAATAATGAGTGTACTTTTTTATTATACCCAAATTAAAACACAATTCTAAAGCAACAAAACAATTCCAAAAATAATATTCACGAAGCGAATTGTCAAAACTTACATCTCCATAGAAAAGAAAACGATATTAGAACCATATTGTACCAAACAACTTATTTATCGTGTTATTTATTAGTTTGGAAAAATGTTTCTCTATTATTAAATGCGCACACGGTGCTTAAGCTACATAATATGTGAGTAAGTCATAATAAGTTTAAACATTATTTTGAAATTTGTTAGACTATTTGAAAATAACCGATACCACTAGGGTGCATTCTCATTGTGGTACAGTTTTTACTATGCCCCTTTCGATTTTCCCTTTCATTACTTCTTGCCATATTGCTAAATTATAGTAGTCTTTTAAAGTGGCCACTGACGAACAGACAAACAGTAACCAGAACTCCACAGATGAGCAATGGTATTCTGTAGGCAAAGACTTTCAGAGCAATTAGATGCCATCAGGCAGTAGCTTTACGCTGAACAAAGGCCATCCCTTTTTATCTGCATGGATGATACCCTGTGTCGTTCTTCGTTATTTAAACCTTAATTAGTAAAAAAAAAACAAATATTAAGAAAATAAAAATAATTTCATTTTAGTTTTTCATCAATTAAAAACAAACAATTTTGTCAACAAAAATTTTTCCTTCTATCCGTTTTAGTGCCATGGTTTTTTACTCATATATACTTAAGAATGCCAAAGAAATCTTTTGTTTTTGATGTCATTTACCCTTGTCTCGAAAAAAAAACTGTATCTCTTCCAAATATTATCCAATTTTAATAATTTTTTCGGTGTTTTCTTAATAAAAATTTGTACAAGGATAATAAAATACAAAGAAAATTATGGAAATATATATTGTGAACAAAAATTATAACAAAAACTGAAATCAAGACCACATTGTATTTTCGCAGTCCGATACATACTCCGTATCAACAAAATAATTGTTATCGTCACTATTATCACTATCACTCAAAATTTGCATTACGCCAAATTGTGAGCGCACCACAATGTCACTCCCACTATCACTTTCTTCACAACTTGAAAAACGTTCATTTTCACTCATATTATTTTCGTATTCCGACATTATGGGTTAAAAATTTTCTTTTCCTGGATCCTTTTTATATTGTAATTACTAATAATATTATAATTTGAACTTTATGTAACACGTAGAAGAATAAAAAATTAGCGATGATTGCGAGCGACCCCCGTACCGCGCATTAAAGAGCAACTGATTTCGTGAGCGCCATCGTGCTCGTGGCAAATTTAGTTAGTACACGCACGAGCATGATGGCGCTAGTCAGCACTCAAACGGTTAAACAACCTCCATTTTTAAATAAAGTAATGTTATGAAAAGAGCAACCTTTGAATAGCAAAAGAATATCATATATTAGAAGTACTTTCGCTTTTTTTACATCACATCAGTTTATTAACTGCAGTCACAGCTACTATAAAACTCCATTTAATTTAAAAAAAAATTCTATGATAATTAAAACATATTTTTAAACTTAACTAATTGTTTATACAAAACATAATAGTTTTGTTCAAAAAAATCTTTAAATGACCCTTTCTCCCAAGTCTAATGGACGTGACTCATTAAGGCGGTGGGCGAATTGAAGCAACGGTTTACATTAGGTTACACATTCAATCAACAATATATAAGTTCCTACTTTTACATGAAAAGACCTTAATATTTCATAATCACACAATGAGCGAGTTTATCTCCATCAGATGGTGCTGAATTGAATACAATTCATTATTTCACAAATGAGACAGTTTGGAAATCTTGTAAAAGAAGTATATTTTTGTCTTATTGGGCTTAAACACAAAACTTTACATGAAAAGACCTTAACATTTCATAATCACACAATGAGCGAGTTTATCTCCATCAGATGGTGCTGAATTGAATACAATTCATTATTTCACAAATGAAACAGTTTGGAAATCTTGTAAAAGAAGTGTATTTTTGTCTTATTGGGCTTAAACACAATACTTTACATGAAAAAAGACCTTAATATTTCATAATCACACAATGAGCGAGTTTATCTCCATCAGATGGTGCTGAATTGAATACAATTCATTATTTCCCAAAATCATACAGTTTGGAAATCTTGTAAAAGAAGTGTATTTTTGTCTTATTGGGCTTAAATACAATACTTTACCTGAATGAAGTTCTAGATAAAGACAAAAAGATACTCCGCGAGAGATACGAGATAAATACATTATTAAAGAAAAACAACTTTTGCGTTTTCGTACGAAAATACAAATTTGGGTATTACCAATAACGTAACCCACTGCCAAGTCGAACCATTTTTTTGATAACTGTTAACTCTTTGGAAAAAAATTAAAATAATACAACAAAAATGAGCTTTCCCTTTTAGGTTATTTCATGACTTACTAAGTGACGATATATAAGCCGTTAGGATTTTTCTAAACTGACTCGATAACTATATTTTTTGTATAGAATTGCTAAAATAAAGAGGATTTTTAACACAATTAAATGAAACTACGTGATGTAGTATTATTTCTACTTTCTTTAATTTCTTTACCACGACCTACGTTTCGTTGTATTACAACATCTTCAGGTGGGATATTAGCAAAGATTCTCTGCATCTCGCTTCTTCGACAATCTTCGCACGAAATTGTGATGATAACAACGTCAATGCGAAAGCCGACAGTGTTTCACTCTCACGGCATGCTGTTACGAGACGGGTTGAGGAGATAGCAATTGACATCAGCGGTCAGATCCAAGAAATTGTTACTATGTGCAAATACTTTTCATTGGCGTTAGATGAAACTTGTGATTTAACGAGTAGATCTCTGTTGGCTATTTTTGTGTGGTGTGTTGCTGAACATTGAAATGTATTGAAATGTATTGCAATTTTGTCAGCTGGAAACTGCAACCGAAGGAAGTTATACTTTTGAAAATTAAGGATTGCATTGAAAAAAATGCTGTTTGCGCTGATGATGCAACTGCAATGAGTGGAAAAAACAATGGTTGGGTAGCTTTATTACAGAATTTCTTAAATCGAACATTACTTTCGTATCATTGCATTTTCTAAACGGAAGACTTGTGTGTAAAGGACATGAAGTTGGATGATATTATATATCCAGTAGGACGTTGCATAAATTACATACGTGTAAAAGCTCTATATAGACGTCAATTCAGAGTTTTATTTGAAGAAGAAATCAGCGAATATGGAGAATTACAACTGTACTGCTCTGTGCGATCGCTTCCAAGGGGCAACAAATTGAAACAATTCTTCAACTTGAGAGAAGGTGTTGGAATTTTTAGAGGAAAAAGGTTGGTAACCTTTTTGGAAACTGATTTAATGAAGAATACATCCTGGTTGAGTGATCTTTAATTTTTTGTTGACGTTACGAATTACCTCAATATTTTGAATCTCAATTTACAACGCAAAGACTGTTCACTTCCGACTATGTTTAATGTGATAAGCGGATTCAAAGCAAAATTAAATATATTTCTAATTAATTTAGCCAAACAAAGTTGACCGTTTTCTCATACTAAAACATTTGAAAGAGAAGCTTAATATCACAGATGATATACTAAATAGATGGTCAAATTCAAGCAATTGTGCGAGTGAGATAGCACTCGCGTTTCCAAGTTCTAAGCCTCTATATTCCCCTATTTCACAGACTAATGAAGTTGCAGCGACTGCCCATTTGCTGAGCACTCTCCGCAACTTCATAGTATTTTTGACAGGTGTACTTTTCTTACAATTTAGGTTATAAAATACATACAATTGAAAGAACAATTCTGAAATTAAGACTTTATTATAGAAAAAAAATTGCCAATCTGAGCGACATAACTAAAATGAACCAACAAAAACTTAATGGCCACATACAAACACATTGAATGAACGTTTCTGTTTTACAAACTTATCTGATGCTTTTAAATATCAAGATAAACTAAAATAGCTTCGATCATTGAAAATAGCTTCGATCATTGAAATAATTTACAAATAGCTTCGATCATTGAAATAATTTACTAATACTTTCAATTGTAAAACGAATTTTCATTAAATTACTTGTTAAATCTCCTTTTACTCTTTACTGTATTATAACGCTTAAGAGTTTTTAACATCCTACTCTTTTGAATTTTTTTAAAAAAATCTATTAAATATGAGTGCAAATTGGGCTGCAAAGGTTCCGAGCACGTTTAGAAGCATATAAAACACATATAATATAAACATATTAAATTGTTGACAAATATCGTTATAATTTTTCATAATGTACATGGATTGCCTACGTGTGTCTTTAACATGTCTAAGAAAGATATGGGGAATATCTCAATAATTCTGAGATCTAGAATCGTTGCTTCAGTTTTCCTTTAAACTTCAGGTAAATTTCAAGTAATCCTGTTTTTTTTCATAATTTTCACTCTAACAGTTTTGAATACAGAGGAGGGGAAGAACGTCTTTTGTGGACATTTCTCTGCAACTACCTTTCATGACACTGAAATAAAATCACCTTGGAACCCTGTGACCACATGAAAATTTTTTTATACTAAACTTGCCAAATCCAGCATTCTTAGACAAACACTTTTTAGGTTGTAACCATTGCAAAATAAGCAAGTTAATAAGTAACACTACAGAACTTCCTACATCAATCGGTTTTTGAGAATAATGTCTAGACCAGTTTTGAGATATTATCTAAGTTTCGAGTCTTGTTTTTCTGGAGAAACGTTCACTCAACAGAAAATAATCTGTAAAGCATCAATTTTTTAATAAAAATTAAAATAAAAATAGTTTATAATTTCTTCCAACTTTATTAACGTCATACAAAGAAACTACATTGTTCTTTGGCCAACTGTATCCAGTGACTGACGGATGGGCGCATGAAATATATAAAGGTTCCTTTTCTTTCTTTTGATTTATCCACCTCAAAAATGATACAGTCACAAAAGCTTTTAAAGGTAAGCAATAAAATGTCTGTCTTCAGCACGCTTTCACCATAACGATCATGAGACTAGTAAAAGAAAGAATGTAACGTAGCTTCAACGTACTCAGCGCAAATGAAACAGCTGATAGTTCACAGCTGAACCCTTGGCACTAGCAAAATCTCAAATTTTACTTTTGCGGCACTTGCTATTTCATAAGAAAAAAATCATCAAAGTCGGTGGTAAAAATTTTGAATATTTAAAATCGGCATCAGTTTCCTTGTGGTTTCTTCTTTACAAGATAGGTAATAATTTGTGTATTACAACGCAATCGGGTCTAACTCAAGTTCCACTTTCCCATCAGCCAACTCCTTTTTCATGATCACCACGTCGTACTGGTGAACATCTGTCGTGGTTGCCACATCCGTCTCAGCGGCGGAACTTGAACTTGTCTAGCGTAATTTACAACTATTATTCTCTAATGAATTATGAATCTTTTTCTTGAATTCTGTTAGCCTATGAGCAGTCATAAATACTCTGTGATACATGTTCACACTCATGTTCTGCTTCACCGCGGACTGACATTTCATGGGCTTGAAGGTAATGTTGAGATTTGAAACTTTTATCATATTTCAGACATTGATGAATGACTTCTCATGTATACGTTTTATATGTCGCTGTAATAATGACTTCATTGAGAATGACTTCTTGCAATAGTCGCATGTGAAGGACTGTATGTGTTGACCTGTAAATGCAATAAAAAAATCAATGTAAACAATATTGTGATGTGCATAACGTTAAGGTTATTTTGGAAAATTGTTCAATATGATGAAATTATATAAAACTCTATTCGATTCCTATAACAGACAAAAACAGTTTCAACTCTTCTGCACAACTGCTTTGTTTTCTCTAATATTTATACTACTAATAACATTTTTTCAAAAATGATTTGGCAGTTTCGAAATTCATTAAAAAAAATTTAACTCAAAGTACTGACAAATGAAGAGATAAGTGGGTAGACTTGTCTTGTCACGCAAAGCCAGTCATTGCTGCCACACACGCAAGCCTATCAGATTTTTTTTAAATTGTCAACAAAGCAACATACGTTTTATCTATGCACATGCTGAAAATCAAAGTATATGTATATGTATATATATATCTCTGCTCTGCTATATCTCACCAAGCTTTATATTCATTTGCTATATCTCAGAAAGCTTTATATTAATTTGCTATATCTCATTAAGATTTATATTTATCTGCCATACCTCAACATGCTTTATATTAATTTGCTAAGCTAATGCTTTACATTCATTGCTCTATATTTCACCAAGTTTATATTCATCTACTATATCTCATTAAGCTTTATATTAATTTGGTATATCTCACCAAGTTGTATTTTTATCTGTTATATCTCGTCAAGTTTTATATTCATTTGGTATATCTCACCAAGCTTTATACTATTTTACTATATCTAACAAAGCTTTATATTCATCTGCTATATATCCCAACAAGCTTTATATTCATATGCTATATCTTACCGAGCTTTACGTTTATATGCTATATCTCACCAAGGTTTGTATACATTTGCTATATCTCTCCAAGCTTGATATTCATTTGCTATATCTCACCAAGCTTTATATTATTTTACTACATCTAACCAAGCTTTATATTCATCTGTATATATCCCAACAAGCTTTATATTCATATGCTATATCTTACCAAGCTTTATGTTTATCTGCTATATCTCACCAAGGTTTGTATACATCTGCTATATCTCTCCAAGCTTGATATTCATTTGCTATATCTCACCAAGCTTTATATTCATCTGCTATATCTCACTAAGCTTTATATTCATCTACTATATTTCACAAAACTTCATACTCTTATGTTATATCTCACCAAGCTTTATATTCATTTGCTATATCTCACCAAGGTTTGTATTCATTTGCTATATCTCTCCAAGCTTTATATTCATCTGCTATATTTCACTAAGCTTTATATTCATCTGCTATATCTCACCAAGCTTTATATTCATCTACTACATTTCACAAAACTTCATACTCTTTTGCTATATCATTTGCTATAGCTTAACAAGCTTTATGTTTATCTGTTATATCTCACCAAGTTTTATATTTATTTGGTATATAGCACCAAGCTATATATTCATCTACTATATTTCACGAAGCTTCATAATTCTTGAAACATGTGAGGTTGTGTAGGCTGTACATGAATTAATTTTTTTCTTAATCTTTTTTAATGGTGCACATTCTCCGAACGTTTTTATGATTTTAGTAAATCATTGTAAATAGCAACACATAACAAGTCCTATAAACTGCCAGTACTAAATGCATGTCCAAGCAAAATTGCTCTTTGCATCAAATCGAAAATTTTGCTGAGCTGCCACTGTGATCCAAAGAGCTGTAAGCCAAAGTTGCCAAATTTCGAGCAAAGTTTTAAAACTATCTGAAATTCGTCGAGCCCAGCTTGCAATCTCCAGATCCTTATTCCTACCATTACGATGAGAATCATTTGAAGAGTCCGTGCAAAGAAAATATGTAACACTTTGAGTACGTTCCACTACGTGATCGTAACGCTCATGGTATCGTTCCACTTGGCGACAGCAGTCGTTGCGGTCGTGATCAAAATGTCATTGAAGGCATCATTGTTTACGACCGCTTCGAGCCCACGCCGACTCATGTATCAACTTGGGTTGATGCGGTCGTTTATCTGTCAATTTGACTTTGATATATGAAATTTACATAAATAAATTTATATTGTCTCTTAAAATTCAACATGGTGATGAAGAGAATCACTTTGTACAGCTCCGAGAAATACATAATAAAAGTAAAGGTTACACAAAAAGGCACAAAACATGCAAACAGTCATTAAATATTTATAGAAATTAAATTACACTTTTGTTATTAACGTAAGTGTAAATTATTACCTACCGATTAATACATAAGAAAAAAATACAATGCTATAATCTGTGTATTTTTGTCAAATATCCACCCTCTCCTCATAGATAGAATATGCATTGTTCATAACTCGTTCCACTTAAACTAACAGTTACATCGTTGACAAGCTAGTGGAATGGGTTTGATTGCGGTCGTGGGCGAGAGTGTTGCAAGCGGCTAATGGAACGTACTCTTTGAGTGCTCATACATTTGAAACTAATAATTATAGAAAAATAAATAGGTAACAGGATTGTATAGTCCAATTCATAATAAAACAGTTTGAATTTTCTACTTTTTAACTCTTGTATACAGCAGTTTTCCAAAGTTTAGTTAAATTTCACAGCATTTTGTAAGCTATGTTCACCCATACAAATAATAAACTGGTAATTATAAGAAACTAATGCTATATATCCTTCGTATTACTATCTATTAGAAAAAAATTATGAATAAATTAAAGGAACACCATTGCATAGTCTTCCATAGAACAAGTCGTGCTGTGGCCCTTTTCATGTATTTTTACTACTCCTCTTATTAAAATGAAAAATAATAAAATTGCACCTAAGGCACAAATGACAACAAGTTATGAGAGCGGCATTGAAAGTTTTTAGAACTGGCGATTGGTGATAATTGCAATAAAAGAATTAAAACTTTACAAATTGAACTTTTTGGTAATCCACTTAGATAATTTTTTGACTTTGTCTATGGTTTTCACAAATTGACAGCAACTAGAAAATTATATATATCACATCAAGATGAATATAATATTTAAACATATTCGTTAGATAATGTTTATTGTCATGAGTCATGTGGCATAGTCGTACCAATCTCATTTATGATCTGCGTGAGGGATATCCCTGAACAGTGACAACTGAAGGTAACACCAATACTGTGCGGCTCATGATACAGGCCGATTAAGAAGAGAACAACCTATCAGCAGATCAGGCCAGTTTAGGCATCCGTACGAGTCAAGTACAGAACATTCTACCATAAAATTTAGGCATCACGAAGTTTTGTGCTAAGTGGATATCGCACGTTTTTAATTCCCTCGCTTGCAGCTTGCTGTGAAGCTTAAAAATACAATCGCATTGTTTACCGTCAAGAAATGTTCAATGTCAAATTCAATGGAGCTCAATCAAATGACATATTTGACTTCATTTCTGGCCATTATATACTGTTAAGAACCTCAAAAGATGTTTCCTTCTGAAGAGCCTACAAAGGTGAAAGCTGGAAAAAAGATAGTCGTCTTCTTCTTCGGGCGAACAGGTGTAATGATTGTTCTGGAAAATAAAAGAACAATTATCGTAGACTGGTATCTCAACAATTATTTGCCTGTTCTTTTGAGATCCTCCTTCACCACGACAATGTATCTGCAAACTCAAACGAACAAAAAAATATTTGACTATTTAGGATGTAAAAATTATGGGTCATTCACCACACAGCCTCGACATCACACAATGCGATTTCTATTTATTCCCA
Organism: Druceiella hillmani; assembly: GCA_039881145.1. Classification (NCBI taxonomy): domain Eukaryota; kingdom Metazoa; phylum Arthropoda; class Insecta; order Lepidoptera; family Hepialidae; genus Druceiella; species Druceiella hillmani. The sequence continues at coordinate 15,819,904 of JAYKKI010000019.1, read as the reverse complement.
AGAAAAAAATATAAACGGAATACGGTTTCCAAACGCCGAGGAAATGGTGACAGCCTTCGAAAAGACGATGTAAGAGATGTCTAAGGAAAAGTGGACCGAATGCTTCTTTCAGTGATTCTATCGAAAGAAACGAGCATAGACTACCAAGGGAAAACAAACAATAAATTACAAACTTGCTAATTGGTTCTATTTTTGATATTCTAAATATTTTTAATATTATCTATGTATGAACACACATAGGGCAATACTATTTAAGATCGACATTTGAATTGTTTAAGTAAAACCAGCACAAACCTGCATTTGTAGGATGATGCACCACAATATGTTGACGAAGCGCCGGTCTGAATTTGTATACTTTCTTACAGAATTCACATGTATACTGCTGATCGCCATGCGTGATGCGGATATGGCTAACTAGATAAGCCTTGCATTTGAATACCTTGGTGCATTCATTACATTTATGTGACTCTGTAGCATGTACTTGCTGGCAATGTTTCATTAGTCTCTTCTTATACGGGAATACTTTCAGACACGTGTCACATTTATATTCGCCAAATAGAGAATCTGTAATGAGTAAAGTGTTATGCATGTACTGTGGTTGATTCCAAGTCTGTAACTTATATAACAGTGTTGTTATAAACAAAAATTCATATTAAAGATAGAACATATGGAAAAGACACTTAAAGTGAAATTTCTATATTTATTACGTAAATAATAAGACTCATCTCATCTCTCTGGTATTGACAATGAGAATCTGACACTACAAGAAGAACCTTTCTTCTCCTCGACTATTCCTCAAAACATTACAATAAACTTAAACTTATCAGGTTATGCACAAAAATGACCCTATCGAAGATATTCTGGCAAAGGGTGTGGAGACAATCGATTCGTTTAAAGAAACCTCGTACACTATTACACTGATGGTTCTGCTGATGAAACCATTCGGAATAGGGGTACTGGCATACATTCGGTATTCCCAAATGGTTTTACAGAAGAATTAAAAATGAGTACTGGCACTATTGCCTTAAATTTCACTAATCGGGTATAATATTTTTTCATCTGTTTTATGCAAAAATATGTCTTTCCTGGCATCATATAAGGGTCACTTCAAGCGTAGGACAAAAAAGTGACATTGTAATCTCTTATATCTCGCAACGATTAATTTTGGAATAATTAATAGTTGTGATATATAAAGCCTTAAAGGACCAAGACCCTGAAAATATTAGTCAGATTAAAAGCCTTTTTGTTTGAATCTATCTGTCGACAACATTTCTGTTCATGCCAGAAATACTTTATACTAGTAGATCCAAAATCAAGTACGATGAAATCATCAATAAAAAGGCTGAAATTTTGGTATTTATACATCAAAATTGCCAAAAACATCTGACAAGAAAATCGAAGAATGTATGCCATCTAATTTAATGTCAATGTTATACAATAAAATACCATCAGTACCTAAGTTGACAAATTTGGAAGAATTTCCACTTTTAGAAGAATATCCAACATGTGATTAAAGAGAGCCTTTACTACTCAGCTTTACAAAAAGCAGCAACCACACATTTATCAACTCTTCCTGTTATACGACGATGAGTTGGTATGATAGGGTCACTTGAGGTGTACCCTGCGACTTGTATTCTGATATAAATAAATATATAGATACAAAATAAAGGAGTGGTAACTATAATGGACAAACCCAATTAAAAAAGTAACACCTCCCACCAGTGTTGCTGGTAAGCAACACCACTGGCGTCACGTCCTAAGGAGCGCTGGTGTGGTAAACTCCCATTCAAAATTATAAAGTGTTATTTATTAAGCTCATAAGCTGTATTATTCAGGGGTACGCAGAGCGATACGCTCCTATGAACTAAAAGGTCCAGTACTGAATTCAATTAGTGCAAAAGAGAAATTGCGAAAAAGTGTGAACTGCAAAAAAGATTTGTATGATTTATGCATATTTGCTGCGGCGCTCCACTTGACACTATTATGACTAACATCATAGATTAGATAATAGTGTTAAGTGGAACGCCATCGCACTCACATGACCACTATAACTTGTGGTCATGTGAGTGTGACTTCTCTGAGCTGTCATTTCTTGATTCCATATGGCATAGTGTAATCACTGCTATTATTGTTACGTGGCTTTGTGTTTTTAAACTTGTACAATATATCAAAACTTTGTCGTTAGACAATCACAAAATTGTGATATATGAAGAAACCAATAAAATTGTTTTGTTTTCCATATTTTGTGTTTGGAGGCACCGGGGACCGAGTTTAGTTTGACATGCGTATTTTCAGTTTTTTTTTGGTTTAAATGGAAGAATATAGATAAAAAACGAAGTATTTACAAAAAGTAGGGTTTGGTTGCAGTTGTTTTATTAAAAACGCTTTTTCAAGGAAGTATAAGTTTCGACTTAATTGTCATACTTTGTGAAATAAGCAAAATAGTAAATGTTGAAATAAGCAAGATGGAACATGTAAAGAAAGGTTATACAATTTATGTTTGACAGCCAAATGACAGCCGTTTCTTCATAGGAAGAGCATATTTAGAATCAATTTTTTTAATAAATTAATCGAGTCTGAGCCCTAATTTTATTTAATTTCGTCGTTTTTGATGTATATTCTTTTATTTAAACTAAACAAAATAGGAAAAACCAGACTTACACCATAAGTTTAATTAACTCCATCTCCAATTTTTACAAAAAAGTGATAGATGTTTTCTCTCGCCAAAAAAGTCGACGAATCAGTTTTATATACAAATAAGCAAATAAATGGTAAGCAAGTTATTTTTTTGTTTATTTTTTTTATGAACTAACTTCCACTGAATTTTTTCACGAGCCGCCTTGGTGGGGTGAGCTGATAAATATGTGGTTGCCACATTCATTTATATCATTGATGTTTGACAAATTAATGACCATAGAATAGCTAATTAACATGGAGAAAATGTTGATAAGCTTTTGTCTCAATACTATAACATCAATTATTTGAGTATGATTATTTTGTCTTTTGTTTGTTATTCATTTCTTTTTTATATTTTGATTACATATTTAGTATTACTTCAGGACTCTTGCCCTAGAAAAACCATGATTTACAAATAGTATAATCTCTTTAAACAAGGCACAGATTTAATCAAAGATGAATTGGGAAATGCCTGATTAAAGAAGTAGTTGGAAAAAATGTTTGGAGTGTCTTCAACAACCATTTTGAATATTCTTCATGACTATCTTGGTATGTCAAGTCAGTGCAAGATATCTTTAACAACATGTTGAGTAGTAACGCAACTTTTGGATTTCTGTAGAGAGGATGAAAGTAAGAGCTGAATTGTTATGGGTGACGTGCAACTTGGGTTCATTATTACGAGCCTGAATCTAAGCAGTAATCCATGCAGCGGTAAAAAAAGGATACCTCACTCTCAAGAAGTTCAAGTTGTCGCAATCGGTCGGAAAAGTGATGCCGGCAGTTTTCTGAGACACAAAAGGTATCCTGCTCCTACTCATTCAAAAATAAAAGTGCTTCTATAAGAAAAGAGTACTACTCTAGTCCACTGGAGCAATTTAAGGAAGCATTGAAGGAGAACAGGCGAGGTAAATTAGCAAAAGATTTAATGTTTTTGCATGACAATGCACCGGTACACAGCAACCATGTGGCGATGGCTGCCCTTCACAAGTGCAGCTTTCAAATATTGCTATCTTGGCCCTTTGAAACTATTATTTGTTTCCAAAAATGAAAAAGATGCTTCGTGGTAAAAATTTAGCAATGGTTAAAAGGTCAAGTCTGCAACTTCAGCTTATTTTCAAATAAACAGAAAACACTTTTTTTTTAAAGACATAAATAAATGAATCAACAGGTCTGAGAAATGTATTAGAGTTAAGGGAAAATATATTGAAAAGGAAAAATATCATTTTTTAACCCTTTCAACGAATCTTTTGACCTCCCCTCGTAAATGTGTAAGAATTATATGCAGATTCAGCTAACATTACCATAAAAAAAACGAGTGTGCTTTAGACCACACGACGAAGTAAAACTTCAAATTCACAAAATATGAACTTTAAAATGAATTTACAATTTTATTCACTTTAAACGTAGAATATTTAATGTATTGAACAAAATAATAATTTATAAAATTGTTCAAGAACGAAAAGATATTTCAAAGTAATAAAAAAATCACCGTTCGCGTAACGCTAGCAAACTCGCATATATATATATATATATATATATATATATATATATATATATATATATTTCATTAATAGGCTTGCACTGTGTCTTAGATATACGAAACATAACTGACTATGAGAGAAAGAGAGAAAGAAAATGTGTGCTTGCACCTCTCTCTCTCTTGTCCCTACAGTAATATACGAAACGTAACTCTCTCTCTTTTTCTGTCTTCACTAACTTATATCTCCCTCTCAACTTCCGTTCGCCTCGCCCATCACACTTTTCGTAACGCTCTCGTCACGCATTCACCAGCTTACTCCCCAAGTCAAGAGTGCGTAAAGAAGTTTTACTTCAAAAATAATAATACTATAGACTTCAATTATATACCATGTGCTAGTAACGCAATCTGCTACCAGGGGATTCCCTACTCGTTGATGTTGTCATCGTCATTTAACAAAGAAACATTTTTAAGCTTAAGTTGAATTTGCATAATAAATGTTTTACACTATAATTAAAATAAATTAGATACGGACACTGATAAATAAAAATAATTAAGCCCACCTTCAGACTGTTGACGGTGATTCCACCGAACGTGAAGACGTAACGCGTTCCTAGATTTACATATTTTGTTACAGACGTCACACTCGTATTCTTGCTTACTGTGTGCGTTGCGTAAGTGCTTAAATAAATAAGCCTTGCACTTGAATTCCATGTCGCATTCAGCACATTTCTCCGAAACTGTTCCGTGCGTTCGTTCGTAATGCCTCTTTAACGCGTCTTTGCATGGGTACGTCTTGTGACATTCGTTACATTTATAGGTGTTGCGTTGAGGATCTGCAAGTATTAAAAAATAAATAAAAAGTAAGTTGAGAACGAAAACAAATTGAAATTGTAGTAAACATTTTTCAATTGCACAATTTGTGTACAAATTATCCCACATACCAGCTTGGAAAAACACTAATCAAGTTTAAAGTACAATATTTAACACGCTGACCGCCACAGTACTTTTTAATTTTTTGTTCATGTAAGCCAACCTTTACTTTTTGTCCTCTTCGCTAAGACCATCTATAAAAATCTTAATATATCAATGTAAATCGTATTTACATTGATATATTAAGATTTTTTTGTAGCTACATAAATATATGGCAATATACAAATTACGAGTTATCTTGTGGTTGGTATCCTAAGCAATAACTCATATTTTGCGATCAACGTGTTAAAATTAATTTGAGTCACAAAGAAATGTTTCCTTCAGTGCTGTCCAGAGGGTCAATAAAGTAATATATATATATATATATATATATATATATATATATATATATATATATATATATATATATATATATCCAATTTTTCTGAGCACAAATACAAGATGTTTGTTCCTTGAAATATTTCCTAGTAACTAAACATGCAACCAATATAAAATTATTTGACAAAAGACTTCTTCTAATAAAATGGAGAACAATATATATTATAGAGAGTATTGCAAACAACTCTATATAAGCCTCTTATCGCATCAATGTATGTACCCCCCCCCCTTCTAAATAAGCCACCATACGTACCTATAGGCTTGCGGCGATGACGGTTCAAAAAGTGCTGACGCAGCATTTGCGTGGATTTGTATATTTTCTTACAGATGTCACACTCCAAACACTGTGTACCGTGAACGTTGCGCCTGTGCTTCAATAAATAGCTCATGCATTTGTATTCTTTATTACACTCATCACACTTGTACGAATCTGTTCCGTGTACTTGTTTATAATGTTTCATTAGCATGTTTTTAGACAGATACGTATTCGAACACTTGTCGCATGTGTAGTAATCTAGGTTAGAATCTGTAACAATTCAAATATAATAAAACTATAATATATTTACTATGTCATAATTTTTACCCTCCCCATTCATGTGATACCATGTAGACCTTCAGCTTTACCCCTCCTATAAAGTAACGTTTCACACTAACAAATATTTTTAAGTTTATTTTTAAATTTCTTCAAATTTTTTGTATCACTTGTCACATTAAATGAATATATTTTTTCAAAAATAACAAATATTCCGTCCATAAAAGCACAAGCCAATCATCTTCTGACCCTATCATAACGACAGAATCAAATAATAGAACCCCATCTGCAATAATTAAACTCACCAGCTGAACTTTATCCTTTTCAACCATTCAAACCAATTTGGACTATTAAAGATGCACAAAGGTACAACAATGGAACAGGTTATACCATACTTATGCCCTTTTTGGGCATTTTCACCCTTATTTTAATAAGGGTGAAAATGCGCATCTTTGAAGTGAAGCATTTACCGCAATGCATGCACCATTTATCTTAAAGAAAAACCTAAGCGGTTGGGAAGTAGTAGTCAAAAGGAAAACGAAGGAAAGCAACTGAAATCATTTTTCCAAGCAGAAAAGGTGCAAATGCAGTTTTATCAGCAGGGTTTAGTATTTCTAAAAAAATAACACCTTGTCTAATAGAAAAAGATGGAGTAACGAAGCCATCAAGTAATACTTCACATAAACCACTTCTGTGTAGACTGAAGCATTCCATATTTTGACATTTTACAGTCTGCAATATAACCCTCAGCAAAATTATAACACATATATACAAATATATTACGTACAAAATTATGGAAACTGACAACTGCCACTTTTAATAAATAACGAATTTTTAAAATACCTGCATCAGATATTTGTTCTCTTGTACATGTTCCTTATACCAATACAGTGGAGGTGACTTGGTGTCTATTTATCAGTGCGAGAACTTACATACTCAGCAAAGACATTGAAATTATCAATTATAAACTCTATAATAACTCGTATACATTTCCAGTAAATTTTTCATTTCATGCTTTTGCTCTAGTCTTCTCTTTATCGTGGAGATGCACCCAAAATTTAATAACTAAAGGCTATGCAGTGCTATGCCCTGCTTGATCCTGTTAAAAACGCTCAGTCTAGGTACGTTAGTTAAAATATATATTGTGTCCAAATTAAAATTATCAAAATGTTGCACGGCATGTACGATTATTTTTACATATCTCGGGTTTTCTTGCGGTCATCACCACCAATTATTGTGGGTATTTTTTACAATGGTAGCGAAAATATCAAAGTTCAAAACAGTCTATCTATCTCTCCAAATTCATTTCATAAATGTTTACTGTAGATATAGAACATTTATCATTTCTTGTGACTACATAGGTGGGACCAAAATAAAATACTGCTTCATATCAACTCACAACTATTTCTATGGGTGTTCTCACATAAATGTCCAGAATAAGTTTGCAGCTTTGAGGAAAATCCCAGCACTGATCTAGAAGCTTCATGCACTATTCTATATGTGACTGCTTTTTGACTGTAGTAATATCTATTGACATTCTCGTTTTATCATTTTGCAATATGTATGAAACTTGTTCTAACCCTAAAATAGAGGTAAGAGTTTCAAGGCTTTTTATTAAAGCAGTGATGCATGGTTCACCTCCTTAAGTTTTATGCAGATCAGATTCTACTCTGCAGTTTCATAGAAACAGAGATGACGTGTCTTCAACCTTCTAATGTGGTTGCGTTTCGGGGTGATAAACACATGTTGCGCTTATAGATATTTCAAATCCTATTAGATTGAATTGCTCCCTAAACTGACTCACAGTTCTGCAAGTGCAGAGAGGTTCTTCTCTACGTCGATCATCAGCTACTGCCCCGAACACAATCAAATCTGTGATTAGCTTTATAAGTTTGGACTAATTTTGATCCAAGTGTGATCCGCTATATTCTTGGAAACGTCTTTCAAAGTTCTTTCGAATAGTCTGTGTGTTTCTCGCATACCTGTCTAAGTGTTTTGTCACCTTGCTGTGATATTTTTTTAACGTTTGGCTCTAGCTTGAGTACTTTTCGTTTTATTTTTTCTGCAAACATATCTCACGAATCTAATTGTCAAACATATTTCACGCCTACTTACATATCTCACAGATCTAATTGTCATACATATCTCACGGCTACTTACATATCTCATGGATCTAATTGACGACCAATTTATTGACTAGACCTATATCTCACACTTCAGTTAAGGCATTTAACTATCTCTCAATAATGCTCATGTTTATTTTAATTAATGTTTAAGCAAGTGTTTCATACTAATGATGATGATCATGGGGAGTAGTAGCAATACTAGAGCTTTCATCAAGGTTAACACTTTAGTCCCACGCTACTTCCAGCTAGGAAGAATTTGTAATAATCTTATCTGTGGAATCTTATAATCATTCATAGCATACAAAAAAAATCTTATTTAAACAAATAGTATATTAACGTAAGCGAATGGTTTCACGTACCTGTGATTACAGTTAATTAATATTATCATTCTTAGTTTTAACGTCTATATATTTATGTAATCAACATTTGAAACAATAGCTAGATTCGTTATCTCAATGACATATCTGTTTTGGACACCAGATTGATCAGAGTATAAGGATGATGGTTATAATTGTCGATTACTAGTTTCCCCTGTCTTCACTGAAGCAATACCACTACCTGATGATAATAAAAAAGGTGCTACATCGTGTCATCATTAAAAGCTAAATGAGTAAACGATCATAATACACCCTTGAAAAAAAGATGGACACCTAAAGTTTTTATTGAGCTATCTTAAAAAAATGGGGTGTGGCTGTGTCATGGACACAGCCGTGTGTTGTACGTGAATACGTCTACGTAACGAAGCGATTTCATTATCCACTTGCATAATTTCAACCGCCCCAGCTGCAGATGTACTGGCACCGTCGTTGATCCGCTCGGCCGCATTCATTCTTTTACGTTCCCGGCACTGCTTGACTCAGTCATATGTTGTCTTATTATTACCATTCGATTGTTCTTGAGAATCCCTTTCCAGCCGTATACGATCTCTGTATTTGGTTTTGGCTTTTCGACGCGTATAGGCCAACATTATATATTTTTGATAATATTTTTTTTATTCTAACACCTTATTATATTCACTGTCATTACTTTAAAGTTATGTTTTATATACAATCGATAGATTCTAACGACTGCCGACGATTAAAACTTAAACGAACATCGTAGCTTTTCCGAATCAAAAGTTATACTAATTGCAAATCTCGATACGCAGCAAAATAACCTCAAAATGGCAGCGCATCACCCCCCACGCGTGCGATGCGTCACTGTTCTCGCTTATCGTAATGAATTCTTTGATCCTTTAGCTATCCAGTGGTATAATTTAATTTTTGATGTAGAGGATAGATTCGAAACTGCAACGCCAAAATCCCCCGATTTTGTTATCATTAGGTTTTTGAATTGCCCCCATATGGTAGCAAATTTAAAGACGTATTCAGTTAACAGAGATTCAATATGCATTGGAATAAACAGAATATTAATATAAATACATATATATTCTTAAAAAAATATTACTTCATATTTTGTTTTAAATTACACTGATTGCAAAAAAACGGAGTCAAGATTTTTTTTTATTAGTTTGAGTGTAGAGAGGAAATGAGATTTTATGCAACAAAATGAAATAAACTGTTTATTGACAGATTGTTTATTTCTTCTTCAAATTGACCGCTGAATACTTTTCTTTAGCTTTGCTCCATGTTTCTACAACATCTTTTTGACACTGTCCTGTTTTTTATATCTCTACTTGTACATGTTAAATAAAGAACTATATAGGCCTCCTTTTTTTAAAGATATTTATTTATTTATGTACTTTAGACAACAGACTTCAACAGACTTATGGCTACGAGAGCAATTTCATACAGTCAACCATAACACCAGTCCATCTCCCTATGACGAATGCCCCGGAATCGAACCTAGATCCCCGCGGGGCGCTGTACAGTCAAAAGCTGTATGCGTTATGATCAACACAACACTCCACAGTGATGACACAATACACATAATTAATATTAATTAAATAGTCCGTTTGTGGAGATGGAATAAGTGAACGTATGCTAATATTACTTTAATATATAAAAAATTATCATACAAAAATTAAACAGTACATATGAAAGAAGAAAGTAGAAATATTTTAAGATGGAGCTAAGAAGAATGGTTCCTTTTTTTCCATATTATTGCCTCCTCTATATCCATGCTAAACAAAAACACAATCAAATGATATAATCAATACACTACATTTTTTCAAGTGAAAATATTTTATTAAAATCCTATACCAAATAAAGTTTTATAAAAGACAATAACAAATAAAAAAAAACTAATGCAATATTTGAATATTAAATTTAAATTAAAATAAAACAAGTCGAGTAAAAACTCAATACGTAACCAAATATTGGAAACTTACCGTTTGTCATAAATCGGGCAAGCAGTCTAAGATCATTACGCTCGGTGTTTTAAAATGTAACAACCACTTAGTGTCACAGAAAATTGATGAAAATAGACCCCTGTTTATATTTATAAGAGAGGAAAGTGTTACATGACTAAAACACTTAACGACATCCCCTACTTTTAACAACACGCAGACATTACTGCTCACCCCCCCCCCATACTACACCCTCAAGATCACTATGTTGGTTATGGACAAATTAATATGAACTATACGAAGGTGGGTCAAAAATTTGTGGAATCGAGGAGATGGCGAAGAGCAAGGGTTGCTTACTCACCTAAGGTTACTTACTAATGAGCTACTCATTGTGAGTATAAATACCAAGTTTTAGCTTAATTGTGTCATTAACGACTGAGGTATCATGGATCAACAACTCTTTCCGAAAGAAATTGCTATGGAAAAAACTGAATTTCGAGCCGTCATCAAGTTCCTGACAAAGCAAGGAAAAATACCACGCGTCACATTGAATGAGATGTCATCAGCTCAGGGGGACTCTAGCTCTAGTAAAATCATGATTTACTAGTGGCAAAATCTCTTCAAACAAGGCAGAGATTCGAACAAAGATGACCTGCGCTCCGGATAGTTGATCGAAACAACCTCCTCAGACGTTGCTGAAAAAGTTGAAAAACTTGTATTGGAAGATGCCCGATTAAAGAAGAAGCAGTTGAGAGAAATAGTTGGAATATCTTCTGCAACCATTACAAAAATTCATCATAACCTTCTCGGCATATCAAAAGTCAGTGCAAGATAGGTGCTGAGAATGCTCATGCTACCACAAAAGTAACAAGAGTTAAGTATTCACACAACTTTTTAGATCTCTCTAGAGTGGCCTGAGTCCAAGCAGGAGTACATGCAGTGGCATGAAAAGGGTACCCGATTCCCTAACAAGTCAGGATGTCACAATTTGCTGGAAAAATCATGGCAAAAGTCATCTGGAACACATCCTGCTCATCGACTTCAAAGATAAGGATGCTTCTATAATAGGAAAGTCTTATGCTGATCCACTAGAGCAGCTTAAAGTAGATGAAAAGGCGAGAAAAACTAGCTAAAGATGTGCTGCTTTTGCAAGACCATACGCCTGTAGACAAGAGCCATATTGCGATGCCTGCCCATCACAAGTGCGGCATTCAAATATTGTAACACCCCTTCTTATAGTAGAGACTTGGCCCCTGGCCTTTAGGGGCTACACCTAAAGGCCAGGGGCCAAGCTCTACTATAAGAAGGGGCCTTTAGGTGTAGCCCCCGGTATTAGTTGTTCCCAAAAACAAAAAAGAATATTCTTGGAAAAATTTTTTATGGTGAAGAGGTCAAGCCTGCAATTTCAGGTTATTTTCAAAATATAGAGAATCATTTTTTTGAGGGTATAAATAAATGAATCGACAGGTCTGAGAAGTATATTAAGGTTAAGGGAAAACACACTAAAAAAGGAAAAATAGCACCATCATTTTTTTGACATCACTTCTGTGAATTTTGAAAATGACCTTCCCTCATATATACAAAGGTGTTAGTTAAATGGTATAAGGATTATGAGACAAACATAGACGTCTTTTCAAAACCGAACTTTCGGTTACATGTTTAACGATATCTGAGCAGTATTTTATCACCAAAAATGCTAAATGCCATTGAATGACAAAGAGTTCATGTTACAAGTGAATTCGAGTTTAAATTTATTAAAAACTAACCACAAATATTTTCTATCAATTATTCAATGCCTTTATACAACATACAACTCCATACATAGGCATTATGAATCATTTCGCTTGATATAAGTTTGAAAAATAATTTTGAAGGATTGTAATACACGCTATGGGGACATCTCGCAAAAAATATGTAACTAATTAAATTAACAATGTAACTAAAGATTCATTAATTTATCACTAAATGGTTCTGACACCGATCTTGCTTGGTCCTAATAACAAACATTTTTGAAGTGAAACTTCTTAGGCGACGACTCGATAATCGATAAGTGGACGAGAATTGAGAGTAAAATTTTAAGATCATCATATGTTACATGAGAGAAAAGAAAGGTATGTCATAGACAGAAAGAGAGCTATATATTCTGATACCATGGAAGTGGAGCAGAAGAAAGTGACGTATACACTACGATACAAAGTTGTAGATGTACGTCTCAGACGCTACATATGAACGCATACATTAGGTTATTAATATTTATCATTGTGTTTTGTTATTATTTACATTTGTGTCCTGTGAGTCTTTCATTATATCTGTTTAGAGTTGTTATTTAAGTATATTTAAAATTTGATCAATAATGACGTTTCTACCTCTTGAAAGCCGACGCCATTGTACAAAATATGGCCGCCTTACGCCAGAAATTTGACAATTTTACGCCATATTTTTAATAAGAGAAATTGTTTAAATATTGTTTCTATTGAAACTAGTGACTAAAGTTTACCTTTAAAATCCAAATAAAAGTGTCTAAGTGATATAACTTTAATTAAAAGTAGAAAATATGCAAAACAATATTTTCCCCTCTTGGAAACAATTCCATAAAATTAACAAATGAAATACGATAACTTCAACAAGTTTGTTTTATTTACTTTAGTAAAATATTATTATTTAACAAGACAATAAACATATCGTTGTGGAATAAACCTAACACATAATACGACACTCGACCCGGCGTTCTGTTTATCACCTGATCAAAAACTGACTATCAGATCTTTTTTTACTACAGCTTGTTGTCTTGGTCGTAATCGCTATGCAGCCTATATCATTTTATTAAGAAATAGTGACCTTTGTATAGGGGAACACTGATATTTGTATGTCGCGTAATATTGGTGAGAAATGCGACACCACCAAATCGACCTTGTTCAGGATTCTGGAGTATGCGGGTCCTTTTTTTTGCAACCTTATTTAGGCTTCCCGAAAGAGGTAAAGAGGCTTCTGTCCAAAGTTAACTTATACTCCGTCAAAAAATTATAAAGAGTTCATTTACACCACATGTTTGATCACAAGCACTACATCACTACATCTCATCACTAGGTAAGAGAAGTGTTATTTCTGAGCGAGCAAACAATACATCTACTCATCGCTGTAATATATGTAAGTAATGTATACCAATTAATATATTTCCAATTAATTATATAGTAATAATATTTATTTATAATATTTATAAACAATTATAATATTTATAATTGTAATTTACATGGGTCACAGATTTCGAGAACTTCGCAGATTTCGTCATGCCAAAAAAAGTAACAGAACGATCACGAAGGAGTCGAGAAGTAAATAATATCACAAATGTAAGAGAAGTAGTGAGAATAGGGGCAGAGCGCATTTGTGAATAAAGAGTGCGAATAAAGGCTCTTGAAAATACAACGGCAGCTGGATCTACAACTTATTCTATATCTTACTCTTGAGGAATTCAAACATCATCTCAACAAAATTTGGAAGACAACCAAGTTGATGAACCAAAGATTAGATTTCAAGTTCCCTACTTTACGAGGCCTTCAGTCGACAAAGCAGCCAAGATCAGGAAGCGGGAGACAATTATCAACAATTTCTCGTTCAAGTTGATGTACAACAACAAGATTTGCCTTCGCTTTCGGAGGCTCTGTCGACTAGTACTATGTAAATGCAGTCTAGCACTCAAAAAGGGACAACGTTGAGGAGACATTCAAAAACTGCTAAAACACCAGCCGAACATGCTCATGCTTATAGAGAACGAAGAAAAGCTTTAGAGAATGGAACCTATCCACAACTCATGATCGATACAACTCATTCACACTTCGATGACATAGTTGTACTTGAAGAAATATCTTAAGAAACAATCAACGTAATAACATCAACTGCACGCAGTCAACAACGCGAAAAAGACCATACGAACATGTTGTTGAACCACCATCCACTTCCAGATCTTCAAACAATGTGATTATTTACATAATGACAATTGTGTGGTAAATTGTGAAACGTCTCTTCTTAGTTAACTCATCACAATCCTACAACCAACATCATTAACAGTGTAACGTCATCGATAGTTAATGACGTGAGAATGACATTCAGACTGTTGATTCGTATGTGCCTTATAGTGAATACCATTGTCATGATAAAGCTCACCGTGAATTCAAAATAAAATTTATAGATAACTCTTTTGGATACATTTGCTTAGCGTGTGACAAGTTATGGTTTAAGAACGATTCGAAAAGTCGTTATTCTAAACATGAAGAAATTCGGAGAGATAGAGAAATTGTACCAGATAAATCGATGGATGAAATATTGTTGTGAAATATATGCACAGCTGCATTAAAAAAGATTCCAGTAATATCAAGTTATAATGGTTTTTAAATTTCTGCAAATTCATACATATATGCGCCACCGTTATATTTAGTTTCTGTGAGACTTATTTACCTATATTACCAGAGATTAAGGCATGTTAATGGCCAGTATTACAGGCAAGTGATTAATGTCCCTGTATGTGTCACTGTATTAATGATGAAACATCTTCGAAGAAATGTGAACGACCATCATTGCATACATGTACACATAAAATAAAATAAAAATTGCATATGATAGAAGTGAAACTTCTGAAAAAATAAAGAATATGAGAGATTTAGTGTGAGGCACAGAGAGAGAGAGAAGAGAGAAGGGATCTCAAAAGAAACACAGCAATACAAAATTTGCCAAAAAATATTCTGTTTATTCAATATTAACACTGGTTTGTGATAACTAAAATATGAGATATATAAAAATACGAGATATATATTCTATATTTTCGAAACAATGTGGAAATTTGCATCTATTGTAGTTTCGGATTTTGTTATTGATTCGTTGGGTTTGTTATTTATATACAGACTAAATTTTTCA
The DNA here is from genome assembly GCA_039881145.1 of Druceiella hillmani. Taxonomy (NCBI): domain Eukaryota; kingdom Metazoa; phylum Arthropoda; class Insecta; order Lepidoptera; family Hepialidae; genus Druceiella; species Druceiella hillmani. Next base: position 15,804,587 of record JAYKKI010000019.1, on the reverse strand, counting down.
CGAAGAAAGTTAGTTAGCGGTAAAGAAACATTTGATGCAAAATTTATGTCAAAATCTCCCCCGAAAATTATAGAGATTTTATCTTCGCCTCTACCAAGAGAGTCAGCACCTAAATAACTTTAAATCAGTAGGGAACAGTGTATGAAATGTATTACATCATCCGCGTCGGCCTCAAATACGATATTATTTCCATTTAGCATTTGACACTCTGCAATACAACTATCGCCAACTGGTGTCACTGTAGATGGATATGATTGAGACTGCTTAGCAGTAATTTCAATGTTCGGTGTATAGATATTTACATTATCATGTTCATTATGATATACTGCCACTCCTCCTGCTCAAACATTCGGTTTCTTATATTTAATGATGCATTTAAAGCTTGTTATGCTACATTGTCTTAATTGTTTAACCACGTTTCTGACAAGAGTATAACATTTGATTTGCGTATGACAATGTCTGTTAGATCGGCGGAATGTGTTCGGAGTCTCAAACAATTAAGGGTATATACAGATAATCCACTCCTCTGGGTCATAAAATCAATTGTTTGTTTATCCACAGTTTCCAATTGATTCAATGAAAGTCTTTGGAATTCGTCTTGTAAATGAGAAATACTACAGATGCTCTTCGACCATGATACAATGCAGTATCACCTCCATCTGTTGTAATCCATAATCCTTCAATACTGGTGATACGTGATAAAGCAACGTAAACTAATGATTGTGAGTGTTTTTATTACATTCATAAATAATTTCAGAATATGTGGTCCCCTGAGACTTGTGAATGGTTGTCGCACAAGCACAAACTAATGGTAGATGTGATCGTTTAGCGTTGATAGTTGTATTATTGTTAAGAGGAATTGTTGATGATCATCTTCCGATTGGTACATCCATTTTACTAATATTATTTGCTACTACGTGACCAGCTACTGTATTCTAATTTTTTCAGCAGTATCAGATGAATCCGGAAAATCGAGCCATGTAACGTGACTTCTCCAGTATCATCAAAATCGAGATGCACTAAAATGCCCACTGCACCGTTTGGCAAGCCATCTGCCACATCAATATTCATTGTGATCATATATAATATTCCGATAACAAATACCGTTTCATGTAGCAGTCCTCCAGTGTCAATAATTGACATCTTGTGTAGTTTTTGGCGTATGAAGGCTTCTTGCTAAGCCAATTTGAATCCAGTATATTTTATTATCATATGTAGTGACAGACTGGTTGATATTGAATAACCGAATCCCACGTGGACAATGAGTATTTACTTCTCCGTTGTACAAAATCTTGAGTCAATTAATTGTTATTCGTGTTCTTGAAGTTGTTCACCGTTACCAATTTTTGTTAAAATAGATGAAAACAGTTGATTCGCTTATCTCATTACCTGCTGTAGCTCATAAAATTTTAGCTCTCTTGATAAGACGGGTCCAACAACAATGGTTGCTCGAACGGGTGGTAATTGTCGCAAATCTCTGATTAATATGAGACCAATTCCATCAAAATTTTTGTCACAATCACCAGTAATTTGTTTAGAACGGGCTCAATCTGTGCAAGTAATTCAGCCCCAATTATGCTTATTTCATCAATAATCAACACTTTTATGTACTTAAACAATACTCGATAATGATGAGCTACTTCGTTCGATACTGGTAATAATTTTGATAATGAAATCATAATGAATTTAATGCCTTATGTGCAGTGGTACCATCACTTGCTATAGTTCATTTGCCTGTAGTGGCGCATGTTATATATGCATTGCAGTGACCATCATTATTTTTGAAACGATTATAGATGTCCACAATGAGTTTTATAACAAAACTTTTGCCACATCCAGCTGGAGCAGCCAGAAATATATGAAATGAAGCAACTTCCGAAGACAATAAATGATATATTACGTGTAGAAGAAGTTCACTTTGCTTCTCGTTTGCCGTTCTCATCACTTTCACAAAATTTTGTATTAGGTATTAAATTTCCTTTCTTCTTCGCGACAAGTCCAAGCTTATTTAATATAGCCAAACGAATACTACATTCGCATTTGAATTTGGATCATTATATAACTGCTGGAATGGCTCAGGTTCTGGACTATCTGTTGGCTAAATCCTGCACATTATTGTTATCGCAACACAAATTGTGACAAATTGTGGTGGAGCTTTTGGACATTGGCTCTCGTAGAAGATACCAAGCACCTTCTTGACTTGTCATCTCTACACTGTTTAGCATGTTGACACCTATTTTCCGAGTGACATCCACAATATCGAATTCCAAATTTTCATTTATTGTTTCAGTAACGTGACGTTGAAGATGACTTACTCCTCTTTTGGTTTTGTTCACATATTCAGCAATATAAAGAGTCCAAGAATACTGTTCAGTGATAAATTGAATGTCCATATTTGATTTCAGTATATTTAACACAAACGGGTTGAACGGGTTGTGCCATTTTTCATGCAGTTGAGGTTTTAAGAAGACTCTGGCCTGTTGACTTCAGCTCGAAATAAAGAATTGTAATGGTCATCAGAGAATATATTATTGGCTCTATAAAAATGATCGATGTCAGTATAATTATTGTTTTCAAGATTCAGCCTGATACTCTTGTACTGCTTTACATAATCACCAAACCCTGGTTGCTCTTTATGCATTGGTGACAATATAGTGGTGGTTCAATAAGGCATGAACAGGACCTCAAATCTGCATTGTTGGGATCTATTCACAACTATTCTTTTATAACAATTAAAAGTATGTTTATGAGTTTGTAACTTTATCTGCCCCGATGATTCGATTGATGAAATCTATATAAGTTGATCAATCAATGGTATCGCATCGTTTTTGCCTGCACTGATGATATCACATGGAGCATTATTCCACCACACTAGAATATGAGCATGTGGACTCCTGTGATGCTGGAACTCAATTCTTTAAAGTAGTCAACCATGTTATATTGATCAAATGGACTAAACGTTTTTGATTGCAGTATAGTGAGTAATTTATTAACCAGGTTATTGAAGTATATAGCACACATTACTGCATCTTCGTTGACTAATGTTTTTCAATTTATGTAGTGTAATTTTTCAGCAAATTCATCAGAAATCTCCATTCCAGTTTGTACAATGTTTTTAGCAAATCATTCCAACCGATTTCATTTGCAGTTATTGTCAAAAAGATTGTCTATTTGCTCAATTTTCAGATAATAGCAAAAAGGTCTTTTTTCGGTTAGCCCAGTACCAGGTTAAGTGTGAAATTGTTCGTATAAAAGCGAGATTTGTTTCATTAGCATTATTGACATATTCCTGATCTTCGATTCGATGTCGAGTGATGGTTGTATTGTAGCAATGTGTTTAAATACAAACATGAGAGCATCGCAAACCGTGAACTGTAAGATTTTCATCTCCAAGTATAATAAGTGATATGTCGACACAGCTCGTCAATAGAATCTTCATAACTCACTCGTTGCCATCATAAATGGTGTCACATTATCTTGGTCTCTGAAGCGTCGGAAATGTCCTAAATAAACTGATGGAAAAGAAAGTTCCTCTACATGTTCATCGAACAACAAACTTTGTGGAACACAGTGTTCTCCCGGTGCAATATATAAGTGTTGACCTTTATTCCATAGGAGAGTTTGTTGTTGGGCGGGGAGGCTTTTTTCAATTGGAATATGTTCACTGCATTCATCTTGGGGATCCGTAGAGAAAATGACATCGTTCTCGAAGAATACTCTTTATTTTGATGTCATTCATTATGTGTATTATGGATTGGTTACATTCTTTAAAGCTTTTTTTCGTTCCCTATAAGCACGAGCACGTTCTGCTGGTGTTTTAGCAGTTTTCGCATGTATCCTCAACTTTGGCACTTTTTGAGTGCTAGACTGCACTTGCATAGTACTAGTTGACGGAGCCCCCGAAAGCAAAGGCAAATCTTGTCGAGGTACATCAACTTGAGCGAGAAATTGTCGATGATTATCTCCTACTACCTGATCTTGGCTTCTTTGTTGACTGAAGGCCTTGTAAAGTAGCGAACTTCGATTTTCACACATGTCAACTTGGTTGTCTTCCAAATTTTGTTGAGATGCTGTTTGAATTGTCATACCCTCAACATAAGCTGCAGCTCTAGCTGCGTTTTCACTCTCAAGAGCCCTTATTCGCGCTCTGTATTCACGAATGCGTTCTGCTCCCGTTTTCGCTACTTTTTTTGGCATGACGAAATCTGTGGAGTAGAAAATTATGTTGAAACATGTGACAACAAATCGAAGATGAGGAATACGTCAAAAATTGTATTGAAACAAATCTCGCTTTTCTACGAACAATTCCAAACTCAACCTAGTACTGAGCTAACCGAAAAAGAAGACCTTTTTGCTTTGATCCAACAATCGTGTAAACCGAGTATCTTTTTGACAGTAAGTGCAAATAAAATCGGTTGGAATGATTTGCACGGCGATTTCTGATGAATCTGGTGAGAAATTACACTACATCAATCGAACAACATTAATCAACGAAGATGCAATAACATGTACTATATACTTCAATAAACTGGTTAATAAATTACTCACTATTCTGCAATCGAAAACATTTATTCCATTTGGTCAATATAATGTGGTTGGCTACTTTAAAAAAATTGAGTTTCAGCATCGCGGGAGTCCACATGCTCATATTCTACTGTGGTTGAATAATGCTCCATGTAATGCCATTGGTGCTGGCAAAAACAATGCGATATCATTGGTTTATCAACTTATATCGATTTCATCAATAGAATCATTAAGGAAGATAAACTTACAAACTCATAAACATACTTTTAAATGTTATAAAAGAATCGTTGTCAATAGATCCAAAAAAGGCAGACTTGAGACCCTCTTCATGCCTTGTCGAACCACCACTATACTGTCACCAATACATAAAGAGGAACCAGGGTTTGGTGATTAAGTAAAGCAGTACCAGCGTATTAGGCTGAATCTTGAAAACAATAATTATACTGACATCGATTATTTTTATAGAGACAATAATATATTCTCCAATGACCATTATAATTCTATACTTCAAGTTGAAATCAACAGGCCCAGAGTCTTCTTAAAACATCAACCGCATGAAAAATGGCACAACCCGTTCAACCCATTTGTGTTAAATATAATGAAATCAAATATGGACATTCAATTTATCACTGAACAGTACTCTTGTACCGCTTATGTTGCTGAATATGTGAACAAAACCAACAAAAGAGTGAGTCATCTTCAACGTCAAATTATTGAAATAATTTTGGAAGTTACTCAGAAATAGGTGTCAACATGCTAAACAGTGAAGAGATGACAAGCCAAGAAGGTGCTTGGTATCTTCTACGAGAACCGATGTTCAAAAGCTCCACCTCAGTAGTCAGCATCTCAGCTGTACGGCCTATTGATCAGCAATGAATCCATGAGACCCAAAAAGAGTTGGATGAAATGGGCATTGGAGAAGACTCCACTGATAATTGGAATCATACATTTGATTCAAAAAGTACAAGAGAAGACATGAAGATCTTGGGTCGTTACACTTGCGCAATGTGTAGCTAATTATACAGTTCATGCTAATGGACCTTACGCAAAGAGGGCCAAACCTCGTAATATTTGTTACCAGAAAGAGTTTGAATGCATCTTAGATATACAAAAAACCATCAAAATTTGTGGCAATTTGTGTCACGGCAACAATTACGACCGTAATTACGAAGTACATAGGACAGAAGCATGTAGCCAACAGATGTCCAGAACCTGACCCATTCCAGTAATTATATAATGATCCAAGTTCAGATGTGATTGTGTAGACATTTGTTTGGCTGTATTAAATATGCTTAGACCTTTCGTGAAAAGGAAAGAAAATTTAATACCTAATGCAGAACTTTGGAATGGCAAATGAGAAAAAGCAAACTTCTCGACATGTATCATCTATTGTCTTCGGAAGTTGCTCCATTTCAAATATATCTGACTGGTCCAACTGGATGTGGCAAAATTTTCGTCATAAAACTCATCATGAACATCTACATTCATTTCACAAATAACGATGGTCACTGCAATGCATATATAACATGCGCCTCCACAGGCAAATCAGCTGTAGCCAGTGATGGTACCACTGTAGATACAGCATTAAAAATTCCATTATCAAAATGATTGCCATTATCTGATCGAAGTAGCTCATCAATATCAAACATTGTTTAAGTATGTTAATTATTAATGAAATAAGCTTGATTGGGGTTGAGTTACCTGCACAGATTAATGGCCATCTTAAACAAATTACTGGTGATTATCACACAAATTTTGATGGAATTGATCTCATATTAATTGGAGATTTGTGATAATTACCACCCATTCGAGCAACACTAATGTACAAACAACAAAAACAAACTATTGTTGGACCCGTCTTATGGAGAGAGCTAAAATTTTATTAGCTACAGCAGGTGATGAGACAAGCGAATCAACTGTTTTCATCTATTTTAACAAAAATTGGTAATGGTGAACTACTTCACGAATGCGAATTACAATTTATCAATTCAAGATTTTATACAACTGAAGAAGCAAATACTCGTTACCCACATAGGATTTGTTATTCAATATCGGTCTGTCACTACATATAATAACAAAATACTGAATGAAGCGGAAGAAAAAACTGTCTCCATAACCAAAAATCTATATATTGGTTGTAAATCGGTTGAGCAAGAAGTATTCGTACACCAAAAACAACACAAGATGTCAATTATTGACACTGGAGGACTGCCACATGAAACGGTATTTGTTATCGGCATATTATATATGATCACAACGAATATTGATGTGGCAGATGGCTTGGCAAATGGTGCAGTGGGTAAATTAGTGCATCTCAATTTTGATGATACTGAAGAAGTCGGTGTTGCATGGCTTGATTTTGCAGATTCATCTAATACTGGTGAAAAAATTATAAAAAAAGTAGTTGGTCACGTAGCAGCAAATGATATTAATAAAATGGCTGCACTAATCGGAAGCCAGTCATCAATTCCTCTTAACAACAATACAACTATCAACGCTAACTGATCACATCTACCATTAGTTTGTGCTTGTGCAACGACCATTCACAAGTCTCATGATAGCAAATATTCTGAAGTTGTTAACATATATCCCAAAAGAACACTCGCAATCATTAGTTTGCGTTGCTTTATCACGTGTCACCAGCATTGTAAAATTATAGATTATAACGGACGGAGGTGATTCTACAATCTTCTTTATCATGGTCAATGAACATCTGCTAATATGTCTCATTTACAAGACAAATTCAGGAGACTCACTGAATCGACTGGAAACTGTAGATAAACAAATAATTGATTTTATGACTCAGAGGAGTAGATTATCTATATATACCCTTAATTGTCAGAGCCTCCGGTACATTCTGCCGATCTAACAGATGCTGTCATACACAAATCAAATATTATAACTCTTATTAAAAAACGTGGTAAAACAATGAAGATGATATAGTGTACCAAGCTTTAATTGTGTCATTAAATATAAGCAACTGAATGCTTGCCCAGGAGGAGTGGCAGTATATCATAATGAACATGATACTGTAAATATCTTTACACCGAACATTGAAATGACTACTAGACAGACATCATATCTATCTACAGTGACACCAGTTGGAGATAGCTGCATTGCGAAGTGTCAAACGCTAAATGGAAATAATATTGTTTTTACGGCCATCTACATAACACCGAACCAGAATCTTGATGATATATTTCATACACCGTTCCCTACTGATTTACAGTTATATAGGTGCTGATGCTCTTCATAGACGTGAAGATAAAATCCCTATGATTCTCTGGGGAGATTACAACGTAAATTTTGCATCAAATGATTCTTTACCGCTAACTAACTTGCTCCGCGAAAAATTGTGTCTGTACATAAATAACAAACCTAACGAATCAACAACAAAATCCAGAATTATATTATATGCAATTTTTTCACGTTATCTCGAAAATATCGAATCACAGATATAAATCTCATATTTTAGTTATCATAAACCAGTAATAACAATATTATCCATTGAAGCGCCAACCAATCACAGAGTAAATAGTGAATAAACAGAAAATTTTTTTGGCTAATTTTGTATTGTATTTCTTTTGAGATCCTCTCTCTCTTTCTGTCTCCCACACTAAATCTCTCATATTCTTTATTTTTTAAGATGTTTCATTTCGCGTATTTTTTTTTTCTTCTCAGAATACTCTCTTTAGTAGAGAAAAGTAATTTATTGTTCAATATTTGAATGAAGATTTAATCATATTTGGAGCAGTGCTCCACTTAACATTTGTATGACATTGTAAGTTGCGTTTAGCACAGATTACTGTAACGTTAGTTTACGATCTGAGGTCACGTGGGTGCAATGGCGTTAAATTGCATACAACGTAACGTAATTATTGGCATTTATTTGAAATAAATGATTTCATATTGATTTATTCTGTTGTGTGGCTTTAGATAGTGTAAAAATGGAGTTATATAATGTGCATTTGACAAAAAACTGTGAAAAGATGTTAGGTACGACTTGAACTAAAACCGAAGGACTCACTACGACCTACAATTGAATTATATCTACAATACGGTACGAATACTAAAAAATACACTCGTGTTTTTAAAATTATGCAATACGTTAAAATATCATGGTTGTGTGGATGTGAAGAAACCGACAAATTGTTTTATTTTCCTTGTCTTGTGTTTGTAGGTGCCAATGATGAATCTGCATAGACTGACACAGGTTTGATGATTGACGGCTTTATGTATAATAAGCATAGAACAAGGTTTATCTCCGATTTTCACAAAAAAATTATAGACGTTTCTCTCGTCAAAAAGATTGACGAATGGATTTTATATACAAATAAGCAAATAAATGGTAAGATATATTTTCTGTTTATTATTTTTTTAATGTTTTCGCCATTTCTTAATAAGGGGCAGTACATCAAAGAATTTAAAAAAAAAATTTTTTGCTTCATATTAACCCCTATGACCCAGACCTGGATCGGCAACAACTAGTACCACTCAAATGTAAATAGTCAAGTACAACGCGGTAAAAATATAGACAGTTATACAATATGGGTTTGACCGTTCTACGTTAAATGAATCTTCACATACTACCATGGTGTTTCTCAATAGAATACCAAAAATAAATTAACAAAATTACATAGTTTAGTCACAAGAATAGTTCTAAGTAGTTTGTAATTCCAAACACAATGTATTTTCACCAAGAATTCGTTAGGCCAATATACGTTACAATATACAATATAAATTTATTTTATTTCTTAATTACGGGCAAAGAATAAAATAATTCGTATACCTGTGTCATAAGAGTCATAATATGATAAAAGAGTTTCCCGTGAAAACCAAAAACTTATTTGCGACGACTGTCACATTTTCGTAATGATAAATTGAAATTGAGAATGTGTTATTTTTGTTTGGTTCAATCATGACCACGCGCTGTCGCAGTTTTGTTAAGTTCAGTAAAATAAACATTGCACATAGTGTTTATGTTTTGTTTATATTAGAATGATATTTCATTTGCTTGACATAATCTGCACTTTGTGTTTATGTTTTGTTTTATTTATATTACAACAGGACATAATCTGAGATAATCTGCACTTTGTGTTTATGTATATAAAGAAAACATAAACACAAAGAATGTTTGTTTTGTTTATATTACAACAGGACATAATCTGTACTTTGTGTTTATGTTTTGTTTATATTAGAATGCTATTTTATTTATTTGGTTCAATCATGACCACGAGCTGTCGCAGTTTTGCTATGTTCAGTAAAATAAACATTGCACATAGTGTTTATGTTTTGTTCATATTAGAATGCTATGTCATTTGTTTGACATAATCTGCACTTTGTGTTTATGTTTTGTTTTGTTTATATTACAACAGGACATAATCTGAGATAATCTGCACTTTGTGTTTATGTATATAAACAAAACATAAACACAAAGAATGTTTGTTTTGTTTATATTACAACAAGACATAATCTGTACTTTGTGTTTATGTTTTGTTTATATTAGAATGCAATTTTATTTATTTGGTTCAACCATGACCAATGCGCTGTCGCAGTTTTGCTACGTTCAGTAAAATAAACATTGCACATTGTGTTTACATTTTGTTTATATTAGAATGCTATGTCATTTGTTTGAATTTTTTTTTATTATTGGCGTAATTGTTTATTTAACTATTTTTAAACATTTACGACAACTAGCAATAACTGGGTTTCTATTTAATGTCGAATGGTGAAATCTACATGTTATATCGCAGGAAAAAAAACAAAATGCTGACTCAAATAGTAATACAATTCTGTCTGCGACATAGTTATTTTACTGCTATAATTTTTAAAAATCATGTACAATTGTGTTATTTCTGAAAATTATGTGTTTCTGATTACGGGACGAATGTAAATGTATATCTATTACTGGATGTATAGTTATTATTGTTGTAATGTATATTTTGTATTTATTGGTATATTTTAGCAATATATAATGTTTTTTTCGAACGATGAGCACGAGAGAACATCACTTCTATTACAAATTATATTAGAAATATTATTTGTATATGTTACAATAAAAATTCTATTTCGTTTGTTGCTTTTAATTGTTGCATTTTGTGTACGTCTTACCAAGAACTTAACGACAACACATTAGGATAAATGATTTTTTATTTTGGTTTATGTTTAATTATTTTTCATTCACTTTTTTATAGAAAAACAAAAATTACATATCATAATGACTTTTGTTTTATATATATATAATAATGACTTGATTTTTTAAATATGGAATATATTTGGCATTAATTTTGTAGAAATGCATTATTCATAATTAAATGAAACTACGTGATGTAGTATTATTTCTACTTTCATTAAGTTTTTTACCAAGACCTAGGTTTCGTTGTATTACAACATCTTCAAGTGGGCAAATCTTTGCAATTTTGATTTTTTCTTATAAAAACAGTGAATTTTGTTGTTTTTCAATATCTTATAAACTCGTAAATACATAAATGTGGTACAGATCCTTCGATTATTTTATAACTTCTTTTCTCCTCACTTTCTCCTTTCTGTGTACGTAAAAGTTACGTTATGTTACAGGTTACAAATTACATTACAGATACACACACATGCGGACATGATGGAATTATAAATATTTCATGTTTGACTATGGTACCCCAAAAATCACCGAAAACAAAAGCAAATTTAATTGAAATATAGGTATACCTTGCTACATATTTTATTTCGTAACGAAAATTGTCTAGTCCCTTAACACGTTAACTGTCAACTACGAGTTATCTCATAATTAGCATTATTGCTTAGGTTATTTCGTAACGAAAATTGTCTAGTCTCTTAACATGTTGACTACCAACTACGAGTTATCTCCTAATTAGCGTTATTGCTTAGGACGCCAACTATGAGATAACTCGTAGTTTGTTTTGAGATAACTCGTACTTGCCATATCGATGCAGCTATGACCAAATTCGTAATATATAGTATAAACGTGAATAGATGGCTTCAGAGAAGAGCACAAAAAATAAAGGTTGGTTTACATGAAGAGAAAATAAAAAAGATGCCGCCGCACCCAACATGTTAATCAGCTTTTTGTTTCAGTTCAACACTTTGTAGACAACCACATACAAGTGAAATTGCGTTAAAGGAAATCGTAGTAAGTGGAGTATTACTGTGTAGTCTATATCAAAACAAAACTTTCTACAAATACGTAATAAATATAAGATGAGTGACCATACACACCTGCAAGGCTGTCGCGATGTTGGATCAAAACGTGCGTACGCAGCATTGGCTTTGATTTGTACACTTTTTTACAAATGTCACACTCGTACTTCTGGTCACTGTGCACCATGCGTACATGATTCACTAAATAGGTTTTGCACTTGAATTTCTTGTCGCACACCTCACATTTGAGCCAATCTGTAGCGTGTACTTGCTTGTGATGCTGCTTTAACGCCCCTTTGGTCTGCAACACCTTGAAACACTTGTCGCATCTAAATTGACTATGGTCAGATTCTGGAACAACTAAAGCAAAACAGATATGAATTGCATATCTATAGACATTATAACATAGCGTTCTATTACAATGTCCTCTTGAAATGACTAAAGAGCTCTAGCTCAAATGAGAAAAAAGGCATCTTGGTGGGTACTACTTTGAACTGCGCTTGAAATGAGTATATATTTACTTACTTTTCTCACTGTCTTCGGTAAATTCTACCTTATCTTGACTGCATAGGACTTGATCATTCTCAACTTTACAAAGGCCTCTCTCATCGTCTTCATTGTGAACTTCATCTTCTTGTTTAATATGTGTCTGGAAACCGATTAATGCTTTACATGTGTGCACTCAATATATTGGTGATAACTAATGTGATATTAGAGCTACGGAGAGGCAGTGATGCACAGTGTCTTATAAGCAGTTACACGTAACTTGTCCACAACATTTACGATATATACATAACACATTTACGAAAATTTAAACAAATTTAAGTTGTGCTATTCGAGTAAAAGCCACACTTGTATATATGATTTGTAGTTCGCACACATAAAGCGAATGTATAAACTCACTCACTCATATTATATGAAATTATAACAATTTTTCGAATCAGAAATGGCCCATACGAAATTAAAATTGATTACTCCGCTTCAAAACGTCAGTTCATAATCTCAAGGTACCAATCGACATTTTCGAAAAAAACATGCAAAACATCTGATGCTGTAGAAGGAAGCAGTTGATTGACATTTATGAGGAAACCTTGTGGAGGAGGTCAACAACTTTACAAGCGACACAGCATAATAAGGGTAGATGTTTATTATGAAAATGCCAGAATTACTATGAACCCGACGAAGTAACGTACAAAGATCAAATAAGCTTCATTTGATATATAGATTTCTAAATTCAAAATTAATTTTCAACATTTGAGGATATTAAAATCTGATGAGACAAAATTAAATCATTTTTCAATTGATGTTATAACGTTACCAGTTCCAACTTTCCATAACAGAAGCATAACTTTATAGAATTGTTATATTAATTGTATTTTTGTATTATTGTTACTAAACTGCACTAAAATTCATATTAATTTATACAAAAATTATTTGAAAATTAAGTCATTTTTCAATTGATGTTATAACGTTGCCAGTTCCAACTTTCCATAACAGAAGCATAACTTTGTAGCACTGTTACAATAATTGTATTTTTCTATTATTGTTACTAAAATTCATATTAGTTTATACAAAAATTATTTGAAAAATAAATCATTTTTCAATTGATGTTATAACGTTGGCAGTTCTAACTTTCCATAACAGAAGTATAACTTTATAGCATTGTTATAATAATGGTATTTTTCTATTATTGTTATTAAACTGCAGTAAAATTCATATTAGTTTATACAAAAATTATTTGAAAAATAAATCATTCTTCAATTGATATTATAACGTTGCCAGTTCCAACATTCCATAACAGAAGCATAACTTTATAGCATTGTTATAATAATTGTATTTTTCTATTATTGTTATTAAACTGCACTAAAATTCATATTAGTTTATACAAAAATTATTTGAAAAATAAATCATTTTTCAATTGATATTTCAACGTTGCTAGTTCCAACTTTCCATAACAGAAGCATAACTTTGTAGCACTGTTACAATAATTGTATTTTTGTATTATTGTTACTAAAATTCATATTAGTTTATACAAAAATTATTTGAAAAATAAATCATTTTTCAATTGATGTTATAACGTTGCCAGTTTCCACTTTCCATAACAGAAGCATAACTTTGTAGCATTGTTATAATAATTGTATTTTTCTATTATTGTTACTAAACTGCACTAAAATTCATATTAGTTAATACAAAAATTATTTGAAAAATAAATCATTTTTCTATTGATGTTACAACGTTGCTAGTTCCAACTTTCCATAACAGAAGCATAACTTTATAGAATTGTTATAATAATGGTATTTTTCTATTATTGTTACTAAACTGCACTAAAATTCATATTAGTTTATACAAAAATTATTTGAAAAATAAATCATTTTTCAATTGATGTTATAACGTTGGCAGTTCCAACTTTCCATAACAGAAGCATAACTTTCTAGAATTGTTATAATAATTGTATTTTTCTATTATTGTTACTAAACTGCACTAAAATTCATATTAGTTCTACAAAAATTATTTTAAAAATAAATCATTTTTCAATTAATGTTATAACGTTGGCAGTTCCAACTTTCCATAACAGAAGCATAACTTTGTAGCATTGTTATAATAATTGTATTTTTCTATTATTGTTACTAAACTGCACTAAAATTCATATTAGTTTATATACAAATTATTTGAAAAATAAATAATTTTTCAATTGATGTTATAACATTGCTAGTTCCAACTTTCCATAACAGAAGCATAACTTTGTAGCACTGTTACAATAATTGTATTTTTCTATTATTGTTACTAAAATTCGTATTAGTTTATACAAAAATTATTTGAAAAATAAATCATTTTTCAATTGATGTTACAACGTTGCCAGTTCCCACTTTCCATAACAGAAGCATAACTTTATAGCATTGTTATAATAACTGTATTTTTCTATTATTGTTATTAAACTGCACTAAAATTCATATTAGTTTATACAAAAATAATTTTTCACTCCTTTGATGACAAATGACAGTTTTGGAATGATGAAGATTATCGTCAAAGATTCCATTTGACAGCAATTATGTTGAACATTCCCAAATTCACTAGCAGGTTCAGCACTAATAGTATATAAGCTGCAGGTGTGTAACAAGAAAATGGCTATCTTGTTACTGTCATTGCTATGGAGAGGCAGTGACGCACAATGCCTTATAAGCAAATACAGCTTGCCCTGAATATTTACCATATATATATATATATATATAACATATTTACGAAAATTTAAACATATTTAAATTGTGCTATTCAAGGGAAGTCACACTTCGATATATAATTTGTAGTTCGCACACACCAAAGGATCATTTCCAGTTGCTGAAATTTTAGATAAAATTATAAACTTGCTACCCATATTATATTATTGAAATCACAAACATTTTTCGAATCAGAAATGGTCCATATGAAATGAAAATTGATTACTTCGCTTCAAAACGTCAGTTCATAATCTCAAGGCATGCAGAATCTTGTTAGATTATTGGCTATATTCAGACTGAAACAATGCTGTAATTTTGACATTTGCATATAAACAATGAGTGTTGTTATAACGAGTGAGCTGTCTGTTTATCGTCTTTTTCGAAAATAATTTTATAATTTTAATAGTTGTCTGGTTTTTCAATATACGTATTATATTTTGTCTGTGAAATGCATTTTGGCGGTGAAGTTTTCTTTACACATTCAATTAATATTTTATAATTTTAAAAATTTATATTAAAAATTTATATTATAATTTATATTTTTAAAAATCCCACCTTAATCAACATCATATGATAGTCATAAGCAATGTCATAAACAACAACATATGATAGTCAACACAACATATGATAATCAACAACATATGATAGTCATAAGCAGAGTCATAAACAATGGTGACTGTTTATTTAACACGAAAATGTACGTCAAAAAATAAAGTAATTTTTTGACGTACATTTTCATCGTGTTAAATAAACAATGGCGACTATCATATGTTGTTGATTAAGGTGGGATTTTTCAATTTTTCTTTTATTAAAAAAAATAGTATAATTGAAAATAGTAGATTGAAGTCAATTTTGATATTATATGCTCGTAATAAATGTAGTGTATGGCATAATCACGTTAATTTTTATGAACAAGTTCAAAAATGCAATCTTTTTCAAAAAAACTTGACGGAAAGTGAAACTTATATAACGATTATAACCATATTTAGAACATTTAGATTACTATTGAACCTAATTTACATGTACACATTATAAACAAGCAGATTTCCCAAATGGCCAATTGGGAACTAATATATGACATAACTGGCAGATATTTTATAAACAGTTTACTTGCCATATTAAGAGTTTTGCTACAGTTTTGAATATTCTAAACATATGACATCATAATTTTAAAATTAAAAAAAAATGCTATTAGATCTTTTTACGAAGGTAAACAATATTTTAAAAGTGATTAAAAAAGATATACATAAGCAGCTGATCTTACCTACTATTCCCAATCTGTCCACCCGGGTTGTGTCGGGGCCCCGTAACGACCCACCTCATACAAAAGAGGGGACCTTTGAAAGTCCCCAAATAGTGTCCCATATCTACAGTTTCAGCGCTTCCACCCAACAGGGTTAGAGTCTGTCCCTTCTCAATGAACCATTCAGGAATTCCATTTTTTTAAGACCGCTTTTTGCGAACGCTCTAAATGACTCAAAGATCGGTCCATTCTCAACCAAGTCTCGGTGACTAACGATACCACGTTTTAAGTCTCCGTGTGATTCTACTGTAATATTCCAACATATGCTCTCTAACAAAACTCTACGCACATCATTGTGCTCACTACAGTGGAATAGAACATGATTCATGATCTTACCTACTGTACAAAAGACAGGTACCTTACGTACTATACAAAACAATGGTGCTATAAACTGCACTTATATATCATATGTTAGTTTCAGAACATGCCACTAGGGAACTGGTTGTTGACAATGTGCCTAAGTAAAATGTGAAGTTTCAGTAACTGTATGAAATTTATTATTTATAATGGTTTATTCAAAGTTATGTTAAATAGAAAAACAAGCTATGATTCCATTGGTAAGTAAGGTTCCTACAAAATCTATACACTATGCTTCTAAACTAAATTTTTTAAATACCAGTTCCTATATTTGTCGTTACTAGTGATACCGAATTGCTATAATCATAATTTTTTCTTAAATTCTTAATTCTGTGTTTTCTGGAATAAAAATGGAGGGGGCATATGTGAGCTTAAATATCCCAAGCCATCTGATTGCATAATTTTTAATAAATCAATAGAAACAATATAAATGTTGATTTCTCAATGCTCACGTAGCAGCCGAAGTTAAAAAATTCATCCAACTAAATAAATGAAATAAATCACTATAAAATATAATCTACGCCAAATAAAAATTAGCCTCAACATAGGTAGTCATCACTGAGGTCGATTATACCTGACCAGTTCTGTAGTAAGAGTCCATGTGCTGGAGAACAGTGGGTCCAATATCCATATCATTGTCTTCTGGCTCTTCTTTAATATGAGCCGCATTGACCGGGTTCAGATTGTCTATAGCTACATCTGTAATGACTGGTGGTTGCACGTCTTGAAAGCATTGATTGGCGTCAACATCTGTGGGAGGCGTTCGGAATTATTGTTCAGTTAATTCCACATAAAATGAGAGAATAATAGCTCTATTTTAAGCAAGATAAAAATGCACTTCAGTTTATTCATTCAATTACGTGACAATGCAAAAATTAATTTATATTACTACGAATGTGAATTAAACTTAAGTATGCTCGATACGTGATCGCAGCGTAAAATTTGAAGTACACTAAAACGTTAAAACATTACACGTTTTTGCTCAATCACTCAAGTTATGAATTGTGTAATTTACTCCGTACAAAGAAGGCAGCAAAGAAAGATGCAGTACTAGCTACATTTTGTAACACGTAAAGTTTTAATTCTACGAAGTCTCAAATAAACCTAATTGTAAATTTATGCAATATGCATCTTACCTATCTACTGTCACATCACTTTCTATTTTATATAATACACTAATAAAATTATAATTTCGCTATTGCAATTTTTTTATTTACATAAAATACAACAACAATTGAATTTATTACCCTCACTAAAATACTGATATATCATATAACTCTCGAAAATATAATAAAACCTACACCGCTCCCCTACAATAAACTCACTAACATAAGCAGTGGGAGAACCCATACAAACCCAGCTTCCGCTATTGTGTTTGAAACATATAAATGCTGTTGGATATTCCTAAGAGTTAATCTTTGCTAACAGCCCACTTGAAGATGTTGTAATACAACGAAACCTAGGTGATGGTAAAGAACTTAAATAAAGTAGAAATAATACTATATCACGTAGTTTCATTTAATTGTGAATAATGAATTTCTACAAAATTAACGCCAAATATATATTAATATGTATTAATTAGGTTACTTGAAACGGTATCAGTACCTTACCTGAAGCTAAATAAATTATTTTCACATAATATCTTTAGGAAATGGTGAACCCATTTAAATTGAAATCAAATTTGGCTGAAAAAAATTAGTTTCAGGGTATAAGATAAAAAAAAATTATATTTCTAAAAGTCTCCGCAAATAGACTCTCAAACTTGTAAGAGAAGTACAGTAGTCCCCGTTCTTTGCAACTTTACTGTTTACGGATCTAAGTATTTGCAATTTGCAATCGTAAAAAAGTATTTATTTATTGAAAGTCTGCCATACTTATACCGGTTCTGACACAAGTACTGTATGTACACACACATGTCCGCAAATATAAGCCTCCACAAATGCACAAGTACACGCAGATTGTGTGTACGCATGTTTACAGTAAATTGAAATATATAATAATTCATAACAGAGTTAATAGTAGAAAAATTGCTAGATGTCAGATTTCCCAGCTAATGTAAAGGAAGCTATGGAAAAAAGCTACAGTGGTCGGCAATTAGATTAAAGAAATTATGGACAGCATGCATTGTTCCTATGACGGGAAGAAGTTTGAAGTTTAACAGAGAACTAGAACAATTGATAAACACTTTACAAAGATTCAAAACACGATAGAAAAAAAAACTTGAGGTATCAAGGGACACCCGGATGGAACGAAGTTCCTTTCGATTAATTAATGAAGGAATTGTAATAAAATTGTATTTCTTTTAAGTTATAATAATAATTATTGTTATTTGTTTTTTATTATTTATTATGTACAAAAAACCTGTATACACTCAACAAAAATAATCGTCGCGACACCACACTGTTCAATGCGAAATAGAAAAACGAAACGAAAATAACTGGCTCGCTTTCTATGAGAGAGAGGGAGACAGACAGAGAAACACGCGCACGCCGCACGGCTTGCAGCGCGCCCGCTAGCAACTATAGCAAAAAGTGTCGTTACAACTTTTGGTCTTAATTTTTTCCGTCTAGCCCCTTTTCGCAACGCGCGATAAGGAATTTCGTTAAAAAAATCAAAAAGCAATCCATTTTTCCAACTTCTCTCGTATCAGAAGGAACCAGTTCATGAATATATTTTACTTACATTTATGATATCATGATATTTTTTAATTCTAAAGATTACTTTAATTATATTTTTGTAACTACCAAAATTGACGTATATTTTACGAATTTACAAACAACTTGAACAAATGAGACCGGCAAAAATGGGCCCGACGTTACAGAGATAAAACATGATTTATAAAAGAGCTGCTATTTTTTAGAATAGAAAAAAAACTAACAATTCAGTAATTGACAGTAAGGAAAGAGAAAAAAAAAAATACAATTTGTAATTACATTACGAAACAAAGAAATGCTATTTCTATAAATGGGCATATATTATATTTTTTAAATGTCAAGAATTGTTAATTAGAAATAAAAATAACAAAAAAAATCTAATAGTTTATAATGAATTTGACAAACAATTACAAAAAATAATCAATTCTTCGTGCTTTCTTCAATTTGTGGCCATTGCCTAAATGAATTAAAAATATACTGTTAACAGACATTGACAATAGCTCTATTGCCAAATGAATGATATTTTTGCTCGTATTAAGATTTACGCAAGTTTTTTCGACGACCCTGTTGAGGATGTGAAGTTTTTGGATTAATATTGTACATCTATGGATGGAGGATAAACCAGTACACAATTTGCACTTTGTTTTATCTCACTAGTTAAAAGAATTCTGTAGAAATTACATTTACAATCAATTATGAAAAATAACCTAACTTTTCATAAAACAATACAAGATTTCTCTTTTGTCTTATTGAAATTGAGTGTTTTTAAGCTGCACACGCTTAATTAGTCTTACCGCTATTTTGCTTATGAATGTAAAATCCTTATAAATTTATTTTTAGAATAAGTATTTAATTTGCTATGAAATAAATAAAATATATTTAGTTTTCAGTCTATTTTTAGAAAAAATAATGTTTGCTGCAGCTTTTGTACACTGGTCACCATAATTAACTTGAATTGACGAAAGACATGTAAAGAACAATGACGCATTAATTGGCCATCTTATCAGACTGACCATATCAACTTTATTCTATACTCAATTTAATCGCTTGTATGTCTAAAGATATATTGAATACAAAAAAAATTACATTATTTAATAGAAAGTACAATTTTTTTTTATTTATTTAATATTTTATTTATCTTATTCTTTTATATTATTTTACCATATAGCTATAGACGGATTAAATAAAAAAAACTGTACTCCTATCTAGCAACTATTATTAATTTAGCAAAAATATACTAATCAAATGACTGAACATTCTTAAACATTTTTAGCGTGACTTTTTTGTGCCAATATCCTTCCGCCAATCGAAGTTGGGATAAAAGCGGAACTTGAAAAGGTTGGTAGTCAATAAGGGCCGGACAAAATGCTATCAATGCTACATGGTGATAAAGTAATGAGATTCTGGTTTTACTTCTGTATTGTACAAAGTCCCAGAGCGTACATATTGTAATTAATTAAAATTATTTATGACGCCTAATATGATGTACTGTGTTTTATAAAAGCATTTTAATAATTCGTAAAAACAATACAGTGTTTAGTTTTAGAAAATCTAATCTCGTATTCACTCGTAACATAACCTCTTTACATTCAATGATGTTTACAAGTTGTCTGTCATTAAACTACTGCACTGATATTGACAAACAAAACCAAAATTATTTAATTTTTGTACTTTTTAAGAGAACTGTACGTCTGTCTCAGATCTGAATCGGCAGCACTAAACTGTAATTAGTTAAGTTCAATGAGGTAAAAATATAGAGAAATATACAATGTGGTTTTGACAGTTCTACAATAAATGAATCCTCATTTACTAGATGGTGTTTCTCAACAGTAAGTACGTTCCACTAGCCGCAAGCAAAGCTTGTAAACGATGTAATTGAACTGACAGTTGTGGTGTGCAGGAGTTATGAACAATGCGCATTCTAACTACGAGGACAGGGCGGGTATTTGACAAAAATAAAGAAATTATAGCATTGTAGTTTTTTCTTATGTATTAATTGTTAGGTAATAATTTGCGTTAATTACAAAATTGTAATTTAATTTCCTACATTAATTACAAAAGTGTAATTTAATTTCTATAAAAATTTACATGTTTTGCGCCTTTTTGTGTAATTTTTACTTATATTATGTATTTCTCAGAGCTGCATAAAGTGATTCTCTTCGACACCATGTTTAATTTTAAAAGACAATATAAATTTATTTACATAAATTTCATTTATCAATGTGTCAAAGTCAATTTGACAGATATACAACCGCAACGACCCACGTTGATATATGAATCGGCATGGGCTCGAAGCGGTCGTGAACAATGACGCCATCAATGAGGTTTTGATCACGACCACAACGACTGCAGCCACTAAGTGGAACGCTTCAGTAAGCGGTTTGAGCATTGCAATCGCCTGGTGGAACGTACTCAGTGTGTATTGTTGAGAAACACCATCTCAAAGATAGATTAACAAAAAGTTTAGTCACAGGAATACTTTATATATACACAGGAATAGAATTAGTTTTGTCATAGAAATAGTTGTAAGCGGTTTGTAATTTTAAACACGACATATTTTCACCAAGAATTCCGTAGGCCTATATACATTGCTACATTGACGCCTTTGCATAAATTTATTTTATTTCTTATTTACAAACAAATGCCAAAATAATTCTTATGCTTGTGTCAAAAGAGTCATAATATGATAAACGAGTCCCTCGTGAAAACAAAAAATTTACTTGTGGACGACTGTCACATCCTTGTTAATGATAAATACCAATTGAGAACCTGTTTAACTATTGTTGTTTAATACTAAATAAACTAAAGATTTTGAATGTTTTTAAAGTATTTCAAATTATATTATGGCGTTAGGTTTGGTACATTCGTATTGCATTAAGGACTCAGGATTATTATGAAAGTATTTGTATTACTTTTCAGCATCGTATTTAGTTACTGTCACCTCTTCCGTTTGCCGCTTTCAAACTGTAGCATTTTGTATACGGCTTACCAAGGACTTAACGAAAACATAATTGGGTATTTGACTAATTTTTTTTTATCTCATTAATCATAATTTCAAGGTACAAGCTGATGAAGAACAAAAATAAAATTTTTTAATAATCTTAAAAAATAACCGAGTTATAAAAGTTTAAATTTAATCTTTAGAGAAGGACGGCAAGACTGTGTTGTGAGGTCATTTTGAATATTGCACATTTTATTATACTAGAAGAAAAGAGACAGCGATATACCCAACTCTATCCATATCTACAAATTTAGAAGCCTACAACTGGCTTATTTTTCAATCAATTTTTTAATTTTTTTCAAGACTGGTTTTTAATTAACTTATATTTCATATTATTCTATGAAAAATAACAAAATTTAGAATGAGTCAACTACCGTATTAGGATAAATGATTTCTTAATTTATGTTTACGTTTAATAATTGTTTACACTTTTTATACAAATAACAAAAATTACATGTCATAATGACTTGTTTTATAAGCCTTTTTTCTTACAAAAACAGTGAATTTTGATGTTTTTCAATATTTTATGGACTTAAACATACAAAAGTGTGGTACAGAGTTCCTTCGATTATTTTATAACTTCACTTCTCTTCTCCTCACTTTCACTTCTTTGTACACGTAAAAATTACGAGTAAAATTACGACAGATATACCCACATGCAGACATTACGAAATTATAAATATTTCGTGTTTGACTACGGTACCCCAGAAATCAACAAAAACAAAAGTAAATTTAATTTGGGCATAGTAATACGTATACCTTGCTATATATTTTAATTTGTAATAAAAATTGTCTAATCCCTTAACACATTGACTACTAACTAACTACGAGATATCTCATAATTAGCGTTATTGCTTAGGATGCCAAATACGAGATAACTCGTAATTTGTTTTCTCATCATATTGGTGCAGCTATGATCAAATTCGTAATATATAGTATAAACGTGAATAAATGGCCTCAGAGAAGAGAACATAAAGTTAGGGTTGGTTCACATGAAGAGAAAATTAAAAAGATGCAACGGGGGCAGGAAACCTGTCTATCAGCTTTTTGTTTCGGTTCAACACTTTATATACAACCACATAAAAACAAAATTACGTTAAAGTGAATCGTAGTACGTGGAGTATTACCATATAGTATAACATCAAAACTAAGCTCTCTACAAAGGAAATACGTAACAAATATAAGATGACTGACCATACACACCTGCAAGACTGTCACAATGAAGGCGGCTCAAAATGTGCCTTCGCAGCATTTGCTTTGATTTGTACATTTTCTTACAAATGTGACACTCGTACGTTTGGTCACTGTGAACAGTGCGTACATGATTTGATAAATAAGTTTTGCACTTAAATTTCTTGTTGCACACCTCACATTCAAACCAATTTGTCGCGTGTACTTGCTTGTGATGCTGCGCTAACGCCGCCTTGGACAGAAACATCTTTACACACTTGTCACATCTGAATTGCTTGTGATCAGATTCTGTAACAACTAAAGCAATGCAGATGTAAATCATGTATCTATGGACAGTATAACATAGCATTCTATTACAATATCCTCTTGAACTAACTAAAGGATCTTGCTCAAATAGGGAAAAAGACATCTCGGTGGGTACTATTTTGAACTGCACTTGAAATGAGTATAATTTTACTTACTTTTCTCACTGTCTTCAGTAAACTCTACCTTATCTTGACTGCGCAGGACTTGATCATTCTCAACTTTACAAATGCCTCTATCATCACCTTCATTGTGAACACCATCTTCTTTTTTAATATGTGTCTGGAAACCGATTAATGTTTTACATGTGTGCACTCAATATATTGGTGCCAATAAATGTGAAATTAGAGCTGTCAAACAAGAGGAGGAACTAAGTACGTTCACTAATCGACATTTCCGCAGGAAAAAGCAAAACATCTGATGTTGTAGAAGGAAGCAGTTGATTGACATGTATGAGGAAACCTTGTGGAGAAGGTCAACAGCTATACAAGTGGAACAGCATTTAAAGGTTAGATGTTTCTTATGAAAATGAAAATGCCAGAATTACTATGAAGCCGTGCTCCACCAGCAGATGTCACATACAAAGATCAAATATGCTTCGTTTTGATATGTAGATTTCTAAAGTCAAAATGTGATGAGACAAAATTAAATCATTTTTAAATTGATGTTAAAACGCTGCCAGTTTCGACAAGCTATAACAAAAGAATAAATTTGTAGCTTCGTTATAATAATTGTATTTTTCTATTGCTGTTACTAAACTGCATTAAAATTCATATTAGTTTATTGAAAAATTATTTGCTCCAAACAAATAATTTTTCACTCGTTTGATGACAAATGACAGTTCGAAAAAGATGAAGGTTATCGTCAAAGACTCCATTTGACATCAATTATGTCGAACGTTCCCTAATTCATTGGCAGGTTCGGGTTAATAGTATATAAGCTGCAGGTGTGTAATAGGAAGATGGCTATCTTGTTACTGTCGTTGCTATGGGGATATTATGCTTTGACAGTTTGAGATTTGTATGATTTATTTTAAATTGTTGTTCTTGAATTTTATTGTGGATCACGAATTACTTTCGTTCAATAAATTCTCTACAATCCAATTATTAAAAAATGCAATCACTGTTTTATAAGAACCTGATATGGAGAGAAACTTACGTAACAGTTAAAACCATATTTAGAACATTTAGTTTACTATTGAACGTAATTTATTTTAGTCATTTATCTACTTTAATGTATCTGTTTGATACATATGGTGGACTTATTGCTATGAGAGCAAACTTTTACAGCCAACCAGAAAAACACCAGTATAGCCCCGCTCGCCGAATGGCCGGGAATCGACCCTGGGTTCCCGTGGTGTGCCACACCGCCAAAGGCCTTAAGCCTTGCGATCAACCCAACACACCATAACATGTACACTTTGGAAACTTTTGGAAATAACACACCATGATGATGTCATATACACATTGGAAACAAGTAGATTCCCCAAATGGCTACTTGGGACCTAACATATGACAGAAATAACAGATATTTTTAAACACTTTACTGGCCGTATTAAGATTTTGTTACAGTTTTCAATATTTTAAACATATGACATCATAACTTCAATATCAGTCATCTACAAAGCAACCAAAAATACTATTAGAACTCTTCACGAAGGCGAACAAATACCTACTGTACAAAACAATGGTGCTATAAACTTCACTTATATATCATATGTTAGTTTCAGAACACGCCACTAGGGAACTAGTTCTTGACAATATGCCTAAGTAAAATGTGAAGTTTCAGTAACGGTATGAAATTTTTTATTTCTAACAGTTTATTCAAAGTTATGTTAAATAGAAAAATAAACCAAGATTTTGAAACATTTCTATATATGGTATAAAATACAGTATGTAAGTATAGACCCTACAAAATCTATACACTGTGCTGCTAAGCCAAATTAGCCGCTAATTTATCTGAAAAACAATTTTAAAATACCAGTTCCTGCATTTGTCATTACAAGTGCCATCGAATTGCTACAATCATAATTTACAACCAAAAATACTATTAGATCTCTTCCCGAAGGCGAACAATTTTTAAAAGTGATTAAAAAATATATAAATATGGAATTTACCTTACAAAACAATGGTGCTATAAACTTCACTTATATATCATATGTTAGTTTCAGAACACGCCACTAGGGAACTAGTTGTTGGCAACGAGCCGAGTGCCGACGAGCGCCATCACGCTTGTGCGTGTACTAACTAAATTTGCCACGAGCGCGATGGTGCTCGCGAAATCAGTTGCTGTTTTGCGCGCGCTAGGGGAGGTTGCTCGCACGCATCGCTAATTTTTTATCTTTCTACGTGTTACATAAAGTTCAAATTATAATATTATTAGTAATTATAATATAAAAAGGATCCAGGAAAAGGCAATTTGTAACCCATAATGTCGGAATACGAAAATAATTCGAGTGAAAATGATCATTTTTCAAGTTGTGAAGAAAGTGATAGTGGGAGTGACATTGTGGTGCGCTCACAATTTGGTGTAATGCAAGTTTTGAGTGATAGATAATAATGATGATAACAATTATTTTGCTGATACGGAGGATGTACCGGACTGCAAAAATGACGATGTGACCTTGATTTCAGTTTTTGTTATAATTTTTGTTCACAATATATATTTCCATAATTTTCTTTGTATTTCATTATCCTTGTACAAGTTTTTACTAAGAAAACACTGAAAAAATTATTAAAATTGGATAATTATTGGAAGAGATACAGTTTTTTTTCGAGACAAGGGTAAATAAACATCAAAAACAAAAGATTTCTTTGGCATTTTTAAGTATATATGAGTAAAAAACCATGGCACTAAACCGGTTAAATATGTCAAGCCATCTAATTGCATAATATTTTATATAGAAAAATAATAACAATTAATATAGTTACTTTCTCAATTCTCACGTAGCAGCCAAATTTAAAAAAAATCACAGAATTAAATAAATCAAACAATTCACTATAAACTATAATTTGCACCAAATAAAAATTAGCCTCCGTATAGACAGTCATTATTGAAGTTGATTGTACCTGGACATTTCGATACTGCGAGTCCATGTGCTGGAGTACAGTGGGTCCGATATCAATATCATTGTCTTCTGGCTCTTCTTTGACATGAACCTCACTGTCCTGATTCAAATTGTCTGCAGCCACATCCTTAACAACTGGTAGTTGCATGGTTTGAACACATTGCTGCATGTCCATATCTGTGGAAGGTGTTCAGGATGACTGTTCAGTTACGAGGAAATAGTAGCCGTATTTTAAAGCAAGATAACAATGCACTTCGGTTTATTCATCCAATTATGTGATAAGGCAAAATTAATTTATATTATTGCAACTGTGAATTGGGTATTTGACTAAATTTTTTTTATTTCATTAATCATAATTTCAAGGTACAAACAAGCTGATGAAGAGTAAACAATTTTTTTAATAATCTTAAAAATTGACCGAGTTATAAAAGTTTTAATTTAATCTTTAGACACAGATGGCAATACTGTGTTGTGAGGTCATTTTTAATATTTCACATTATATTCTAAAAGAGGAAAAGAGACAGGTATATACTCAACTCTATCCGTATCTTCAAATTTAGAAGCCTATAACTGGCTTATTTTTCAATCAATTTTTGAATTTTTATCAAGACTGGTTTTTAATTAACTTATATTTCACAATATTGTACGAAAAATATCAAAATTTAGAATGAGTCAACTACCATTTTACACCAACGTTTGCTGGATTTGTGATCGCAGCGTAAAATTCCAAGTACACTAATACGTTGAGATATTACATGTTTTTGCTCAATCACTCAAGTTATGAATTGTATAATTTACTCTGTATAAAGATGGCAGCAAAGAAAGATACAATACTAGCTACATTTTGTAACACGTAAAGTTTTAATTCTACGAAGTCTCAAATAAACCTAATTGTAAATTTATGCAATATGCATTTTACCTGTCTACTATCACATCACTTCCACTCTTCTGTAATGCACTAATAAAATCATAATTTCAATTTTTTTTATTTACGTGAATAAATCAATTTCGTTCGATATAATTAGGTACATGTTTGAATTTTTATCAGTATCAAGTAATATTAATTAGCTTACATGTAACGGTATAAGTGGTTCACCTTACCTGAAGGTAAATACAATTATTTTCACATAATATCTTTCGGAAATGGGTTTATCTTAAATCTAATTTAAATTTGGGTGAAAAAAATCGGTTTCAGGGTGAGATATATAAAAAATGATACTTCTAAAAGTCTGCTAGACTCTCTAACTTATAAGGTAAGTAAAGTAGTCCCCGTTGTTTGCAATTTTACTGTTTACGGATCTAAATATTTGCAGTTTCGTTAAAATATTTATGTAGTGAAAGTCTATCCTACTTATACTGGTTCTGATACAAGTACATATCTGATACAAGTACACATGCATATATATAACCATCCGCAAATGCACAACTACACGTAAATTGTGTGTACTCGTGTCTATAGTCTGTTGAAAAAATATAAACAGAAAGGGTTAAAGCTATAAAAAGTAACAAAAAATTAAGCGATAAAATAAGTTATTAAAGAGAAAAAAGTAAACCATAAAAAACCCGATAAAAGAACCAGTATATTCCTAAATAAGTCGTAAAACTAATAAACCACACAATAAAAATACACGGTGTCTAGGAATGGATGTTGGACAAAGAAAGACGCTATTCGTTAGCTATAAAGGAATAAATTATCGTTGACATAAAACGTAAAACACTCCCTTTTTCTAATTGAGTGCAAAAAGAATATTACACATAACTCTTTTTAACACATCCAATACTTGCCCAGAGTACGGGGTTTACCCACAGTGGCAATGTCTACGTAGCTCTTCGCAGGTTATTCCACCGAGCGGCGCTGAACAATGTGCACAAGTATCGTGTGTATGAAAAAGATGACAAATAATTATGAAGATTTGAAGAAAAAGTCATCTTTTAAATTTTACTTTAACGACTATCAACTATTTTTAAGTCAAGGAATAACGTCTTTCTTTATCTGCCACTTATTCCTGGACAATGTGTATATCACGCTAATAATTCAACAAACGAGGAACAAAGTTCACGTCACGACGCAAAATACATATTATTATGAGTACGTTCCACTAAGCGATCGCAATGCTTAAAACGCTCACTGTATCATTATACCACTTGGCGAACGCAGTTGTTGCGGTCGTGATCAAAACGACATTGTTCACGGCCGCTTCGAGCCAATGCCGACTCACATATCAACATGGGTCGTGCGTTCGTTTATCTGTCAATTTGACTGACAAATTGATATACAAAATTTACGTAAATAAATATATATTGTCTTTCAAAATTAAATATAGTGACGATGAGATCATTTTATGCAGCTCCGAGAAATACAAAATAAAAGGGTCATCAAATTTTTATAGAAATTAAATTACACTTTTGCAATTAATGTACATGTAAATTATTACCTAACAATTAATACATAACATAACATAAATATCCACCCTCTCCACATAGTTAGAATACACATTGTTCATAACTCGTTCCACTTGAACTGACAGTTACATCGTTGACGAGCTAGTGGAATGGGTTTGATCACTCGTAAGAGACTAAGGGAACAAATTAAAAAATGAGATATATTAGTATGCAATCTATAGAGTTCTCCCATAGATACCTTTGTATTCTGTACAAAAATCCATGGAAGACTGTATTCGTAATGTTGAATTACATGCTCCATGTTAGTTTAAACGCTTTTAATGACATTTAAACTAACATAGTTCCGGCGTTAAAGAAATGACGATATGAAAGGGATATCAGTATTTAGGAAGTAATATAATATAAATTTATTTTTATCCAATTCCCCTAAAAATCTAAAGGGATTAATATATAGGCAACTAATATACTAGACCAGCGTTTCTCAAAGTGTGCTCCGCGGAGCCCTGGGGCTCCGCAAAGCCTTTGTGGGGGCTCCGCAAGAATACTAGTAATAATGAGAAAAAATACACCTCTTCTATACATCAGTGTTCCGATTCAGAGTTTTTTATGCTTTCAATTACGCTTAAATATCTACCTACGTAAATGTACATTCATACTGAGTACCTACTGATGGACGCGACACGCGCGCTCGCAACTTCGTTTGACGACGGAACACGAAGCGCAACGGAGACAGCCGAACAGAGTTTAGTCGATTGTTCGCTTCGCCCGCTGCGCCGTCCGTCGCGCCACTGCAGTGATAATATTACTCTATTCATCTTTACCTCGTCAATTGAAAATCTTACCACGTTCCACTTGAACTGACAGTCACATCGTTGACGAGCTAGTGGAATGGGTTTGATCACGGTCGTGGGCGCGAGCATTGTAAGCAGTTAGTGGAACGTACTCTATATTGGCTGGATGTCAGAAAAGCCTAAAAGTATCGATATATTTTAAAGTATCGATATCGTTTTCGATATATCGAAATAAAATATCGATATATCAATATATCAATAACTTTAAAAATTAATATTGGCGATCTAAAAAAATGTAGTGTATTTGGTTTAATTTAGCTCAATACAATCTCACATTAGCAAATAAATACCATCAATGAACATTTCTTCTAATAAATCAATTAATGAGAAGTCTGAAATAAAAAACTTGGACAAGAATAATTTTCTTGTTTATTAATCAAATAGGTACTTAGTCTAGGTAAATAATATTTTTATTTAAATACTTAGTTTAGGTAATAATTAACATTAATCAAAGAATCACTCAGGCAAACCAATATTTTTCTGACGGAGACAAAATGAAAACTTGTGCTTGAAGTGCTCTGCTGTAAGACAACTTCTGTTATTAGGTACTGTGAGATTTACAGGAGATGCCACCATCTCCGATGAAACTGAGGACGCAACAGGTATCAGTCAAGTTATTTCTGAAAGGAGTGGGTTAAAACGGCAACTATCAAACCAGAACTACATTGGATTCTCTTTTCTGGGTATTATGAGCTGTTCTAGATATTGTTTCAGTCCGCTAGGTATATCACTTTTGATTGAGCTTCAAATGCGGACAACGTAGTTTAGTATCGCCATTGGAAAAAATAACGATTTTGACACGTTTCCGATACTTGATATCTTATACCGAAATATTAAATATCTCCAAATAATATCGATATAGCAAATACAAAATATCGATATTTTTCCATAAGCCTATCGGATGCTAAAGTATTTACAAAGCACACACCAACACGCATCAAATAGAATTATTATATCTACGCTTAAAGCGAAAACGTTTTTGCACTGCGGATGCGTTAAATAGTAAACATCAACGTCCAAAGTGCGTTGGATGTTTAAATAAAGCAGTAAACATAAAAGATACAAAGCTAGCTTAACACTTTGTTCTAACCTCACCGCTATCATGCCTATACTTTAATTTCTGGTAGTACACTTCGGAACGTAAACACAAACGTTGTATAGAGAATGAACTTACTTCTCAAGTCTGAATTCTCAAGCTCGACATTAAATTAGCTACAATGATTTCGCACTGCACGGTGAAAAGTTTTACTCCAAAAACTATTTTTTCCACTACAGAATTTGTGGAAAAACTATATCTTTATTTTTCATTACATTCGTTCTCTCCATTGAGATGGAAAAACTTAGTGCTACTGAATCTGATAAATACAAATTAACAACCATCAGTAAATTATTGCAGTGGTCTATTTACTTCTTTGACAGTTTGGAAACGTCAAATAATAGACAGTTGATTTTTTTTAAATGCTTTGGTGGTCTTGGAAACTATTCATCGTCTCTGGCATCCTGTTGGTTCATATAGATATTGTCATTAAAAATTAAACAGTAAATAAAATGAAAAAAACGAATTCACACTTAAAAAATCTGCTTATTAATATTAAATATTAAAATATTCGGTTGTAGCAAGTAAATATGTATTGTAATATAGCAATTCATTATATCATGTATTTAAGCAAATATAAAACTTATTTCGGTGCGAAATCACCTGAATAGAAGAAAATTACACGTCGCTTACTAATTTGGCATTCAGTTTTATTTTTAGTTTTGAATGGTCTATCATAAACTTTATATTTAAAATCAAAGATCAATATAAAATTTATGATAGACTATTCAAAACTAAAAAACTTCAATTAGATTACTCTAAATATGTAAAGAACAATGAAATATTAATTGGCCATTTTATCGGACTAACGAAATAATCTTATTCTATAGTCAGTTTAATTGATTATATGTTTAAGAATATATTGAACACAAAAAAATTTTACGTTTTTTAATTGAAACGAGTACATTTTTTTCTCTTTATTCCATATGAGGAAAAAAACAGGTAAAAAGTGGTAATCAATAGAGTCCGTGAAAAATGTTATCAGTGTTATATGGTGATTAAATAAAGAACGTCTGGTTTCATTGATGTAATTTTTTCGTATGAAGTCCCAGAATGTACATAGAGTAATTAATTAAAATTATTTATGACTTCTAATTGTTTGTCGATAAAATACTGCATTTATTTTTCATAATTTTCAAAAGACTTGCATGTCTATCATTTCTATAATCAAGCGATTTTTCAATAAGATATGGCTCTATATCATGTCTCAAAGGTCATTGCGAAATATTTCTAAGTTAAAAATATATCGTAACTACTAATGGCGAGTAAATTTGTTGAATTGAAATGAAATTTTAGATTGCTGCGAAATCAGTTTTCCTAAATTGTTTCTCCTCATGGCCATTCGTGAAAATGGATTAATACTCGTCTGAGCATTATTCATCCCAGTATGTAAAAATAAAAAACACTGGCGCTTTAAATAAAACTAAGTTTGCTCTTTTTTATTGATGTTGGAAACGTTCATTGTGGCATTTTCCGCAGTTATGAAATAAAATTGTTTAGGCACTTTAGTTAGGGTAAGAATTTAAAACTTGTTTTTTGGGAAGACAGACATTTTCAGTTTTGACCAGTTCTTTATATTATTACAAAAAAAAATAGAACAATTGAAGTAAAAATATTATTATATACTTACAGTTAATTTACCTGTACCTTTGTTTTATGTGTAATTAGGTGTATCATTCTGTAAATTGTCATATATGAAATTATCATTTAGAATCATGCGGGTTTAGGAAAACAATTCGAAAACTCGAAAAGTATGTGAAAATAATTCGAAATTCAAAAAGTATAATGTCAGTCTTCACAATATTTCTGTAAAATGTGCATTTGTCTGGATTATTTCGGTGTATAGTGCCACAATCGAGAACAAAACAAGTAACCATGATTCCAAACACACTTATTTTAGCGAGATGACAACAAATAAATTCAAAATAACCAAGAGCAGCGAACGCAATTCATTGCGTGACGATAAGTGCCGACGATATTGTAAAAGAGTTCTAAGAGTTTTTGCGGTGTTATCTCTTTCTAACATCGCTATAATGCGTCATCGGGCTCGCTATTACCTGTATTCGTCTGCCTACTCCTAGTATGAAAAGTCTTAGGTTCTGTCACAGTAGTGTAAGTTAGCGTGTTGAGAAGTGAGATGGTAACGAACATTAAAACAAGCTAAATTTGGTTTACTTTAACTTTAATTTGGTCTGCTATATGTGTTTTTGAAGTAAAACTTCTTTACGCATGCTTGACTTGGGGAGTTAGCTGGTGAATGCGTGACGAGAGCGTTACGAAAAGTGTTATTGGGCAAGGCGAACGTAAGTTGAGAGGGAGATATAAGTTAGTGAAGACAGAAAGAGAGAGAGTTACGTTTCGTACATCACTGTAGGGACAAGAGAGAGAAGTGCGCGCACACATTTTCTTTCTCTCTTTCTCTCATAGCCAGTTATGTTTCGTATATCTAAGACACAGTGCAAGCCTATTGCCTGTATCACACTGTAGGAGCAAGAGAGAGCAGTGCGGACGCACATTTTCTTTCTCTCTTCCTCTCATAGCCAGTGCATGATATATATATATATATATATATATATATATATATATATATATATATATATATATATATGCGAGTTTGCTAGCGTTACGCGACCGGTGATTTTTTGATTATTTTGTAATTTCATTTCGTTCTTGAACAATTTTATAAATTATTATTTTGTTCAATACATTAAATATTCTACGTTTAAAGTGAATAAAATTGTAAATTCATTTTGAAGTTCATATTTTGTGAATTTGAAGTTTTACTTCAGTCGTGTGGTCTAAAGCATACTCGTATTTTTTTCGTTACATTCTCGTTACATATAAAAAAATTATTTGTGACACAGCATAGCAAAAGAAATTATTTGAGAGTTTAATTTTCAATTAAAGAGAAAAATAACGATATTTAAGATACAACATAAAATAAACTGTACATTTAATTTCTTGCGAGAGGTAAGTATATTGTCCTTTTTTATATCCCTGTGAAATTTAATATTTCATTTGTTGATGGGCATAAAAAGTATTTGCATTTTAGGGCTTATGAACGCTTCTCTGTCCCACGATATAGCTTCACGCCGAACCCGACTCTAATTACCCAACTAGTTTATTTATTGTTATGCCACAAGAGCAATCCCTGACAGCCAACCAGAACAACAGTCCAGCCCCGCTCGACGAGCGGCCGGGAATAGAACCCGGGTCCCTGCGGCGCGCCTCGTACGCAAAGGCCTTATGCAACCCAACACACCACGGTGACGACACGGTAATTTACTCGAGTTTCTTATGAAAGAAGAGTTTTTTTTAACAATACCATGTATTTTGTTACACATATATAATTTATTTAAAATTTTAATTAATTTGAAAAAAAAATATTTTATCTATTTATTTCAACAAATATACATAAATTCTACCCAAGAGCAAGTAATTTACAGCAGAATAAAATTCTGTGAATACCCAATATTACATAAAGGAAAATATAAAATTATGTTCGTTAACAATTCGGTTACTTTATATAAGTACATATCAAATTATACAATATTTTTTTAACAATATGATTCTTATGGCTATTTATGAAAAATAATCATACAAATAATTTGCATTATAGCTTAATAAATATTTAAAAAATATTATAATCAATTGTTTAATTTATAAAATTGAAATATTTTTTTGAAAGCAAATATTATAGCAGAATGTAAATCTTCGAAAAAATATGAATAGAAAATGGAGACGAAAATTGGCTCTAATATACAGTTGACAGATCGCTAACAAAATAGTTATAGATATTTAATTTTGCGAAGATAGCCGCAACAATGTTAAAATATATAAGGCATAATTATATAACTTGTTAAATTTTGTTTGTTCGACATGAATACCACTGCAAACTATTGCATAAATATCTCCTTCGCGAGATGAAAGAAAATACAATTTCTTACTAACTTTTAAACTTGGCTTAGTATAAACAGAACATTTTTATCACATAACATTAGTTTTACATTGTCGATAAGATGAGTATATTAGTGAGAATTGTTAAAAAAACTGGTTACATAAATTATTTTGTTACCGAGAATATAAGCCGCTAACGAATAACATAAAATAATTCCTGAAAAAAAAACATTTTTAACGGTATAATAAGTCACGTCAATCTCCTTAAACCGATAAGCACGCGACAAAAAGAGATAGATACATATTTATCGGTTCTTTTACAAATTGTCATTGCATAAATTATTTCTCTTTTCTTCATGGCGGGGCTTTTTTGACTTTTTCGTTGGAGTTTACGTTATGGTTTTCTTTTTTTTCTTTAATATTCCATTGTTGTTTATTTTTAAATTAAAACTGTAAACATAACATACGGGCAATTAATTAGTACGATCAATGAATTTACCGTGTATAAACATGACTTTTTCGTTTTTGTTTTTACATGTAATATTCGCGTAATGGATTATTGTTCTGAAAATCTCATTAACTTAATAATATTCGGGAGAATGACCTCGACTTACATTCCATAATGAATCTAACTTTACAAATAGCTAGTGATAAAAAAATTTACAACAACCGACACTAAGCACATTAAAATTGATCTCTTGGTCATCAGTCTCGTCGCTCTTCACCAAAATGTTTTTATTTAAAAATTATTTTTAATTTTTCAGTTCAAATTGCTACGAAAGTACTTTTTTTTAAACTATAATTTTTCGTTAGTCTTAAAACAAAATTGTATTTAGAAAGATTATTATTCATTATCTGGCTCATAAAATTTGACGTTTTTATCATCAGATACATCTCTTCGCTCTTCACCAAAATCTTTAAAAATATTTTTATTTTTCGCTCATATTGCTACAAAACCGTGTGTTAATAGTTTTTTAAACTATATTTTTTTTATTTTTTAGCTACAGTATCGTTTTTTCTAAATTATAATTTTATTTTTTTAGTACTTGTTGGAAATTTTTTAAAGTTGTGTTGTTATAAGTTCTTGATAGGTGTGTAAAATTTTAAATAATTCTGACCCCTGGAAGTGGATGAAAATTTAATTGAAATATTCCGTTACCTTCATGCATACATACATACAGGTGAAGTTAATGAATGCTTGTTAAAAACATATCAAGCACAAGTAGAACTTACATTACAAGCGATCCGTACACTTATAAATATTTAAAGGTACATAGTATTTTTATTTAACTACTTACAAATGTTCATTGTTCACAACGTAAATGTATATTCTACTCTGTTTTTGTAGGTATTAAAATATGGAGTATATTTTAAAAATCAGAAATCTAGGACTTCAGATTTCACCTTCCCTATTTTGACGTGATATACGTCTTTAAATTTGCTACCATACGGGGGCAACCCAAAAAACCCAATGATAACAAAATCGAGGGATACAGTTTGGCGTTGCAGTTTCGAATCTATCCTCTACATCAAAAATTAAATTATACCACTGGATAGCTAAAGGATCAAAGAATTCATTACGATAAGCGAGAACAGTGACGCATCGCGTGCGGTAGGGGGGAAGCGCCGCCATTTTGAGGTTATTTTGTTGCACATCGAGATTTGCAATTAGTATAACTTTTGATTTGGAAAGGCTACGATATTCGTTTAAGTTTTAATCGTCAGCTGTCGTCAAAATCTATCGATTGTATATAAAACATTAGTTTAAAGTAGTGACAGTGAATATAATAAGGTGTTAGAATAAAAAAGTATTATAAAAAATATATAATGTCTGCCTGTACGCTATTGTAACACAATAATTATTTGTTTTCTTGCTTTTATCCTAAATACATAAATAAAAATATTTCATTAAAAAATATAATACGTGCATACATATATACATATATATATATATATATATATATATATATATATATATATATATATATATATATATATATATTAACGTATATTTTTAATATAAGTATTTAGTAAGGGATATCCGCAAGGGAGAGAGAGATTTTGGGTCAAGGTCTCAATATAAAATTATGGAACGTATTATTTTATCTCGAAATAGTAATCCGGTTTCATGTTATAATGCAGTTTGTTCCATCAACATTATGAAATAAAACCATTATTTTTATACTTCTTACTTTGACCCTAATTCTTTAAGTAACTAAAGTGATTACATATGGTTGAAGGACTGGGTAACAAATTAATGTTCATAAGGTAGTTTTAAGACGGAACATAAGGTAGTTTTAAGACGGAACATAAAGTAGTTTTAAGACGGAACATAAAGTAGTTTTAAGAAGGAACATAAGGTAGTTTTGAGTCGAAACATAAGGTAGTTTTAAGAAGGAACATAAGGTAGTTTTAAGACGGAACATTAGGTAGTTTTAAGAAGGAACTTAAGATAGTTTTAAGACGGAACATAAGGTAATTTTAAGACGGAACATAAAGTAGTTTTAAGACGGAACATAAAGTAGTTTTAAGAAGGAACATAAGGTAGTTTTAAGACGGAACATATGGTAGTTTTAAGAAGGAACATAAGGTAGTTTTAACACGGAACATTAGGTAGTTTTAAGAAGGAACTTAAGGTAGATTTAAGACAGAACATAAGGTAGTTTTAGGACGGAACATAAGATAGTTTTAAGACGGAACATAAGGTAGTTTTAGGACGGAACATAAGATAGTTTTAAGACGGAACATAAGGTAGTTTTAAGACGGAACATAAGGTAGTCTTAAGAAGGAACTTAAGGTAGTTTTAATACTTTTATGTCCAAAGATCGTATCCGTTTTTACTTCAAATTCAAGATCACTTACTTTGTCGTTGTACCCACCTTTTCATTATCATTTCGTGCATTGGATAATTGATTCGCCTGTGCGTGAGGCAGTGATTGATTACTTTCTGTTAGGTGTACTCTAGATTTGCGAAGATGAGTTTAACTCTGCTTTACTCTTAATGACTTTTCATTTATTGCTTTTGAATGCTTACATGGGTAGTCAATATTGCTTTTTATAGTCAATAAAGCTGTCAAATGTGTCGCGTCGCATCATACTACCACCATGCGTTCAAATAGAAATTAAATTGATTTTTAGTAAAATCGAGCAGCGTTGTATCAAGTACCACCATATTCTTGCTCATCTTGTGTATGAAAGATCGCTCACCGAGGACCTTGGTTCGATTAATTTTTGTTACTTGTATGTAACTTATTAAATTCCGTCCATTAAATTAGACAACTAATTATCATTAAATTAGACGAAATTGGATCTTAAAGGTCAGTTTAAAGTAATTGAAGTATTAGGTTTGCCTGAAAGCCAAGTACCAGCCGATCTTCATTTAAAAGTAAAATTATTTGGTATTTCGAAGTGTATTTTCTGTGGGTAGTATTTTTTTTGATGATGTGGACATGTAGCTGTTTCGTAGACGTAGTAATAATGGGTGTTTCTCGAAGTATTTCGAGGAGTTCGAGAGAGCACGGTGCGAGATCCGCACTGGCGGAGCTCGGGTCTTCAGAAGACCGTAGTGCATGCTCACGTGTGATATATACAGCAATATATGGACTAGATGCGCCTATGGTAGCCACTGTGGGTTGCTGAGCTTGGATTAAGCAACAGCCAAAGTGGACCATGGCGATAGAGGTCACTACATAGTCGAAACGGTAATTTTTGGTTTTGGATCTAACTAAAAATATATTTGATGCCTGACTATTGGAGATCTGATTATTTTGATTACGAATATGAATCGTAACTTTTATGAAACAAGTTGTAATCATCGTCTTCATTAAAGTCACAAAGATGTCTCCGGTGATTTATGATCACGCGGAGGACTACGTGATAAAACCATAGATAATTAATTCTATGTTTGCATTAAATAAACAAAGAATAAGAAAGAGATCTAAAAAAATATATTTTAGAGAATTTTTTGCTCTATAAATTTGTACGAGCTCTAATAACATATGATACATATTGCAAATATAAACGTTTACAAAAAAAATTACTTACATTAACTTCAATCTTTCATGTCTTTAGAATGTGAAAACAAAGGTTTATGCAAATTTTTAGCCTCCTTACTTTCATTTCGAGATTTATTCGTTATTTTACTGTATTATAAATTAATAAACTCGACGATAAGTATAATTTTTATACTATCTAACTCTGCCGAGGAATTTTACAACTAAATAATCGAGATTTATTCGTTATTTTACTGTATTATAAATTAATAAACTCGACGATAAGTATAATTTTTATACTATCTAACTCTGCTGAGAAATTTTACAACTAAATAATCGAGATTTATTCGTTATTTTACTGTATTATAAATTAATAAACTCGACGATAAGTATAATTTTTATACTATCTACATTAATGGAAAAAAGTCATTGGTCTGCTTTAAAAAAACGCTAGCAAAACTGTTACTGATACTAGTGTATTTGTAACAGTTTCGTTATAGTGTGTGCAGGGAAACTGGTGGGTTACCAGTTTCCCTAGGTCGTGACGAAACGAAACCTAGGTCGTGGTAAAGAACTTAAAGAAAGTAGAAATAATACTACATCACGTAGCTTCATTTAATTGTGAATAATGAATTTCTACAAAATTAACACCAAATATATTCAATATTTAAACAACATAATTGAAACCACATGGACTCGGTACCTTTCGCTAGTATTAATATATTTTCTATCAATAAAACTTTCTTAACTTCATTACACGATTATCTTAACTAATATTCATTTTTCTCTTCAGAATAAATATGAAGAAGATTTTCTTCCAATGCGTATGATGGCTGCGTAAAATGTATGTTTTTTTTTAAAATGTTAGTACTACGTACTCACTATAACCACAGATCCTAAAATGAGATTAAGAATTTTTGTCTGTCTATTTGAACAGATTTTGACAGATTTTCACTGTGACCCAATTTATTTCACATGCACTCAGGCTGGATTGACTTGAAAAAAAAAACCTTCGCAAGTCAAGCAAGAACGTGAACAAATTTTATCGGATATAAAACAATTTTTTGTGTGTTTATTTGAACGGATTTTGACAAGACTTTCACTGCGGCTGAACTTCTTTCACATGCAGAATAAACAGTCACACTGGATTGAGTCGAAGAAAAAACTTTCACAAGTCAGCAAGAACGTGAACAAATTGTATCAGATATAAAACTTTTAAGAATAAAATTGAGCAGTCTACAAATATTATTGAATAAAGAATGTGTTGAAAATTATAAAGTAATCACCATACACATACTTAGTAAAAATTTTGTGGTAAAATATAATTTTTGAACAAAATTTATTTTCAAAATATTATTATTATTTATCTACTTTAATGTATGTAATTGATACATATAGCAGACTTATTGCTACAAGAGATACGGTGATTATAGAACGGATGACGTTGTCCGATTACCTCAGTTGGGCTTATGGCCCAACTTAGATTATCGGTGCATAAACTCCAAAGCACCATTCTAAAAATTGTTATCATTGACTTTAGTTGCAAAATTTCTTAGCAAAGTTAGTTCATTGAAAGGAATATCCATCTTAGATTTAAACACCA
This sequence comes from Druceiella hillmani, assembly GCA_039881145.1. NCBI lineage: Eukaryota > Metazoa > Arthropoda > Insecta > Lepidoptera > Hepialidae > Druceiella > Druceiella hillmani. The sequence goes on along the minus strand of JAYKKI010000019.1, from coordinate 15,763,978 downwards.
ATAAATTATTAAACCATAACCTATCAGCAAGTCTTTGGCTAAAATAGAAACAATTTGAATTTCGGGATGACATTATTAATAATTGGTAAATGCAAATATAGTTGCTGTAAGCATCATTCTTTGTCACTTATTGTTGTCAAATATAAGGTGATGTGAGTATACTGGTATATAATTCACTATTTAGTAAGTGGTAAATGCAAATATAATTGCTATAAGTATGATTCTTTGTCACTTATTGTTGTCATTTATAAGGTGATGTGAGTATACTGGTATATAATTCACTATTTAGTAAGTGGTAAATGCAAATATAGTTGCTGTAAGTATCATTATTTGTCACTTATTGTTGTCATTTATAAGGTGATGTGAGTATACTGGTATATAATTCACTATTTAGTAAGTGGTAAATACAAATATAGTTTCTGTAAGCATCATTCTTTGTCAATTTTGTTATCGTTTATAAGGTGATGTGAGTATACTGGTATATAATTCACTATTTAGTAAGTGGTAAATGCAAATATAGTTGCTGTAAGCATCGTTCTTTGTCACTATTGTTGTTGTTTATAAGGTGATGTGAGTATACTGGTATATAATTCACTATTTAGTAAGTGGTAAATGCAAATATAGTTGCTATAAGGATCATTCTTTGTCAGTTATTGTTATCGTTTATAAGGTGATGTATGTATGCTGGTATATAATTCACTATTTAGTAAGTGGTAAATGCAAATATAGTTGCTGTAGCCTTCATTATATACCTGTTGATGTCTTTAATATGTTCATGAACCATGACTGTAAAAGTAGAAGCGATGCCTTACTTTATAGACTTATACCTTCCTTTAAATATAACGACTCTATGGGTAAAAAAAATGTAAAAATTAGTTTAATAATTTTTGACAAATTCACGAACATAACCATATATAGACATACATATGTTAAACAGAGAACCTATTTTTTTAAATCGGTTACAAATATTTTAAATATGAGTGTAAATTGGACTACGAAGGTTTGGAGCACATGTACGTTCATATAAAACTTTGACCTTCAAAAGTACGTAGTACTTTTATTAAATTGTTGACAAATATTGTTAACATTTTTCATTATGTACATGTGTTGCCTACGTAATTCTTTCATATGTCTAAGAAAGATATGGCGAATATCTAAATAACTCTGAGATCTGGAATCGTTGCTTCAGTTTTAAACTTCAGGTAAATTTTAAGTAATCTTGCATTTTTTTCATAATTTTTACTCTAACAGTTTTAAATACTGAGAGGAGGGGAGGAACGTCTTTTGCGGACATTTTTAGTAATATCTCTGCAACTACCTTTCTTGAAACTCTGTAATAATATAATTTTAGAATGCTGTGACCGAATGAAAATTTGTTTATATTAAACTCGCCATATCGCAACATTCTTAGACAAACAATTTTTAGGTTGTCACCATTGCAAAATAAGTGAGTTAGTAATTTTCTATGTCCAACGGTTTTTGAGAATAACATCTAGACCAGAAGTTCCCAACCAGGGGGGACGCGCCTCCCAAGGGGGGGCATAGAGAGATGTCAAGGGGGGTGGAAAGCGTTTGCATTTTAGAAAGAAAAAACAAAAAAATATACAAACAACATTACAATGTAATGTTTAATTTACATGCATAAAATTAATGAAATTAAATATCATATTCACTATTATTACCACAAACTTTCGAAAAATTTGATGTTTTGGTGTACATTTTTTGTTGAGAAATCAGTTTGAGTGTGAAATTATTGTGTCTCACTGTTAAAAGGTAAGTTTGTGTATTCACAAACTTCAGTTATCATTTTTATTTAATTTACTAAATCAAAGGGGGGGGCATGAAAAAGTAAAGGGGGGGCATGAAAATATAATTTATAGTCCGGGGAGCCTCAACAAAAAAAAGTTTGGGAAACCCTGATCTAGACCAATTTCGAGATATTATTTAGATTGTGAGTCTTATTTTTCTGGAGCAACCTTCACTCAACGGGAAATAACCTGTAAAGCATAAATGTTTTTTTAATAAAAATAAAACTGAAGATAGTTCATAGTATGAGTTGCCAATTTATAATTTTTTCCAACTTTATTAACGTCATACAAAAAACACAACTGGTCATTACTTTCTGGCCAAAGGTATATGGGTGACAGACGGATTGGTGCATGAAACCTGTAAACAAAATAGCTAATTTTATACTGCTTGCGAATAATTTTCTATAATTTTTAAATGTATGCAAAAACATATTTATATCGTCACAATGCTTTACCAGGATTTACAGTCAAAGATAAATTTTTTCAAACATACATATAGAAACACAGCAAGATCTATGTGAACAGTACAATAAAGTATGTAAGGTATAAGGGTAGCTCCAATGTGCTCCGTGCAAATGAAACAGCTGATGGTTCAAACCCTTGGCACCAGCAAAATGGTCACTCTTGCTTTAGATGTACTTGCCATACATAAAAAGCGGATCAGCTTCAGTCGCCTTGTGGTTCTTCCTTACAAAATTGATAACAACCCTTCGTTTGTTATAACATAATTGGGTCTAACTCGAGTTCTACTTTCCCATCAGCCAACTCCTCTTTCACAACCACCACGTTATATTGGTGAATTGCTGTAGTGGTCGCCACATTCATCTCAGTGACGGGACGTGAATTATTTGTCTCGCGTACCTTACAATGACTATTCTCCGAAGAATTATGAGTCCTTTTCATATGTTCTGTTAGTCTATGTGCGGTCATAAATACTCTGTGACACGTGTCACACTCACGTTCTGCCTTACTATGGACAAATATTTCGTGCTGCTGAAGGTAAAATCTACATTTGAAACTTTTATCACATTTCCGACATCGGTGGACAAGTTCTCCGTGTACACGTTTTATATGTTGCTGTAATGATGGTTTTTGTGAGAATGTCTTCTTACAATAGTCACATGTGAAGAACTGTGTGCATTTTCCTGCAATTTCAATAATAAAAAAATAAATGTAAACAGAGTTTTGATTTGCATAACATTAAAGCTGTTGCATTAATGTTGTTTTCAAATTGTTTAGAAGTTTCCACATTCATAAATAAAAATTAAACTCAAGGCTGACATATGACGAGGCAAGTGGTTAAATTGGTCTTTTCATACTAAGTTCGTCATGGCTGCCACAAAGCCTATCACATTTTTAAAAAATTGTCAGCAAAGAAATACCTGTTTTGATTATGTCTATGTTGACAACAAAAGTAACAGGAATATGAGGATAGTTGAATATTCACCAAATATCTTTGTTAAATTTTTTATTCCGTTTGTGTATTCCAGTTCTATAAACCGTAATGTAAATTAGTGAAAACAATTCCGTTAGTACTGAGCACATATCCAACCTAGATTGCTCTTTGCAATGTAGGTTGGACATGTGCTAAGTACTGCCGGAAATTGTTCTCACTAACAATACTGTGACCACTGTGAGCCCTGAACAGCCACTGTGACTCAAATTTCGGGCAAAGTTTCAAAACCATATAAAATTCATACAGCCTAACTTGAAATTCCAAAGTCCTTATTGCTGCTATACAATGGATAATTTGTCAGGCCTGGTTTTATTCAGCCAAATCTTAGCAATTGGCTCATCGTGTATCAGTATTTTGGAAGTAATGTAATGGACGGGAGAAGATAATTTCACACATCTCTTCTTATGACTCAGTTAGAATTGCGTTTTTCCTGACTTAACGATGGGGTCACTTCCAGAGTTTGATACAATGAAAATATGTCATATATTCGGCTCATAATTTTAGAGAAATAAATAATAGGTAATAGGATTATATAGTCTAATTCATTCTATTTTTCACTTTTTGTCTCTTGCATACAGCAGCCTTACAAAATTTAGTTAAAATTTCACTGCATTTTGTACGCCAATAAAAAACCAATAAAAAGAAACTAACGTCGTCTATGCTATATTTTTGTACCACTTTCTATTCGATAGAGAGATAATATATTATTTATTTTGTTTTGTTTCAAAATAATTTTCCATCTGGAAAAATTAGAGGAACACAATAGAACCGTAGCCTTTTACAGAACTAATTACGCTGTGACCCTTTCAATATATTTTTATTTGTTTTTTTTAATAAAATGAAAAAAATAAAATTGTACCTAAAGATTATGACAATACAAACAATTAATAAGTTAACTTATGAGAGCAGCATTAAAAGTTCTTAGAACTGGTGATTGGTAATAATTGTAATAAAGAATTAATTCAAATTTCGAAAATCAAACTTTTTGGTTCTCCACCGAGATCCTTTACTTTTTCACTTTGTCATTGGTTTTCACAAATTGGCTGCAATTGGAAAATTATATGTATCAAAATGAACTTAATACTAAAAAAATATTGGTCTCAATCAAGAACAAAGCTACTACCGACTTCGATTTGCATTTTATTGTAATGTTTATCCCTAAAACCCCACCACTAAAAGATTTTTATTAAGTCACAACTACTGGTTTGACAGATTAAATCACGACTACTGGCGAGTTGAAGCATAGTTGTAGCAATCTTAGTGATGATCGGCATGAGGGATGGTCTGAATAGTGACAATTGAAGGTAACATTAATACTGTGGTACTCATGATAAAAACAAAATCAGTTTAATCATTGGTATGACTTAAGTACTGAAAATCCTACAGAAAAATTTAAGAAGTTTTATGTTAAGTGGATACCCTACGATTTTACTTTTCTTGCTTGCAGCTCGCCACAAAGCTCAAAAATACAGTCGCATTGTTTACCGTCATTAAATGTTAGAAAAATTTAATGAACCTCACTCAAATGATGTATTCAACACAGTCTCAGGCCTAGAAAGCTGGATATTCTGTTACAAACTTGAAACTAAAAGATATTTTCTTATGAAGAGTTGCCTACAAAGCTGAACAAAGAATGAAAAGCTGGAAAAAATATAATCATCTCATTCTTTTAGAAGAGAGGTTATTATGCGAAGATTCCTCTGAAAAGTAAAAGAACAATTACCAAAAACTGGTACATCAGCAATTGTTTGCCTGTTGTTGTAGCCTGTTGTTGTTATAATGCCTCTACACACTTAGCCAGACAAACAACAAAGTACTTGACTCCATAATGTGTAAAAATTATGGGTCATCTGCCATAAAGTCTCGACGTTGACACCATTTTTATTTATTGCCAAGAAAAAAATATAAACAGAATACTATTCCTGGACACCAAAGAAACGATGACTACCATCGAAAAAACCGTGGAAAAAATGTTCAAGGAAGAGGGGACCAACTACTTCTTTCAGTGGTTCTATCGAATGAAACTAGCATAAAATGCTACGGGAAAACCATAAAAAATTATAAATCTGCTAGCTGATTCTATTTTTGATATTCTAAAAATGTTCAGTGTTACCTATCGTATGGACACATAAACGGCAATACTATTTAGGATCTGCATTTAGATAGTTTAGACAGAACCAGCACACACCTGCATTTCTAGGACGATGACGCGCCAAAATGTGATTACGAAGCGCCTGTCTGAATTTGTATACTTTCTTACAGAAGTCACATGTATGCCGTTGACCGCCATGCATGCTGCGGATATGGCTTGCCAGATAAGCCTTACATTTGAATATCTTGGTACATTCATTACATTTATGTGACTCCGTACTGTGTACTTGTTGGCAATGTTTCATTAGTATGTCATTATACGGGAATATTTTCAGACACGTGTCACATTTATGTTTGGCGAGTTGAGAATCTGTAATGATTGAAGTGTTACGCAATTATTGCGGTTGATCTCATGTCTGCAACTGATGTAACACAGTATTGTTAAAAAGAAAAATTCATATAAAGGAAAGAACAGACAAAAAGCCATATAAAGTGAAATTTATATATTTATTATGTAGATAATAAGACTGAATGACTGTAATATTCTTTCATTTTACGTAAAGTCTTTCCTGGCATCACAACAGGGTCACTTCTAGAGTAGTACAAAAATATGTCACATTTTAATTGGTTATATCTCCTAAACTAATTTTTGTAAAATAATGAGAAATGTTATGTGTACCAATTTATGCAGATTCTTAGTCTGCATTTTTAATAACACCTTTCATTGTGTTGCCCTGAAAGATCAAGACACGGAAAATATTAATCAGCTGAAAAGCCACTTGTTTGAATCTATCTATTGACAAAATATTTGTTATTGCCAGAAATATAAACTTCATATTACTAAATTCAGAATCATGTATTTGACGATGAAATCACCAATAAAAAGGTTGAAATTTTGGTATTTTTGCGTTAAAATTGTTCAAAAACGTCTGATAAGAAAATCGAAGAATGTATGCTATCTAATTAGTCAGATCTGTGCCTCGGAAGTAGATCCCCAATAGATGATCTATAGGATAGCCATGATAAAATGCAATCGATATCTGATTTTACATATTCAGAAGAGTTTCCGCCTTTAGAAGAAGATTCAACATATGGTTTAAACGAACCTTTACTTCTGAGGTATTCAGTTTACATTTTTCAGACATATTTCAGTACTGGGCTTCGAGTAGTTATATTTATTTATAAAAAGTAGCAACCACATATTTATCAGCTCCTTCCACTAGTGTTACCAGTGTGCAACAATAGTGGGAGGGGCTGATAAATATGTGGTTGTTAGTTTCATTTATTTTATTGCTACTTCTCAAATCGATAACCATAGAATGGCTAATTTACACGGAGAAAATGTTGATAAATTTTTGTCTCTATATTATAACATTAATTGAGTTTGATTGTTGAGTCTTTTTTTTTGTTATTCATTTCTTATTTATATTTTGAATAAATATTTACTTAATTATTTATTAAATATTTATTATTTTGGGAACACAGGCAAAAAAAAACGAGTGTGCTTTAGACCACACGACTGAAGTAAAACTTCAAATTCACAAAATATGAACTTTAAAATGAATTTACAATTTTATCGCATATATATATATTTCTTGCACTGGCTATGAGAGGAAGAGAGAAAGAAAATGTGTGCACGCACTGCTCTCTCTTGTTCCTACAGTGTGATACAGACAATAGGCTTGCACTGCGTCTTAGATATACGAAACATAACTGGCTATGAGAGAAAGAGAGAAAGAAACTGTGTGCTCGCACCTCTCTCTCTCTTGCCTCTACAGTAATATATAAAACGTAACTCTCTCTCTCTTTCTGTCTTCACTAACTTATATGTCCCTCTCAACTTCCGTTCGCCTCGCCCGATCACACTTTTCGTAACGCTCTCGTTACGCATTCACCAGCTTACTCCCCAAGTCAAGCGTGCGTAAAGAAGTTTTACTTCAAAAATCATTTAGTTTAAAAAAAACTGTTCCATATCTTATATTAATTGTGATAATTCATTATTCACAACTAAATGAAACGACGTGATGTAGTATTATTTCTACTTTACTTAAGTTCTTTACCACAACCTAGGTTTCGTTGTATTACAACATCTTCAGGTGGGCTATTAACAGAGATTGCTAATCTTTGCTAATAGCCCACCTGCAGATGTTGTAATACAACGAAACCTAGGTCGTGGTAAAGAACTTAAAGAAAGTAGAAATAATACTACATCACGTAGTTTCATTTAATTGTGAATAATGAATTTCTAAAAAATTAACGCCAAATATATTCAATTATTAATTAGTTTCATTTTAGCAATTTCAATAGAAATATTTTTAGGTATAATGGTTTAATACTTTAAACAGAATAATAATATAATATTGATTGACCATAGCAATAAATAATTATTATTGTCCTGTTAGATATGTTATATTTTGATTTTTTGCATTTAGCTAGAAAGCACAAACAAAAAAGTCTGTTCTCTTGTTGTTATTAGTATTCATTTATATTAATAGAGAAATAAAAATATAATAGTTTTATTGATAAAAATATCTATTAAAAAACCGACTTGAAAAACATAAGTACTAAAAAATAAACATTATTCAAGCAAAAATTATTCAAGTAACTTAATAACTTACTTGAATAATTACCTCAAAATAAGTGTCTACTTATTCGCAATAAATAACTCAATTAAACATTGATCAATTAAACAAATGTAACTCAATTAAACATTGATCAATTAAACAAATGTAACTCAATTAAACATTGACCAATTAAACAAATGTAACTCAATTAAACATTGATCAATTGAACAAATGTGATGATCAATTTAAACAAATGTAAAACTTTATATTATAAATACGCTGTTTATGAATCTATTGTGCGTACTTTAGAAGTTAAGTTCTTAAATTCACATTTTAAATTTGTTTAAGTTTGTCGACATGATATATTCACGCTCAGACGAGACATCTGTCCGCCAGGTAAACTAAACAATGTTGAAATACTCCAAGCAGATCACGTATGTTACCTTGGTCTATACCTGGACAAAAGACTAACCTGGCAAAAGCATATATTCATCAAACGGAAACAACTTGGTTTTCTGCTCAGAAAATTGTATTGGCATCTCGGGAGTCATGACACATTCACGCTCAGACGAGACATCTGTCCGCCAGGTAAACTAAACAATGTTGAAATACTCCAAGCAGATCATGTACGTTACTTTGGTCTGTATCTGGACAAAAGACTAACCTGGCAAAAGCATATATTCACCAAACGGAAACAACTTGGTCTTCTGCTCAGAAAATTCTATTGGCTCATTGGGAGTAAGTCCAAACTATCATTGGGAAATAAGCTGCTACTATATGAAGCAACACTTAAACCAGTTTGGGACTAAGCCATTCAGCTGTGGGGCACAGCTTCCCACTCCAATATTGAGATAATCCAAAGATACCAGAATAAAATGCTGCGGATAATTACAAACACCCCACGGTTTGTAACCAACCAACAATTGCCTAAGGACATACAAATACCTACAGTCAGAGAGGAAATTGATAGACACACAAAGACAGAATCATAAACCACCTAAATAAACTTGCGCAAAAACTACCTGAACCAAACGCCGATTAAAAGGTAGAATTCCCCAAGATGTGCTACAATAAAGGCATTTAAATATTAAATTTGGGATGTGACAAAGGTCGTCTCCCTAAACCTGTCCAAGCAATAACCAAGAAAATTAGCGCTCTTTGTTTTAGTATGGTGACAGGTTGCTGTATAATTAAGAAAAAAAAAATTGGTGACAATGCTGGCACCGACTTCAAATATAATTATTTTTATTATTTTATAGTCGAGTTAATTATTTTTTAATGTTCAGTACTTACTTTTTTGAAGTCGGTTTTTTAAAAAATATTTTATTTTAGAATTTTTAGAAATTACACTATCACTAACATTAAATTGTTTTCTTTCTTAGAATATTGTATAATTATTAAAAGTCATAGACAAAAGCTAGTATATAAATATCTTCCTCTTTGTCTAAAGTTGGTTATCAACAATATCCAGAAACAAAGCGATAGTAATAGCTGCCAGTGGTTAGCTGTTAGCCTTTGAGGAGTTCCGCTCTTAATATGCGAAATCCAATATCACATTTTGCAGAGTAATAACTAAAGTAACAACTAACCAGTAGCAAATATACTAAATCATGGTGATTTACTACTATCTGTTATAGAGTTGCATTATTCATCTACAGAACTCATCGTCAGACCCTGACCTGACCTGACTTGGTGTTGTTATTTTGCAAAGTAAAAACTACCACTAGCGAATATCTTTAATCATGGTTTATTTACTACTGTCCGATAAGGAGTTCTATTATTTATCTCCAAAACGCATCATCAGACTCTGACAACAATTTATTTTGCAAAGTAACCACTACCAGTGGCAAATATTCTGAAACACATTTAATTTACTACCATCCGTTAAGGAGTTCCATTGTTTGTCTCTAGAACTTATCATCAGACTCTAACCTGGTCGAAGGTGTAGTTATTTTGCAAAGTAACAATTACTAGTAGCACATTTCCTTAACCACTGTTGATGTACTAACATCCATTAAAGAGGTCTATTGTTTATTTCCAGAACTCATCATCAGAACCTGACTTCGTAAGTGGTATAGTTATTTTGCAAAGTAACATCTACCCGTGGAAAATATTTCGAATCATAGTTGATTTACTGCATTTTGTTGAGAAGTTCCATCGTTCATTTCCAGACCTCATCATTATATTTATATGGGACCACACCTAAAATGCCCTCTTTCAAATAAAAAACGAATCATCGAAATGGGTCCACTCGGTAAAGAATTATCGCTAAACATACATAAAAAAAAGATTCCGTCGAATTGAAAACCTCCTTTTTTAAGTTGGTTAAAAATAATAAATGATTGAAGTTATTTACAGTAAGTATACTAAGTCTGGTTGCAGCTTCGGCCGAAGGCAATGTACATAACTTTGGCTTACAAATTCACCTTAAGTTGAACACTAGTGATAAATAACTAAACACTAGTGATATTAATATCTAAAGAAAGAGACGCATATAAGTTAGATTTTGAGTTTCCCAGAAACACCGACTGACTTTAATGACGAGTTTGTAACATCGTAGAATACTTCAATTACATAGAATAATTATAACTAATTTTATAAATGCGAAAGAGAATTTGTTCGTCTTTCTTTCACTCCGCAATAAATCAACGAGATTTTTGTACACAGATAGCTGGTTAACTAGGACATGATACAGGCTACCTTTAATCCTGGGATATTTTATTCCTTTGCGAAAATTCTTGTGTAAAAGGAGAAGTACACAAACAGAATAACGAAGCAACGTCACAAAGGCGTAACAGATAAATGTAATTTTTTGTAATGCAATATAAAAGAGCAACAGAATCACTCCCTTTAATCCTTAATTTAGAAGGAAATTTTTATCTTTATCATTTGTATTATAAAATTACAAAAAAAAGGCTTAGAGCAGTTAATTTCCCGTAATCATTCCAGATAGCGCTGCATGTTTTAATTTTGCGCTACAAGTTTCCAACTGTAACCACGCGAATGAAGCTATGAATAAAAACTAATAAACAGACATTTTTAAGGAGTCTTCTGTATTGAATATATTTGGCTTTAATTATGTAGAAATTCATTATTCACAGTTAAATGAAACTATGCGATGTAGTATTATTTCTACTTTCTTTAAGTTCTTTACCACAACCTAGGTTTCGTTGTATTACAACATCTTCAGGTGGGATATTGGCAAAGATTAACTCTTAGGAAATTAAAGAAAGTAGAAATAATACTACATCACATAGTTTCATTTAATTGTAAAGTCTTCTATAAATAAAGATTCACCGTTGCAATAAAGATACATATTTTATAGTACTGTAAAAAAATGTTATTTACTTATTTTTAATATTTAAAGCAATTAATTCCAGTGCTGCTTCTCCTAAAACATTTAGTTGTGTATTACGATAATTTGGCACAAAACTTATTCATCTTCTCCTTAATCTTTAACTTCCGTTCTCCTTCTTGAGCCAACAACTCAGTAGTGGTTTTGAAGATCTTTTTATATGATTTGAGTCCTCAGAAACCTGTATTCAGGTCGTGAGAAGCCTCTATTCGAGTCCTAGGAAATTCCACTGGAATTGGCTGAAATTTCTTCACCAGAAGTACCTGGAACTTCTTCAGCAGTAATAGCTACAACTCTTCATTCTAAAGCGGAGACCAGAGAGTAAAATTTAAAATTAACCACAGATTCTGTAATCTGTGTATCCAGAAACTAACATTGGATTGATCAGATACGGCATCTCGCTCTCCGCTGATATAAGGGAACAATTAGCGTTCCACAACTTGTTCATATCTAGTGTCTGCTAATTGCTAACTGCTTCTTGTTTGTCTTACTGCGTAGATCTTCCCACATCTGAAAAATTAATCTTAAAAATCAGAACAGCCTGGCTTCTAATATACTATAATTAATACAATATGCCAGCCACTTGTTGGTTTTCATTTGTGTGTGTTTCAAATGTAAATACAATTTCACGCAACTTTTTGCAATATATTCATATTTTTCACAAAACAGTAAAATGAAATGAAGACAAGTGCGTTCCAATTTGTATTTCAAAAGTGCAATATATTATGCGCAATGCGCAACAAAAGTTATAATATATTATGCGCAATGCGCTTGTTTCAATAACATGAAGGTTGAAAAAGTAAATTGAATTATTTAATTGTAGGACATGAAAAAGTGAACACGAATTGAAGTAGTTTTGGGAGTATAATTTTTTTCCAAGAATAAAGCAAAAACGCTTACCTTTAGCCAGTGTTCCAACGCTATGTCTGTCGGTATAACTGTTCGGCAATATTGTGCCATTTTTATTATACAGTATTAATGTCAGTCGAGGTGTAAATTTACCGCTCGGTAAATGTGAGTCATTTTTGACAGACCGCACCAGTAAATCAATCTGATCGGTGGATATATAGCCTGATCCTTTATTTGACTCGCTATTTTTATCAGAAGAATGCAAAAATACAAGAAAGCTAAAAAAGGGTCGTAAGGAGAATCTACGAAACGTATTACAATTGACAGTTAAATACCTGTAAAGGCATAGACAAGAAATATATTTTGTGAACGTCACCATTGCAAAAATAAGTGTCTATTGCCTACCCGAATACAAAATTTATAAACCAATAGAAATGTTTACTGTGTGCGAAATTTTTGTGTCGATATGATAAAAAATGATCTAAATGCTAATATTTTTAATATCTCGAGAGTCATTTTCTGGTACACAATAGCTGCCCTTCACAACTGTGGCTTCCAAATGTCGATTTATCCAATCTAAAGTCTAGACTTTACCCTCTGTAATAATTATTTGTTCCGAACAATGAAAAAGGAGGTTCGTGAAAAGAAATTTGTTAATGATGAAGATTTCGAGGGTATGATTTCAACAATAAAACATTTTTTTTCGACGGTATAAGCAAGTTAACCAAGAGATCTGCTGATAACAGAGTTGAGGGCGAATATATTAAAAAGAAAAAATAACACCATTTTTTTAACCTCCTTTTCTTTCATTCTTTGAACTTTTTGATCTCCCCTCATTAATTCTAGAATAAACCTAGTAAATACTTGAAAGTAAGGAATAGACAGTCGCTAGCAGCATTTAGGAACTGACAGATACTCTTTAAACACCTGACTTCCTATGTTAAGAGTTTCACCACAATTTTCAATACATTAAACAAATTACATAATAATTTCGCTATTAAATGTCTACAAAGCAATCAAAAATACTCTCACGCTTCTTTGGGAATGTGAACTAAGAGTACGTTCTACTAGCCGCTCGCAACGTTCGCGTCCATGACTGCGATCAAACCTATTCCACTAGCTTGTCAACGTTATAACTGTCAGTCCAAGTAGAACGAAATAGGAACAATGTGTATTCGTAACTATGAGTAAATGGCGGGTATAGAATGAAAATTAGAGATTATATTTTTTACTATATTAGAGATTATATTTATTACGTTAGATAATAATTTAGGCTTAGAGTAATTGTAAAAGTGCAATTTAATTTCTATAAAAATTTGGTGATTCTACATTTGCGTCCTTTGGTTTTACCTTTATTTCTATCAATTACATCCCAAAACTGCATAAAGTGATTCTCTCCGTCTATATGTTTAATTTTCAAAGATATTATAAATTTATTTACGTAAATTTCACGTACCAACGTGTCAAAGTGACAGATAAGCGACGGCAACATTGTTCACGACTGCGACGATTGCGTATCGAGGTTGTGAATAATGACGGCATCAAATATATTTTGATCATGACTGCAACGACCACAATCCCCAAGTCGAATGATAAAGTGAGCGTTTTGAGCATTCTAAATGTGTAATAAAGATATGCAGCTAACATTACCATACAAACAATAACACTATAAACTTCAATTATAACATGTGGGTTTGACAGCTTAACATTAAATGAAAACTCAGTTACTAGTTGTCATAAATACTTTAAAATAGTAAAATAAACAATTACTCCAGAAATTAAAGAAAAATTATTTAAACACATTAAATAAAAAAAAATTAAAAATAAAAAAAAATGCCAGTGAAGTGCGTTATAATAACGGGTATTTGACCTGCTGACATTGATTTAACTCCCAGTCTGGGAAAAACCCGCACCTTCATGTCGTCAGCCAGCAAAGGGGCGATAAAAACCCAGACCCTTGCTTGGCCCAGCGAGTGGCACCGAGTCCACTCACCCAACCACAACCTAGTTAGGCCCAGCCTAGGGCCCTAAGATTAGAAACCACTTAAAATCATTCCTATCACTAAACTACTGAATTTTATTAATTGATTTTCGGATGAGAAACACAATATAGAGTATGAGGATTCATTTAATGTCAAAAGGTCAAATCCACATTACACGTCATGTTCATGTCCTAGTAGATTCCCTAATGGTAAAGTTCAACTTGCATAATAAATGTTCTAAACAAAAAAGTAAATTCGATAATCGACACATAAAAATAATTAAGCACACCTTCAGACTTTTGACGGTGATTCCACGAAACGTGATTACGCAGTGCCTGCCTAGATTTACACATTTTGCTACAGAAGCCACATTCATATTCTTGCTTACTGTGCGCGTTGCGTAAGTGATTTGATAAATAAGCCTTGCACTTGAATTCCATGTCGCATTCAGCACATTTCTGTGAATCCGTTCCGTGCTTTCGTTCGTAATGCTTCTTTAATGCGTCTTTGCATGGGTACGTCTTGAGACATTCATCGCATCCGTAGTTACCGTGCTGAGGATCTGCAAGGATTAATAATAAATAATAAGTTGAAAATGAACATAAATTGAAATTTTTGTAACCTTTTTTGTGTACAAATTATCGTACAGACCAACTTATAAAAACAAAAATAAAGTTTAAAGTACAATATATACATATTTAACCCATTGACTCCCACAGTACCTTTTAATTTTCTATTCATGTAAGCCAAGTTTTATTTCTTGTTCCCTTCCCTGAGGCCATCTATTCATTTTTACACTGATATGTTACGAATTTAATCACACTCCTCGGCGAGGAACTGCTAAATTTCAAATAGATTGAGAGAACAATTCAATTTTCTATAGAATGAGAGAACAATTAAATTTTCTATAGACTGAGAGAACAGTTAAATTTTTGAAAGACTGAGAGAACAATTAAATTTTCTATAGACTGAGAGAACAATTAAATTTTCTTCCATATTGCCATCTCCCAATCAATTTAGAATTGTTTATTTCTCAAAAAGGTACCAACCATTTTTTCAGAGCAGAAACACAACATATTTCCTCCAGGAAACATTTCCTAGTAATTTAAAATAATTTGCCAAAAGAATTCCTTTAATAGAACAATATAAGACTCAGTTGCTCCATCCGTCTTATCCCATCAACATGTATACCCCCCTAAATAAGCCACCA
The DNA here is from genome assembly GCA_039881145.1 of Druceiella hillmani. Taxonomy (NCBI): domain Eukaryota; kingdom Metazoa; phylum Arthropoda; class Insecta; order Lepidoptera; family Hepialidae; genus Druceiella; species Druceiella hillmani. Next base: position 15,748,663 of record JAYKKI010000019.1, on the reverse strand, counting down.
TACATACCTACTGGCTTACGGCGGTGACGGCTCAACACGTGCTTACGCAGCATTTGTGTGGATTTGTATATTTTCTTACAGATATCACACTCTAATCGCTGTCTACCGTGCGCGTTGCGCATGTGATTCATTAGATAGGTCTCGCATTTGAATTCCTTGCTGCACTCATTACACTTGTGTGCATCTGTTCCGTGTACTTGTTTGTAATGTTTCATTAGCGTACCCTTATGCAGGTACGTCTTCAAACACTTGTCGCATGTATAGTAATCTAGGTTAGAATCTGTAACAATTCAAATATAATAAAACTATAATGTACTTAGTAAGTGTGTAGAGGGGTAGTCCATAAACCACGTAATGTTTTTTCTTTATTCAAACTTTTAGTAATCACTTTGTTTTACATTAAATTAATATATTTTTTCAGTAATAAAAAATGTTGCGTCCAAACAAGCGCAAGTCAATCATCTATTGACTTTACCATAATGACTACGTCAAACCGTGGAACTCCACAATGACTACGTCAAACAATGGAACTCCATCTGCAATAATTAAGCCAACCACGGAACTTTATTTATCCTCTTCAAGCCACTCAACTTATTCAGACCAATCTGGACTATAAAAATGTACACAATGACTCCTTACTGCGTCAAGCAATAATGCAAGTTAGTTATACCTTACTTACGTCCATTTTAGTATGGGTGACAATGCACATCTTTGAAGCGAAGCATTTGTCATAATGCATACACCATCTATCTTGAAGAAAAGTATGAATGGTTGGGAAGTAGTAGTCCAAAGGAGAACAGAGCAAACCAATTGAAATAGATTTTCTCAGCAGAAAAGATGGAAATACAGTTTTAAAAGCAGCGTCTGGTATTTTTAAAAAATTAACACCTTGTTTGATAGGAGAAGTAGTAATAAACCCATCAATTAAAACTTGACATAAACCATTTCTGTGTAGAGTACATAATTCCATGTTTTGACATTTTACAGTCTGCAATATAACACTCGGCAAAAATTATAATACATATATACAAATATATTACGTACAAAATTATGGAAACTGACAACTGCCACTTTTAATAAATAACGAGTTTTTAAAAATACCTGCAAAAGATATTGTCTCTCTTGTACATGTTCCTTATACCAATCCAGTGGAGGTAGACTTGGTGTCTCTTTATCAGTGCGAGAACTTATATATTCAGCAAAGACATTGAAATTATCAATTACAAACTCTCCATAAGTTAGATAGTACATTTCCAGCGAACTCATAACATTTTATTTCAAGCTTTCGATCTACAGTCTTCCCTTTATTTTCAAAATGCGTCCCAAAGTTTTCAAATGGAATAGCAAAGCTATGTGGCGCTACGAGCTGCTCGACTCTGTTGAAAGGTACGTTAGTAGAAATACACATGGCGTCAAAATTAAAATCTTTTTTTAATCCAAAATAAAAGCATGTGAGATTACTTTTAGTTGTCTTCAGTTTTCATATGGACATCACCACCAATTATCGTGAGAATTTTTTACGATGCTAACGAAACTATCGAGGTTCAAAACTAACAAACTATCAATCAATCTCTCAAATAAATTGTGTGAATGTTAGCTGAAGATGAAGACCATTTCACTTCTTGTGGCTACTTATTATGACTACATAGGTGGGACCAGATAGAACACCACTCCACTTCTTGTGGCTAGTTCTTATGGCTACATAGGTGGGACCAGAATAAAATGCAGCTTCAGATTGACTCATATAACATTTTTTTATGGGTATTCCCATATATAATTCATGGTCTTAAGCAATCCTCCAGTCATGATCTGGAAGCTTGATGGTATTATAAGTGTTTTAGAAACGACTGCTTATTTTACTGCAATAATGTCTATTGGTATTCTCGCTTTATCGTCTTGCGATATGAATGTAACTTTTTTCAGCTCTAAAATAGAGGCAAGAGTTTTAAGGATTTTGATTGAAAGCAGTTCTGGATGGTTGATCCACATGAACTTTATGTAGATCAAATTTTAGTCTGCGGAGGTTCATAGAAACAGTGATAATGTGTCTTTGGGTTCTAATGTGCTTGCGTTTCGGGGTAACAGATGCAAATGTGTATTCAGATATTTCAAATCCCATTACATTGAGTTGCTTCTGAAACTGACTCAAAGTTCTGCGACTGATTCTTCTCTATGTCGATAATGAGCTGCTATTCTGAACACAGCCAAATCTGCAATCACCTTCAAAAGTTCGTGCTAATTTTCATCCGAACATGGTCCTCCTGCATTTTTCGGAACGTCTTTGCCATTCTTTCAAAATGTAAACGTGTTTTCCACATACCTGTCGAAGTGTTATTTTTACCTTGTCATAATATTTTTGTGGACATTCGGCTCTAGTTTGAGTACTTCCCATTTTATTTTTTTTGCATTTAATCTCAGATACAATTATCGACCAATTTATTAGCTAGACCTATATTTCTTGCTACAATTACAGCGTATAGTAACTATCGCTCAAGGACGATAATGTTTATTTAAATTAATGTTTGGGCAATTTTTACATGCTAATAATAACAATTAGGTAGAGCGTTTCGTCAAGGTTATTATTTTTATCACGAGTTACATCAAGCTGGGAAGAATCTGTAATTTATGTTATAAATTATTCAGTGTGCGAAAAAAACAAAGTTTTATTTAACCGTTTTAGCGCCATGGTTTTTTACACATATATACTTAAAAATACCAAAGAAATCTTTTGTTTTTGATGTCATTTACCCTTGTCTGGAAAAAAAAACTGTATCTCTTCCAAAAATTATGCAATTTTAATAATTTTTTCGGTGTTTTCTTAATAAAAACTTGAACAAGGATAGTAAAATACAAAGAAAATTATGGAAATATATATTGTGAACAAAAATTTAAATCAAGGTCACGTCGTATTTCCGCAGTCCAGTACATTCTCCATATTAGCAAAATAATTGTTATCGTCACTATTATCACTATTACTCAAAATTTGCATTACGCCAAATTGTGAGCGCACCACAATGTCACTCCCACTATCACTTTCTTCACAACTTGAAAAACAATCATTTTCACTCGAATTATTTTCGTATTCCGACATTATGGGTTAAAAATTTTCTTTTACTGGATCCTTCTTATATTGTAATTACTAATAATATTATAATTTGAACTTTATGTAACACGTAGAAAGACAAAAAATTAGCGATGCGTGCAAGCGACCCCGTGCGCTAAACAGCAACTTATTTCGCGAGCGCCATCATGTTCGTGGCAAATTTAGTTAATACGCACACGAGCACGATAGCTCTCGTCGGCACTCAAACGGTTAAACAAATAAAACGTAAGCGAATGGTTATACGTACCTGTGACTACAGTCAATGAAATATTATCAGTCTCAGTTTTAACGTCTATATATTTGTGTAATCAACATTTGAAACAATTGCTAGATTCACTCATCATCTATGTTTTTGACACTGAATTAATCTGAGTATGAGCGAGACGACTATAATTATTAATTACTAGTTTCTCCTGTCTTTACTGAAGCAATACTACTAGGTGATGGTGACAAAGAATTTGCCTCATCCAATACCTTACACTGAAAAACCTTGGTGTATAGCGTGAGTGCCATAATTCAAGAGCTGAATAAATAAAGGATCATAATTAACAACGAAATGTGAAACAATATCTTTTTTACGTATTTATATTATACAATATATTATATATATAATTACATTGTATTATATATTATATATATAATTACAATCATATTATTATGATCGCATTTGTTGTTAGTTATTACGTATTCTCTGTTCAATATAGAAGGAAATTAATAATAGGTATGACTGTTTCACTACTGGACAAAGACCTCCTCTCACAAACTGAGATGATTCAAGTCTACGCCACCACGGAACCCAGCACAGTTTAGAGGAGACAGGTATGTGACTAACTGCCGCAAGAATTTTTGAATCTTCTGCCGATAATTGTGGTAGTCGTCTTTTTTAAAATGAAAAAGACGAATACCACAATTATCAGCAACCCAAACTAACAGCTTAACGTGCTTTCCGAAAGACACAAACATTCGAAATTGTATGCCACAAAGCAGACGCTAAGAATGACAACAATGACTGCCCTTTAAAAGCGTGATCAGTTTCATTCACTGCATTTTAGTTGGATCACAAACGCGCATTAATATGCAATATTATAAACAAATATTCCATTCCAAATGGAAGCTGACCTTAAATTAAAAAACTCATTTCAGACTGACCGCAATGACCACTCCTTAACATGACGACCGTTACAACCATCGTGTTTCTCTTACATTATGAAGGCACATATTTACATGACATTAAAAAAGTGAACTCTTACTATAGATTGAAAAATTCATGTCAGATGGACCACAATGACCGCTCCTTAACTTTACAAATACCGCCCTTCATTTGCATCATGAATACACAAATTCAATATAACGCTACATTTAGTAAGTGAAAACTTACCATAGATTGAAAAAACTCATCTCGGACTGAGTGCAATGACTGCTCTTTAACACTGTGGTTGTTACAAACACCATGTTTGACTTGTATCACGAATGCCTAAATTAACATGATGACCGTTACAACCATCGTGTTTCTGTTACATTATGAAGGCACATATTTATATGACATTAAAAAAGTGAACTCTTACTATAGATTGAAAAATTCATCTCAGATGGACCACAATGACCGCTCCTTAACTTTACAAATACCGCCCTTCATTTGCATCATGAATACACAAATTCAATATAACGCTACATTTAGTAACTGAAAACTTACCATAGATTGAAAAAACTCATCTCGGACTGAGCGCAATGACTGCTCTTTAACACTGTGGTTGTTACAAACACCATGTTTGACTTGTATCACGAATGCCTAAATTCAATATAATGCTACATTAAAAACAAAATAGAAGTCTACCTCAAATTTAAAGACTCCTTCCAGAGTGACTGCAATAACCATTCCTTAACAAAATGACCGTTACAACCATCGCATTTCTGTTACATTATGAATACACAAATTCAAAATATAACACTACATTTAATAAGTGGGAACTTACCATAGATTGAAAAAATTCATCCAGACTGAGCGCAATGACTGCTCCTTAACACTGCGATTGTTACAAACTCCGCGTTTCAGTTGTATCACAAATGCACAAATTCAATATAAAGCCATATTAAATACAAAATCGAAGCTTACATTAAATTGAAAGAATAATTTCAGATTGACTGTAATGACTGCTCCTTAACACATGATCGTTAAAAACACCGCGTTTCCGTTATATCATAACGCTGAAATTCAGTGTAACACTACATTAAGTAAGTGGAAATTTATCATAATTAATAAAAAAAATTAATCTCAAACTGACCGCAATGACCGCTCCTTAACATTACGAACATTGCGTTTCAGCATAAATTCAATGTAACTTTATATTAAAAACAAAAGGGAAGCTTACTTTAAGTTGAAAGACACATTTCAGAATGACTACAATGCCCACTCCTGAACATAATGATAGTAACAAAACTACGTTTCCGTTACAACACGAATACAGGAATTCAATATAAAGTTACGTTAAAAAAATAGAAGCAGAAGTAATTAAAGGAAATTGTGTATGGTTCAAGCTTTTTTCTCCAAAATATTCTGTCGATACAAAGTTCTAAGATTATTTATTTCTTCTTTATATTAAACAGCTGAATACTTTTTTTTGCTTCGCTCCATGTCTCTACAATATCTTTTTGACACCGTTCCATTTCTTTTTGGTATCTTCTTGTATGTGTTAAATTAAGCATTATACAAATCTCCCTCTTCGGAGATATTATTCTTATCTCTATTAATTCGAAGTCCGTTTGTGGAGATAGAATAAGGGACCACACATTAATATCACTTTAATAAATAAAAAACTTATCGACAAAAATATCAGACATATATATGCAGTGTACGATAATGAAAGTAAAAACTTGTTGAAAGTAACGGTTCCTTTTCCGTTTCCCATTTTATTGCCTCTTTGATACCTGTTTTAAACAATAAAGTGATACAATTACTCGTAATAATACGTTTTTTCGAGTAAGAATTTTTGCTTAAAATCCTAAACTGATATAAATTTTAGAAAACAAATAAAATTATGTTATGCAAAATGTTAATGCATCATGTCAATCGATATTACAAATAAAACAAAGCTATTGTGATATTTGAACATTAACAACTCGAGTAAAAAAGTGTTACGCATAGTTTTTTACTCGAGTAGTTTTTTACTCGAGTAAATATTTGAAAATATTTGAAAAATCAGACGTGTATTCTTAGATCATAACGCTTGGTGTTTTAAAATATAACAAACAATTGCTACCAAAAAAAGTGACAACAATCAACTCCTATTTACTGTATAAGAGAGAAAAAGTGTGAAAATAATATATATATATATATATATATATATATATATATATATAACCCATCCCTCTTCTTGTAACAACATGTCACCCCACACAAACCCTCAACAGAGTTATGTGGTTCACATCCCTTAATGTTAGACATAACATACTGACGTTATTTAAATGATATAAGGACTATGCAAGAAACAGAGGTCTTAAAACCGATTTTTTGGTTACACGTTTAACAATATCAATGAACAATTTTATCGACAGAATACAGTAAATGTCATTGAATGTGGAGTTTACGTCACGATTAAATATGAGATTAAATTTTTTCAAAATTATTAACTAAAAACTTTTTAAAGATTTTTATTATATAACATACTACACCACATATACAGGCATTATCAATCATTTTAGGTGATATAATTTTGATCGATTGCGATGGATACGCGCTGGAGACATCACAAGAAAAAGTGACAGCAATGTAACCAAAAATTCATTGTTTCCCACCAGATGGCACTGACAGCATCTTGCACGGTCTCAATAACAAAAATTGTTTTCTAAGAATACTCTATAGCTGAAATAATAAATTTTTCAATAACAACATTTTTTTTTTCTATTATAATTTCATTTTAACATTGCATCGTCATAAACTCGGAAATTTTCATTATCATAATATTGAAAAAAAAAGACTTGAGAAAAAGGTTGAATTAACGGATTTTTTTTGCCGTGAAATAATACTGTATCACTCAATATTCAAAACCGAATAAGGGATTTGCATAGATGATATCATGCGATGCCCGGTATGCGTGTACTGCGATCACTCTTGGATTAACGTTAAAATGGTGAATCTTGAGAATGGGATGGGATAAATAAAGTTTTATTGGTTATAATTATCTTATTTTATACTGAGAGGAGCCCATAAAACCCAGCTTGCCTTATAAATTTAACAACAGGCTGTCCATACAGCCGATTTATTGCCACAATAGCAATCTCATCAAACAGAACCCAAAAATTCACAAAACCACTTTCTAAACGAAAAAAAAATTGTAGCAATTCTACAAGTAAGAATTTGGCCTACAGTTTTAATCCCTGTTTCAGAGATAAAACTGTGTCATAATAATGACTAAGGGCTGCTTTGAATAGTTTCTTTCACTAGTACTTCCAATACTTAGCCAATTTTTATCGGCTAAAACAATACTAGACAATTTTCTCCATTTCTGATAAACAAATAATGCTCTGACGTTCACATATAAGAAACCAACAGCACTCATTTCTGTCAACTGTGGCCTGTGAGAACTTTTGACATGTACATTTCTCGCACTGTTTTTATTCTTGTTTACTGTAATACGTAATACAACCCAACCATGCAATGCATAATACAAGCCTTGCCATCAACCTAACACACCACTGAATAGTGGATTGGATTGATAACAAGGCATACGGCCTTTGAAGGCGCAGCGCACTGTAGGGACCCCCAGGTACCATTCCCGGTGGTTCGTTAAGCGGAGCTGGACTGGTGTTATGGTTGGCTATAAGAGATTACTCTCGTAGCAATAAGTCCCCATATGTATCAATTAGATACGTCAAAGTAGATAAATAAAAACCATGATGTGAACGAAATCCTTCTCACAAATGTAAGACATTTACAAAAATCATATATGCACTTATTACAAAATAGCAGCACTTATTACAAATTCACTCAAACGGGTGAATGATTGTGATCTTCGTAATATTCCTGTTCAATACATCCCTTTTGCTTAATAGCATGTGGCAACCATTCATACTGGGACAGTTACAAAGACCCGGAGGAAACGGATTCACATATATGCGCTGATTTCAACACATAATTGAAATGAAAAGCTTATTTATCAAGCCACTTACGCAAAATACACAGTAAGCAAAAATACAAGTATGATGTTTGTAGCAAAGCCTATAAATCAAGGCAGGTGCTGCGTAATCACATTTTGGAGAATCATCTTCGAAAATTGAATTATTTTTGGATCCAACATCACTGAGAGACACATTTCTTAAAACTTATAAAAATTTTACATATTTTTCAATTTTTTTCTTTTGTATTGGTCATCTTTTCCTGCCTCTTTTCATTAAAAATCACTATGTCCATGCGTAAGAATTTCATTTATATTTATTATAGTTTTTATACCACACACAAACCCTAACCTCAAATTGTGATTGGCTAGAAGAGATTGTTCTAGAGGCAATAAAGCCATCATATATACTCTATTAAATACATAAAAGATGTTGATACGTGACTATGTCTATAAATTATTTATTTACGTATTATTTAGTATATCTTAGGGGTGTAATATTTTATAAAATCTTCAGCTTTGTGAAAAATCTGTATAAAATCGGTATTTAGCCGTATTCAAGACGTTATTTTGAAATTCTCTTTCTGAAGACAGTAACCTCCGCACAATATTTATCTGGGTGCAACAATTTCCCTATCATTACCAGAAACATCATTTGCTTAATCGTAGGTAAATTATCGGTGAAAATAACATATAAAGGGGTTCACAGGATATTACTGTTTGCGGACAGTAAAACACCGTTTAATGTGGTTGACACGTTGCTGTGAAAATAACATATAAAGGCGTTCACAGGATGTTACTGTTTGCAGACAGTAAAACACCATTTAATGCGGTTGATATGTTGCTGTGAAAATAACATATAAAGGGGTTCACATGATATTACTGTATTACTGTTTGCAGACAGTAAAACACCGTTTAATGCGGTTGATGCGTTGCTGTGAAAATAACATATAAAGGAGTTCACAGGATATTACGGTATCCGGACAGTAAAATACAGTTTAATGCGGTTGATATGTTGCTGTGAAAATAACATCTAAAGGGGATCACAGGATATTACTGTTTGCGGACAGTAAAACACAGTTTAATGCGGTTGATATGTTGCTGTGAAAATAACATATAAAGTGGTTTACAGGATATTACTGTTTGCGGCCAGTAAAACACCGTTTAATACAGTTGATACGTTGCTGTGAAAGTAACATATAAAAGGGTTCACAGAATATTACTGTTTGCGGACAGTAAAACACTGTTTAATGTGGTTAATACGTTGCTGTAAAAATAACATACAAAGGAGTTCACAGGATTTTATGGTTTGCGGACAGTAAAACACCGTTTAATGCGATTGATACATTGCTGTAAAAATAACATATAAAGGAGTTCACAGGATATTACGGTATCCGGACAGTAAAATACAGTTTAATGCGGTTGATATGTTGCTGTGAAAATAACATCTAAAGGGGATCACAGGATATTACTGTTTGCAGACAGTAAAACACAGTTTAATGCGGTTGATATGTTGCTGTGAAAATAACATATAAAGGGCTTCACAGGATATTACTGCTTGCGGACAGTAAAACATCGTTTAATGCAGTTGATACATTGCTGTGAAAATAACATATAAAGTGGTTCACAGGATATTACTGTTTGCGGACAGTAAAACACAATTTAATGTGGTTGATATGTTGTTGTGAAAATAACATATAAAGTGGTTCACAGGATATTACTGTTTGCGGACAGTAAAACATAGTTTAATGCGGTTGATACATTGGTGTGAAAAGAACATATAAAGTGGTTCACAGGATATTACTGTTGCAGACAGTAAAACACAATTTAATGCGGTTGATACGTTGCTGTGAAAATAACATATAAAGGAGTTCACAGGATATTACTGTTTGCGGACAGTAAAACACAATTTAATGCGGTTGATATGTTGCTGTGAAAATAACATATAAAGTGGTTCACAGGATATTACTGCTTGCGGACAGTAAAACACAGTTTAATGCGGTTGATACATTGGTGTGAAAAGAACATATAAAGTGGTTCACAGGATATTACTGTTTGCAGACAGTAAAACACAATTTAATGCGGTTGATACGTTGCTGTGAAAATAACATATAAAGGAGTTCACAGGATATTACTGTTTGCGGACAGTAAAACACAATTTAATGCGGTTGATATGTTGCTGTGAAAATAACATATAAAGTGGTTCACAAGATATTACTGCTTGCGGACAGTAAAACATCGTTTAATGCAGTTGATATGTTGCTGTGAAAGTTACATATAAAGGGGTTCACAGAATATTACTGTTTGCGGACAGTAAAACACTGTTTAATGTGGTTAATACGTTGCTGTAAAAATAACATACAAAGGAGTTCACAGGATATTATGGTTTGCGGACAGTAAAACACCGTTTAATGCGATTGATACATTACTGTAAAAATAACATATAAAGGAGTTCACAGGATATTACGGTATCCGGACAGTAAAATACAGTTTAATGCGGTTGATATGTTGCTGTGAAAATAACATCTAAAGGGGATCACAGGATATTACTGTTTGCGGACAGTAAAACACAGTTTAATGCGGTTGATATGTTGCTGTGAAAATAACATAAAGGGGTTCACAGGATATTACTGTTTGCGAACAGTAAAACACTGTTTAATGCAGTTGATACATTGCTGTGAAAATACATATAAAGGGGTCACAGGATATTACTGTTTGCGGACAGTAAAACATCGTTTAATGCGGTTGATACGTTGCTGTGAAAATAACATGTAAAAGGGTTCAATTGTAAAACATTTATCACAATATTAAAAAATTAACAAAGTGGTGAACAAAAATGTATTATATTATAAAACTTACAAAATTTTCTTAACGTACATACATATACCATTGAATATTACATATCAGGTAATTAAAACAAAGGGGCCAATTGTAGATAGGAACACGCACAAGTGGGTTTCCATAGTTGCTCACATCTCTTAACCTTGCTGATGCAAGTTAACCAAAATAAGTTCATTTCGAAGTTTTAATCAATTAAGTTTACAATTTGTTTCCGGTCTTTCAAATGCATGGTTAAAAAATTAGAGTGGTTTGGGGAAATATTGCATACCATTTTGTCGCACATTTTCACAAACGAAACTTAAAAGTGGAAAGTGGTAAATAGAACCTAAACATCGCTTTAAAAGATTTTTCTAATAATATCCCACACAATGAAGTACACTAAAAAAAATTTTGTTGTCAGCATTTCTCATTAAAGAGAGTTACATTGAACAATTGGAAAAAAAAATATTTGCTATATATCAGCAATCCTTCAAGCGTCTCCGACCCAGATCTGGGTCAGAACCCACTACTGCTACTGAAATGTTCAATGAGATAAAAATATAGACAATTATATATCATAGGAATGAAATAATCTGTAGACATAGTTATTTTTGCAACAATAACATAATTTTTTACTAGGATAAGTGATTTCTTTATTTATTATTGCTTTCATTTGTCGTATTTTGTGTACGGAATTGAGATGGCCCACGAAAACCTTAACGATAACAAAATTTGTTATTAGGATAAGTGATTTCTTTATTTACCTATAATTATTGTTTATACTTTTTTATGGTAACAATGACAATTGCATATAAATAATAAATTTTGCTTTATAATTCTTTTTTCTTAAAAAAAAAATGGAAGTATTCCCCTGTTTTTCAATATTTTTTAAATTCATAAATACATAAGTGTGATGAAAATACTTCAATTATTTTCTATTTACACTTTATAAAAATGATGGGCAAAGTTGCAACTGGCACACACGCAGAAATTATGGAATTATAATCCATATAATAAAAGATGAAATTTTAAAGATTTCATATTTGACAATGGTACCCTATAAACCGCCAAAAACAAAATCAAATTTATTTTAAACATAAGACGCTAATGCTAAATAGTTTATTTTCTTAATAAAAATTGTCTAGTCTTTTAAGTGGTTTTCGTTCAAGACTTTCTAAATAACCACATAAAAATGAAATAGCGTTAAATAAAATTGTAGTACATGGTGCATTACCGTGTAGTATAATATCAAACCTAAGTTCTCAGAGGGATAACATTAGTGACCATACCCACCTGCAAGACTGTCACGATGAAGGCTCAAAACGTGCTTCCGCAGCATTTGCTTTGATTTGCACGTTTTCTTACAAACATCACACTCGTACTCTTGATCACTGTGAGCATTGCGGACGTGATTCGCTAAATAGGTTTTGGCCTTGAATTCCTTGTTGCACGCCCCACATTTGAGCCAATCTGTCGCGTGTACTTGCTTGTGATGTTTCATTAACGCAACTTTGGACTGCAATATCTTTAAACACTTGTCACATCTAAATTGCTTGTGGTCAGATTCTGTAACAACTAAAGCAATGCAGATAAGAAGCATGTGTCTATTTACAATCAAACATAGCGTTCTATTATAATATCCTCTTTGAAATGACTAAAGAGCTCTTGCTTAATTGGGGAAGTAAGTGCTTCGATGGGTACCATTTTGAAATACACTAGATATGAATGGATATTTACTTACCATTCTGACTGTCTTCAGCAAACTCTACCTCAACTTGACTACACAAGACTTGATCATTCTTAACATTACAGAGGCCTCTTTCATCATCTTCTTTGTGAACATCACCTTCTTGTTTAATACGTGTCTGGAAACCGATTAATGCTTTACATGTATGCACTCAATACATTGGTGCCAACTAATGTGAAATTAGAGCTGTCAAACAAGAGAAGAAACTAAGTACGTGCACCAATCGACATTTTCCCATTATTACAGTAGAGTAGATTCCCAGGAAAGATGCAAAACATCTGATGCTGTAGAAGGAAGTAGTTGATTGATATGTATGAAGAAACCTTGTGGAGGAGACCAAGGGCTTTGGAATTGGCACAGTGTTATAAGGTCAGATGTTATAAGGTTTAAGGCACAGTGTTATAAGGTTCTTATAAGGTTGTTATAAGATGTTATAAGGCACAGTGTTATAAGGTCAGATGTTATAAGCTTTAAGGCACAGTGTTATAAGGTTCTTATAAGGTTGTTATAAGATGTTATAAGGCACAGTGTTATAAGGTCAGATGTTATAAGCTTTAAGGCACAGTGTTATAAGGTTCTTATAAGGTTGTTATAAGATGTTATAAGGCACAGTGTTATAAGGTCAGATGTTATAAGCTTTAAGGCACAGTGTTATAAAGTTCTTATAAGGTTGTTATAAGATGTTATAAGGCACAGTGTTATAAGGTTCTTATAAGGTTGTTATAAGATGTTATAAGGCACAGTATTATAAGGTTTATTATGGAAATGAAAATGCCAGAATTATATGTACAAATATCAAACATGCTTTATAGTGATATGTAAATTTTCAAATCAAAATTGGTAATGTCGAATCTTGATGAAAAAAAAGAAATAATTTTTTAAGTTAACGTTAAAATATTTCTTATTTCAGCTTTCTATAACAGAAGCCTAACTTTATAACATTGTTATAATAATTGTATTTTTCTATTATTGTTACTAAACTGCAATAAAATTCATATTAGTTTGATGACAAATGACAGTTCTGGAATGATGAAGATTATGTTCAAAGATTCTATTCGATGACAATTATGTTGTATTTACCCAAATACACTGGTCAGTTTGATGATCAAAAATATATAAGCTACAGGTGTGTGATAGGAAAATGGCTGTCTTGTTACTATCGTTGCTATGGGGATATTATTGCATTGACAGTTCAAGATTTGCATGTCAATCTTGTATTGTGTGGTTTATTTTAAATTGTTGTCCTTGTACTTAATTATGGGACACAAATTACTTTCATCCAATAAATTCGCAACAATTTGTTTATTAAAAAATGAAATCAGCGAGAGACTTACGTAAGAGTGTTATCAAATCTAGAGCATTTAAATCACTACATAATTTACGTGCACAAATTGGCAATGAGTAAATTTTCTTAGCGGCCATTAAGAAGCTAATGTATAAAGACATATAAGACCTATAAAGAAACTTTTTAAGCAGCTAACTTTTTTCATTAACAATTTTGCTACAGTTTTCGATATTTTGGACAAATTATATAATAATTTCAATATTAGTCTCCTACAAAGTAACCAAAAATATTACTACATCTCTTCACAAAGTCAAACCATATTTTAAAAATGATCTAGAAAAATATACATGTATAATCTTACCTACTATACAAAATAATGGTGCTATAACCTTCACTTATATATCATACATTAGTTTCAAAACACGCCACCAGGGAACTATTTGTTGGCAATATAGGCATATAGATAAATAAAGTAAAATATGAAGTTTCAGTGACTGTACGGTATTTCATCTATGTAAAGCAAAAAACATTTGATGTTACATCAACAAACTTTTTATTTATGTCACAGTTTATACATGTTGTAATAAAAAATTAAGCCAAGACGCATAATTCGTGTTTGAAGCATTTGGTATAAAATACAGTAGGTAAGTATAGCACCTAAAAAAATTAATTCACCATGATGTGACTCCAAATTGGTCACTAATTCCTCTGAAAAACAATATTGAAATACCACTCTCTTTATTTGTCGTTGTTAGTGTTTTCAAATTGGTATTACCATAATTTTTTTAAACCTTTATTTCTGTATTTTCTGGAATCAAAATGGAGGGGGCATGTGTGAGTCCAGCCATGTCAAACCATCTGATTGCATAATTTTTTATAAAGAAATAAATGATATGAAATAGAAACAATATATATTGTTACAATTTTCAAGAAAATGTACTTTGCATGAAATAAAAATTAGCCTCAGTATAGACAGTCATTATTGAGGTTAATTGTACCTGAACGTTTTGGTACTGCGAGTCCATGTGCTGGAGTACAGTAGGTCCAATATCAATATCATTGTCTTCTGGCTCTTCTTTAACATGAACCACGTTGACCTGGTTCAAATTGTTTGCAGCCACATTCGTAACTGGTAGTTGAGTGGCTTGAACACATTGTTGCATGTCCATATCTGTGGAAGGCGTTCAGAATGATTGTTCAGTTATTACCATATAATACAAGGGAATAATAGCCGTATTTTAAAACGAAATAAAAATGCACTTCAGATTATTCATCCCATTACACAATAATGCAATAATTGGGTATTTGACTAAATTTTTTTTTATTTCATTAATCATAATTTCAAGGTACAAGCTGATGAAGAGTGAAAAATTTTTTTAATAATCTTAAAAATTGACCGAGTTATAAAAGTTTAAATTTAACCTTTAGACAAGGACGGCAATACTGTGTTGTGAGGTCATTTTTAATATTTCACATTATATTCTACAAGAGGAAAAGTGACAAGGATATACCCAACTCTATCCGTATTAGAAGCCTGTAACTGGCATATATCGTTACAAATGTGAATTAAACTTTAATACAATGGATATGGGATTCCACCATAAAATTAGAAATATAGCAAAGTGTTAAAGTATTACACATTTTTGTTTAAACATTAAAGTTATGAATAATATAATTTGCTTGGTATAAAGACACAATAACGAGTAGTCATTGTTGTGTCTTTCTTTGCCGCTTTTGTTATAATACATAATTTTTCACTCTATAAAGTTTCAAATATACATAATTGTAAATTTATGCAATATGCATTTTAACACATCACTTTTGTTCTTTTAGAACTCACTATTAATTTGCAATTTTTTTTATTAGGTTGGCTAAAAAGTATTGAGCGCTTTTTTGAAAATTATCTGGAAAATACGAGACTGTTCTAGAAGCTTCCATGATTGAAGATATATATAGGGTGCAGCACGCTCTCACTGATTCAGTGGTAACTAAGACGCTGCACTGTTAAAATGTATAAATTATGGATGATATTAACAGGCATGTGAGACGCAGTCTACTCTGTGAGTACCACTCTGGTCACTTTGCTGCCAAAGCTAGGCGTAACATATGCCAACGCACAGCTCCTGGAGCAATATCTGAAGCTATTGCAAAACAATGGTTCGCAGTTTCGCAACGGCGATTATTCCATGAGTGATCAACCATGCTCTGGCCAGTGGAATTGAATAGTGACAGGTTAACATTGTTAATTGAAGAAGATAGCTATTTGACGTCACGCGTTGCTAGAAACTGAACTCAGATGCTCCTATGAAATTATAGAGAATCATTTACAGCGTTTAGGAATAAGTTTCAAATGCAGTGTGTAGGTACCACACGAATTTAGCCCAGATCAAACATAGCCAAAACCCAGTCCTCGTATAGAGAATGAGACTCACCTTAAAATTTTGGATTTGGTTGGACACAAATCCCCCACCCGCCATATTCCCCAAAACCTTGAACCCACTGATTATTGTTCATTTAGATCACTCAGCGAAAACTTACGACTTAAAAACGTCTTACGCAAAAAAACTTTGATGTAGGCCACCCATGACAGTTCATAGACCAATTATTTCATTCCAAGCCACCTGAATTTTATACAGATGGTATCCCTGCCAGTGCATTGGAGATATGTGGTACAAAATGATGGTGATTATTATATTAACGATTTATTAATTTTAAACTGAAAATAAAATAAAAAATTCACCTATTAACCAACCCAATATTTCAATGCTCGCGTAAATCAATTTCATTTCATTTAATTATGTATTTGCATTAATATGAAGGTTTTCTTCATTCTTTGAAAGAATTTTTGTCAATATTGATTAATGTTAGATTTTTATTCACCAGTATCTGTATTTTATTTTATCTGATGGAAAATACAATTATTTTCATATAATATCTTCCAGAAATAGGTTCTACTTAAATTTAAGTCAAATTTGGCTGAAAAAAATTGGTTTCAGGGTGAGAGATATAAAAAAATGGAACTTCTAAATGTCTCTACGAAAAGATCCTCAAACTTGTAAGAGAAGTACAGTTGTCCCTCGTTATTTGCAGCTTTGCTCTTTGCGGTTCTGAATATTTGCAGTTTGTGATTGCAATAATATCTATTTATTGAAGTCTACCATAATGGTACTGGCACAAACAAATAAACACGCATGCCCGCATATATAAGCATCCACAAATGCACGAACACATGCAGCGTGCCTGTACTCATGTCTACAGTCAAAACAGAAAAAATTCAACGAGCCAATAGCGGAAAAATTGTTACACATCAGAATGCTTTGCTAATGGAAGGAAATTATGGAAGAAACAGAAAGCGATATATTGTTCCAAGCTTTTTTCTTATGCAAAGTAATCAGTTTATGAATACATTTAACTTACATAAATAATTTCATAATATTTTTTAATTACGTAGATTAATTTAATTCAACGTATGAAGTGGGCTAGCCATTTAATTAGAATGAAGAAAGATAGAACGACAAAACAAATTTTTCTTGCCAAACCAACTGGCTCAAAAGGACGAGGAAGACCCAAATTAAGATGGGCAGGCTTGCCTACAAAGTGTTTTCGACGCTCTCAACATAACAAAACCGTGGCGCTCAGAAAGAGGGCTTGGAACAGTCTGCTTGAGAAAGCCAGGGTCCACCGAGGACTGTCGAGCTCTTGATGATGTTGATGAGATTAATTTAATTATATTTTTACTAGCGTGACCCGTGCGAAGTCTTCGCATTATTTATTCCATTATGAAGCTCAGATGACAGATCAAACAAATATTTTACTAAAATTGACATATAGAGGCGCAAGTATCAAAAGCATTGAGCTAGAGCGCCACTTTATTTATACGCGAGTGGATTTGAAATTGAACAAAAATTTTACCGACCGTCAATCATATTGACGTCGAGCCGTTAGATGGCAGCATCGCTGTTTTGTGTATATAATTTTAATAATTAATTAATTTGCAAAAACAATAGCAATAATAAATTTTTTAGTTGTGGATGCCGTTAGTGTGATTGTGGTGGATATATATGATGATGATGATGATGATGATTATCTATAATTTTAGGCCAAAAATACTTTATAAGAAAAAATATTTAACACGATACAATCAGGTTTCTCCTCATTGTATGAAACTTCATTAAACCTATATCTTTATTTCGATTCAGTGTCTTGATTTTCACGGTTATATTACTCCGACTAATTTTAAGGGGCCTCACCCGGATATACAGTAAAGGGTTGCTCTATTACGTTGTTAATATATTACAAATTACCCATAATATATCCAATTATCAACATTGGTTTAAAACATGAGGTTACTTTGATTAAAAATAATGATATTTTCGCAAATATACACACAATTCCACAAATTTACTGCTTATTATTAAAGGAACAAGTCTCCGTTTCACTTATTTTCATAAAAATTTGTTTGCTTTTGGCTTTATACCTTCATATCCTTTTGTCCCTAAAATTAAGATCCAAATATTCAGCCACAATCAACAAAAAATTACGTAGTTGATATATTTAGTTTATCGAAGAAATTTGATTACAACTATAACAAATAATTATATTAAAATTATCATCAGATACCAAGTAGTCTCTAAAATGTCAACAATTGCTTCAATGGCTGATTTCAAATTAGTCCAGAACCGTATTCTGTCACAAAAAGAAATTGTCTTTGAAATAGTTTTGAAAAGTTTATAAAAATAAGTTTATGAATAGACAAAACTATTAAGTATAATCGTACTTGCTGGCCTATTCGTCGATATTATAATGTGCGAATCGATGTGATGATGAACAGAGCTCTTGGTATTATTAATAAATGATGTACCGAATGATTCATCGATGACATTAGTTACTGTACATGTGGAAGGTGCCGCGGTGTCAACAGCTGATTGACTGATGCTAAAACTGAGTGCTTTTCGTCGTAGATAGTTTTGTCTATTAATTTCAGATCGAGTTTTAAGGGACAATCTGTTGTTTTTGAGACAATAGATACGGTCAAGCTGACGTGCTTTTCTTCTTTGATAATTTTGTCTATTTATTTCGGATCTAGTTTTATTTGGCCTTCGATTTTTTGCATGGTCATTATTTTCTGCTGTATTTATTGAGAGTTCAACTTTATTTTCTACAGCACTTGTCAATGGTCCAGCAGCCTCATCATGTGACTGAATCAGACTTATCTTCAGCGTCACCTGTTGTTGTAAAATAGGTTGTTGACTATTTTGTCCATTCATTTCAGGCCGAACATTCACTAGCAATTTAGAATTCTGAAGATGCTTTCTTTCCTTTTGACTTTTTTCTGATTTCTCTAATGAAGTTTTATCCATTTTAAATGTTTACTAATTATATTAAAAGCAATTTAAGAATTTTAAAAATGTTTAGATTTGTAAAAACAAATCAATAATGAAGGTTTTGAAAAGAGAGATTAGTAAGGGGTTAATTTAATTAGTAATATAAATTATATACTTTAACTAAATTGTGTAGGAAAATTAATTTTAGTCAAAATGGAAGTTAAACCATTTTAATTCGCTAATTTAAACATCGATTTCCAGTATTCTTAAATAACAATTGGACGAGTATTATAATATTCCACCCATTAACAATGAATACGCTGTACGCGTTCTAAAAACTACTACCAGTACTAAAACTATACAATTTATATTACTTATATTGTACTTTTAATATAAAATATACTTCGGAATGTACACAATGATAAACGGTGGATAAAGTACGAACTTACTTCTCAAGTCTGTATTTTCAGGTCTGACATTAAAGTTCTACTACAATTACTACTACAAGATTTTCTACTACAAGAACTAATTTTTTTCCAAACAGAATGATCTTCTATTTTAGAACAAATTACAATTACAGCCTACACAAAATAAGTGAACAACCATCAGTAAACTCTTTTCCAGTGGTCTATTTACTTCTTTGACAGTTCGAAAATGTCAAATCAATAGACAGTTGCATTCTTTTTACTTTTTCTGTAGCCTTGGAAACTAATCATCTTTTGACCGTATTGTCAATAAAAATCCATATTGTTGGTTCATATCCATATTGTCAGTAAAAAAAATTAAACAATAAATAAAAGAAAAAATTATGAACGTGAAACGCTTTTCAAAGTTATATTTAGAATAAAGATTGTTCAATTTTATAAAATGGATTTTCATTCCAAAAATCCGTTTATTAACATTTAATATTAAAATTATCGATTGTACCAAATAAGTATTAATACATTCCTATAATATATATATATATATATATATATATATATGTGTGTGTGTGTGTGTGTGTATATATATATATATATATTACTTATATCATGTAAATCATGTATTTCTCTCTGGGGAGCTTGTAACCCCTAGAGAACGCGGTGGCGGATAGAGGAATGCGTTCATAGGTTCTTCCTTTGGGTGGTAGAAGGGAAATAACATACCTCTCGCAGACCAATAGGCACAAGTTCAACCTCTAGGCTCTAGCAACTTTCTCCACGAATAGTGCAATATTTCAGAAATCTAGTCATGCGACCGCGTGCGGGGCAGCCGACACAACGTAGCCTGCAGTCACGTTGACAAATATGTTACGAGGACTGTGAATATACTTCAACTCAACATAAACGGCACCCAGAAAAAGATTGACGAACTCGCTGATATCATACATGCAAAAATGTTGCCTGCTTACAAGAAACAAAACGAACGATATCATGTATATAATTTTTTTAGTTTTACAGTGCTAAATAACTTTAATAAAAAAAAATTATCACAGAATCAAAATATTACGACGACATATTCAAATGTTTTAAAAACCTTTTCATTAACATTCTATTTGATGGGGTAGGCGAAAAAATCTATATCAAGTTCCCGTGTACAGAAGGGTACCTTAAACAATGATTTTGTCTTTGAAAAGTCTTCAAAATCTTTTTATAAAATGTGCATTTGTCTGGATTATTACGTTATGTAACGCCGCAATCAATAACAGAAAATGTAACCATTGCTCTAAACACATTTATTTTAGCCCGTTAATATCAAATCAATTCAAAATCACCAAATAACAGCGAATAGCAATTAATTGCTAATCCATAAGTGCAGATGGCATTGTAAAAGAGTTCTAACAGTTTTTGTTAGAACTCTTTTACCTTCTCGTTCGTCTATTTAATGTAATAAATCTATGGCCCTACCGCGGCAGTGTAAGTTCGCGTATTGAAAAATGAGATAATAATCACAGAAGAGAGAAAAACAAGTCAGATTGGAACAAGCCAAACTGGCTAAACTATTGGTTTGCTAAATATATATATATATATATATATATATATATATATATATATATATATATATATATATACATTCGAATAGCAATTAACGTACAGCAGTGTCAAGTTATGTAAATGTTGAGTTAAAGAAAAAATGTTCGTTAATAATTTGATTGTTTTATAAACATATCAAAATAGTTTCAGATTAAAAATTTATGATCTTATAACACATACATGCTTACGAATAGTATTAGATAATTTGATTCTTATGGATATTTATAAACGAAAATCATATGAATAACTTGCATCATATCTTAGTAAATATTAAAAAATTATAATCAAATATTACGACGAAAATTTAAATATTTTTGAAAGCAGATATTATTGTGGCAGAATGTAACTCTTCGATAAAATGTGAATAAAAAATGGAGAAGAAAAATTAATATTTTTGATTTGGTTATGTTTTGTGTTTTTTTTTATATTAAAGACGGAAAATTTAAAGGACCAAATTAAGAAGAGCTATTACATTTTTGATGATGTTTCTAACGGTAGTGGTATTAATGTTGTTCGCAAGAATCTGTTCGTTCAGTTATGGGCCAGCTCAAAATAAGTTTGGTGTTTCAAAATCCTCAAACCGGAGGAAAGTAAGCAATTTAAGACAGCGAAGAT
This sequence comes from Druceiella hillmani, assembly GCA_039881145.1. Lineage (NCBI taxonomy): Eukaryota > Metazoa > Arthropoda > Insecta > Lepidoptera > Hepialidae > Druceiella > Druceiella hillmani. Next base: position 15,726,646 of record JAYKKI010000019.1, on the reverse strand, counting down.
TTAGTCGACCACCAGTATTTAATGCAGAAGAGGAGGTCAAACTTGTGAATCCTTATCTTTAACGGCGGACATATCCTTTAACAGATTTTGTTATCAGATGCCTTGTGGAAGCCTTAGATAAGAAAGGTGCAATTGAACCCCAGTTTAAAAATAATATGCTGGGAAGAAATTGATTCAATGATTTGTAAAGAGAAAAAATGTACAAAAACAGAATCAGAAAAAAAATTAATAAAGGGGCATCAATGAAGAAAAAAATTTCAGGAAAGGATAAAGGAAAACAAAAATTAAAGTAAGCGCGAGTAGTTCAAAAGGATTCTACTTCAGGAGAAAGTGATGCTGCCATATAGGTACAAGATAGTAAATATTTAATTGGAGAAGAAGATTTCTCAACCTTGTTTAATAGAGAAGTTCAAGAAGAACTTGATCTGGAAACATCAGATGAACAGACACTGCTTTACTAAAATATTCATGATATACATGTGTATTGTATCAGTCAATCAAAACCTCAATCCTTTATTGAAGGAAACGATTTCATTATGATTGAGTTTATTTATGACGAAAAAAAAATTAAATAAAATCATTTTTATAGGTGAAATTATAGAAAAGAACAATGCCACCTTCAATATAAACAACATTTCATATTATAGGTGATTCAAAGAAGTGTTTGTTTTCCTAAATGTGGAAAGTGTGGAGGAAGAAGTACCTTCATCTATTTAAACGAGCTATTGAACAATTTAGTGAAGTGTTAAAATCTGTTTATTAACATCTAATATTAAAATTATCGATTGTACCAAATAAGTATTCATACATATCGATTATAATATCTCTCGGGGGAGCTTGTAACCTTTAAAGAACGCGTCCCTATGTGGCGGATAGGAGAATGCATTATAAGTTGACTTGCTGTATGTAGTTTTTTGTTTAATGTTTAACTTTATTATAAAGCTAAAATATTGTGTAACTGACAATTTGTATTATTTAGTAAATTGACGATTGATTTTTTTCTAATAAATTATTTTGTTGTATGAAAATGTGTAAATATTAATTCTCTTACGGGAACTATTACTTCCATAAGATGAACCAGCAATATTTTAATTTCTTTTTGTGTGTGTTACAGTTTAAAAAGTAATTAATAATTCAAAAAGTACTAAGGCAGACCAGAGTTTTCATAAGATTTTTACTGTTCACCTATTTTGTTTAATATTCCTATTTGGCCTGAAACTGAAAACTATCTTAAGTATGATCTTATGACTGTACAGATATTGCATTTGGTGAAGACAACAGCGGTAATTATAAAATATGTAAAGTATAATTATATAATTTGCGATAGTTTATGTGATCGACATAACTATCGCACGCCAATGCATAATACCGCCTTCGAGAGTTAAAGGAAATGTAGATACATAAAATAATATGTAACTAAAATTTCTAATTTCATTTATTAAACTTCATTTATTTAGGTCCAAAAAAAAATTGTTTGTTAGAGTAACATTATTTTTGTATTGTCAATGAGCGTTTTAATAAGACTTATTAAAAAAATTGGACCAAAATTATTCTATTATGCGAATATAAGCCGCCAACGAATAATGAATAAAATTCCTGAAAAAAAATAAATATATTTATGATGTCAAACTTCTTATACGAATAAGCACGCGACAAAAAGAGAAGGATATATATTTATCGGTTCTTTTACAAATTGTCATTAGTTGTCGTTTGATTATTATCGGTCGGACGCCATTTTAAGTGAAACACGGTTCTCATTAAACTAAAATTTAAATGGAATTATGAAATAGTTATAAGTAATTTTCTAACATAAAACTGTTTCATATTATGACAAAGTGCTGTGCGTTTAATTGTAAAAACAGTAAAAGGAAAAAGGTGCCCGGTGTGACGTTCCATAAGTATGTATCTGTCATGTTTACATCGTTTCATTCATTATATTTACCCATTATCTCTGATGTATTTAATAAAATTTCGGTTTAGCAATTGAATATATCGCCGTTGATGTATTTTCCAAAACATTAATAATGTATTTGCAGTTGAAATGGCAAATTCTTTCTCTTTTCTTTACTGCAAAGGCTTTTTCGACTTTTGCTCTAAAGTTTACGTTGCAGTTCCCTTTTTTTTCTTAAATATTCCACTATTGTTTATTTTTACATTTAACTATAAACAACATATATTAGCACGATAAATGAATTTACCACGTTTAAACATAGTTTTCAATTTTAAATTTATATATACTACTCGTTTAATGAATTATTATTCTGACAATCTCATTGATTTTACGATTTTACAAAATTTACGGGAATGAAGGTTAGTAAATAATCATTTGATATTGTAAAATGATTGGATGTGAGGCGCTGTTTTGAAGAAATGTGATGAAATTGGTTCTTTCTTTTTTAACCGAAAGGAAACCAGACAATCACTTTATACTTTAACAGAAAGTTACACCCATACAAAACAAATAAAAAATATGGATCCAATTAGCGCCACGCGCGAACTATGATGAAGGAGATGAGTCCATAAAATTACATTTTCGTTCTATCTCTATTATCAAATATAAAAAAAATTGAGTATCGGCGCAGTATCACACTGGGCTCTCCAAGGACCATTTTATGAAACCAATCTTCTGACATAAAATTTCTGTGATAAGACAAAACATTTCTATTTTCTATTCCATTTCAAAAGAGAATGTTTGTAAACAAACCAATTTGACAGTTAAAATATGGTTGGTACAAATATATATTCAATCAGTGGATGTTCTTCATGGAACTCATTGTATTAAGCAAAGTGTCCACTAGCAATAAAACTTGCGGAAGTTGATCTGTGCAAGTGACTTCCAACATGTAAACGCTCGCATAAGTGAACTCTGTAAGTTTTAGTGACTTGCCGGAGTTGCTGCAAGTCCCATGTGTATACGGTTTTTTTGACCTAGCAGTAAGCACTTGCGTCTTTATTTTGTTCACATAATGAAGTTGGATGTTTTTAGAGCAAGTTCAAATTTTTAGGTTCAAGTTAAATTCTATACACTTCTAGGGCAAATTCAAAGTTTGAGTTAACTTCTACACACTTCTAAAAGCGACTTGCAAATAGAAAAATCGCAGTCAGTGGAAACAGTAGTCAATTGACTTCTACAAGAAATTGCGGAAGTTACATGCCAGTGGACACTTGACATTATACGCAGAATATCATTAAACTCTGTACTAAAATGCCATATTAACTTCACTGTTATTTTACTAATATGAATACGGTAGTTGACTCATTCTAAATTTTGATATTTTTCGTACAATATTGTGAAATATAAGTTAATTAAAAACCAGTCTTGAAAAAAATTCAAAAATTGATTGAAAAATAAGCCAGTAAGCCTTATATAGGCTTCTAAATTTGAAGATACAGATAGAGTTGGGTATATCCCTGTCTCTTTTCCTTTCGTAGAATATAATGTGCAATATTAAAAATGACCTCACAACACAGTATTGCCGTCCTTGTCTGAAGGTTAAATTTAAACTTTTATAACTCGGTCATTTTTTTAAGATTATTAAAAAAATTGTTCACTCTTCATCAGCTTGTACCTTGAAATTATGATTAATGAAATAAAAAAAATTTAGTTAAATACCCAATTGTGGAATTTACAGGAGAAAAGAGGATAATCCTAGCTATCAGTCACACAAAGCTAAGGGATTTAAAACATTTTTGAAAAATATGGGAAATCTATACACATATATGCTACTATTCGGTATATAACATTTACTTTATATTGTGTTGAAGTGTAATATTTCTAATAAATCAATTTCATTTGACATAGACAATATTCGACTGGCTTTCTAGCCTGATACTTAAGCGAGGCAAAAGGGGTAAACGAGACAGAACATTGGTATTATATAACAGTTATATGTACACAGGGTACTTAGCATAAGGGTAGTGAAAAAAATATTTTCGAAGTTTTATTTTTAAAATAAGTATTCGGATTATTTTGCAAATTTTGTACATAAGACACGGCAGTGTGTTTTATACACATAAAATTATATGTAAGTAAAATTTCTTATTAACTTTATAATAGTTTTTGCTTTTATTTCATTGCTTATTTTCTACGATTATTTTTAATGTTAGACGTATTTATTTAAAACCAAATTAAACATTATTTATACAACGGAAATGTGTGTAACAATAAAAAAAATTGTTAATCATAAATGCCAAATAAATCCACTTTTTTTACTAATGTGAGTACAGAAAAAATGTTTATAACACCTGGACTGTCATTTTGCTTTGTTTATAAACATTCATTTTTGAAATGGATTGGAGTATAAATGACAACAACTTTTACGGAGATTATTTATACAGCGGAAATGTGTATACTAATAAAATAATTGGTTTTAATCATAAATGCTAAATAAATCTACATTATATTACTAATGTGAGTACAAGAAAAATTTTTACAATACCTGGACTGTCATTTTGCTTTGTTTATAAACATTCATTTTTTAAATGGATTGATGCGTAGATGGCAACAACTTTTACGGAGATATAGTTGGGATCAGTGGCAATCTCAGTTTATTTTGGTGATACTATGACATTGTCAAGAGCAATGAAATCACAGGCAACTACGCCACACTGCTGTAATTAAAGTTGAAGGTGCCGACATTGCCTTACAGTGTAAAATTTTGAAATATTTTACAATTAAGTTGTTAAAACACTCCACCATTTTTAAGACTCTATACTAAGGATACGAGCAGGCTCATGGGACTTAATGTATTAAACGAAAACATTAACAGAAAAAAAATCATGTGTGCAATTCACACGTGGTAGAAGTGAAATCTTTAAAAATGTTTAATTTTAATTTTTAAATTTAATATAAATTTTTAATTTTGATAAAAACTAAAATAATTAGCAAAGTTTTTATAATTAATAAAATGTAAATAAAACTGATATATTTCATCTAATTTTATAATTACATTAAATGAATCTCTTATTTAATTTTTTTGCACATCTTTGTGTTTTTTTTAATTCAGAAAATTATTGAATACACACAAATTTAAAGTTTATGAAAATTTACATACAAGTACTCACAATCATTATTCACAATATCATTTTCAATTGCGCGCATAAACACGTATTAACACACGTACAACGCTGAGACCCAAGCAAACTCTCGCTATGCCTTGGTAAACACGAGTGGAGGGGGTACGAAGCAGAGCACAAAAAGAACAACGAACATAAGAAACACTGTATAATGCTTCCTATCACATTTTCGCCCATTATCTCTTTTTACTGTCGCTTTTTCGTTTCATCGACTTTCAAATCACAACGATGCTAAAGAAGTTTTCACTTCAAAAAATTGTTATTATAATTAATGTTACTTTACCTGGCTCAAAAATATTTTACATCTATATATAGATGTAACTGTCTCTTTCCACATATCCCATTGCTATTGCAATGGGACACGTGGAAAGAGACAGTTATATTTAAATTAAGACAAATTGCTTCAATTTTTATTGCAGTGAGAAACGTGGAAAGAGACAGTTATATTGAAATTAAGACAAATTACTTAAATTGTTATTGCAATGTGACACGTGGAAAGAGACAGTTACATTGAAATTAAGACAAATTACTTCAATTGTTATTGGAATGGGGGACACGTGGAAAGAGACAGTTATATTGAAATTCAGACTAATTACTTCAATTGTTATTGCAATATGACACGTGGAAAGAGACAGTTACATTGAAATTAAGACAAATTACTTCAATTGTTATTGGAATGGGGGACACGTGGAAAGAGACAGTTATATTGAAATTCAGACTAATTACTTCAATTGTTATTGCAATATGACACGTTGAAAGAGACAGTTACATTGAAATTAAGACAAATTATTTCAATTGTTATTGGAATGGGGGACACGTGGAAAGAGACAGTTATATTGAAATTCAGACTAATTACTTCAATTGTTATTGCAATGGGACATGTGGAAAGAGACAGTTACATTGAAATTAAGACAAATTACTTCAATTGTTATTGGAATGGGGGACACGTGGAAAGAGACAGTTATATTGAAATTCAGACTAATTACTTCAATTGTTATTGCAATGGGATATGTGGAAAGAGACATTTATACAATTCAATTACATTTCAATACAATTCAATTGTTCGTGCCATTTTTACAGCATTGTCTATAGAACTTGATGGTGTGTCTATATAACATAATATCATTGAAACCGAAAATATAAAAGAATGTTCTCAAATATGAAAAAGAGATGGTTATAAGACTTGATCACATTGGAATTACTTGAAAAAAATTGTCAAACTCAAGTTGAGCTCACACTATGAGGATTCTTTATGTTGAATATATTTCTCGTTAATTATGTAGAAATTCATTATTCACAATTAAATGAAACTACGTGATGTAGTATTATTTCTACTTTCTTTAAGTTCTTTACCACATCCTAGGTTTGGTTGTATTACAACATCTTCTGGTGGGCTATTAGCAAAGATTAACTCTTAACAAGGGATATAAGGTTTAAACATAAAAATGTAGAGTACTTTATTTATTTCATCTTTAATTTTTAAAAGAATATTTTAAAAAGTTATCTAACACAGAACATGTGGTTTGATAAGATTTATTACTGTGCCAAATTTCAAGTTTGTATATCGCATAGTGTTTGAGAAAATCGGTTGTAACAGACACATGAGTGTTCCTAGAATAATTCCATTTTTCCTTCCAAGGTTCACTGTTTTTGTTTCTTCTGAATGAAAAAAAAAACTTCTTTAGCATTGTTTTGATTTGAAAATCGATGACACGAAAAAAAAGACAGTATTCGATGAAACGAAAAAGCGACAGTATAGCATCGTTATGATTTGAAAGTCGATGAAACGAATTGTATTTTGTAATCATAAAGGGAGGAAGGGGAAGGGGAGGGGAGGGGAGGGGGAGGAGGATGAAGGGGGATGGGGGAAGAAGAGGGTGAAGCTTAGGGGAGGGGCTGAGGAGGGGGAGAGGGGGAGGGGAAGGGGAAGGGGAGGGAGAATTATGAAAACTTTTCTAATTATTTTAGTTTTTATCAAAATTAAAAATTGATATTAAACTTAAAAATTAAAATTTACAATTTTTGAAGGTTTCACTTCTACCACGTGTGAATTGCACAAACAATTTTTTTTAAATTTATTTCACATATGGCTAATTGATATATATATTTAATTGATACATATGGCGGACTTATTGCTACGAAAGCAATCTCTTACAGCTAACCATAACCGGGTGAACAAGCCCCGCTCAACGATCGGCTAGGAATTGAATCCAGGTCCCCGCAGTTTGTCGCGCCTTCGACGACCGTATACCTTGTGATCAAGCCGACACACCATGGCGACGACGCTTTAATGCAGTGTTTCCTAACCTTTTCAATCTTGCTACCCCTGTGACCTGTATGAGGAAAACTGATTTTAACCCCCCTTTAGAATGTTATCCAATAAAACAATTCATGCAATTACAAATAGTTTTTGGAATGAAGAATCCATAAAATACCTACTTATTCATTCGTAGCCAAGATCCACTTCGGGTCAGTGACTCAGCGGAGTTGGTAAGTATTTACTCATAACAATATGGAAAAAACACAATCAAATCAAGGGTTAATTATATTTCTCGCACTTACCTGCAAGAAAATAGATATACTTTATAGAACGGGCGTAGTATCTTGTTTTTAGAACAGTTTGATACTAACTAGGTAGGTATCCAATCTAAACTCAATGCAGGCACAATCTCTTCTGGCGTTAAAAAAAACGAAACGTGGGCAGTCATGCTTGAATTAACTCAGATAGAGTCGAGCACGCTGGTTACACGCGGCTGCTAGAAAGTGATAGAACACAGTGATCGTATGATGTTTTATGAAATGCATTCACTGATGGCCAAACCGATGACGGGCAGATGACAATTTGCAGCAGGAGTTCTTTGCATAGTAGTAGATACTATCCTTTGCTACTAGGTACTACCCCCGCACAATAACTGTTTTACCCCCGCGGGAGTAATTACCCCCGGGTTCGGAACCTCTGCTCTAATGATATAAAAACAAAATGCTCTCCTCTTTCTCAAAGGTTCCCCAAGAACAAGCAAAAACACAGCGAATGGATAAAGGCGATAGGTATTATTGATTTCAACGTGAAAGAGCACAGCTCAGTCTGCTCAGTTCACTTCGAGGAGGCATTGATTAACAGAACACTCAACGTTGTGCGGCTGAAGGACGAGGCTGTTCCATCCGTGTTTAAGAGGAGCACGCTGTCTGTGAGTATTTTTCTGTAGCGAGACGATAGAAAATAATGGGATAATTAGTTTTCATAGTCTTTACGTATTCAATCAGCGTTTTCAAATTGTAGTTAAGATTTTGTCTAATACCCGTATTCATAAACAGAACTATATTAACAAATAGCAACTGTGGTAAAAATACTGTACACCAGCACATGCTATGTTAACGAATAGCAACTGTGGTAAAAATACTGTTCACCAGCACACGCTATGTGAACAAATAGCAACTGTAGTAAAAATACTGTACACCAGCACCACACTATATGAACGAATAGCAACTGTGGTAAAAATGCTGTACACCAGCACACACTATGTGAACGAATAGCAACTATGGTAAAAATACTGTACACCAGTACCACACTATATGAACGAATAGCAATTGTGGCAAAAATACTGTACACCAGCACACACTATGTGAACGAATAGCAACTGTGGTAAAAATACTGTACACCAGCACACACTATGGGAACGAATAGCAACTGTAGTAAAAATACTGTACACCAGTACACACTCTGTGAACGAATAGCAACTGTGGTAAAAATACTGTACACCAGCACACACTATGGGAACGAATAGCAACTGTAGTAAAAATACTGTACACCAGCACACACTATGAACGAAAAGCAACTGTGGTAAAAATACTGTACACCAGCACACACTATGTGAACAAATAGCAACTATGGTAAAAATACTGTACACCAGTACCACACTATTTGAACGAATAGCAACTGTGGTAAAAATATTGCACACCAGCACACACTATGAACATATGAACAAATAGCAACTGTCGTAGAAATACTGTATATTGCAATTAGTATGACAACGCAAAGCATCTGTCATTTCGCTGCATTCACAAGTGGTTACTTAGAAATTTAAAAACGTAAAATAACATGGTGTGATATTTTAGAGAATGCATATTACTGGAAACATATCAACATACAAAAGCCAAGAAAAGTTTGATAGATATGCGGAAGAATATTTGGATCGGGAACCTCGACGGTTATGTCATTCAAGAATTTGACAACCCTTTAGAAATATGTAGTGATGACCAGTTTGTTTTATAATGTTTTTATAATGTGTTCTTTATAAATATAAGTAGATATAATAAAAACAAAAAAAATTAAAAGAAATAAATATATGAATACACAAAACCGGAGATGTGTAGAATTAGTGTATTACCTTGTCCTTACTTTCAAATACCCTTGCTTTTGTATAAATATATTACCGATAATAACTTCCATGTAATTTTATTACATATACCGTAAAGTTTGTATTGTATAACCTCACATAATAACAACAATTGAATTTATTACCCTCACTAAAATACTGGTATATTGTATAATTCTCGGTAATATAATAAAACCTACACTGCGCTCCTGCAATAAACTCACTAACATAAGCAATGGAAAAATCTGCACAAACCAGGCTTCCGCCATTGTGTTTGAAACATATAAATGCTGTTGGTTGTTCCTAAGAGTTAATCTTTGCTAATATCACACCTGAAGATGTTGTAATACAACGAAACCTAGGTCGTGGTAAAGAAATTAAAGAAAGTAGAAATAATACTACATCACGTAGTTTCATTTAATTGTGAATAATGAATTTCTACAAAATTAACGCCAAATATATTTAATATAAGAATACAGTTCTTGAAGTACTACTACAAATGGTGTATGATCAACTTGTGACAGATGACTATCGAGGAATGCTCCTAGTATTGATTTATTGTAATGAAATTTTTTACGTTGATGTAGAGATGTAGTTACAACATAATTGAAGCATGTGTACTGTATTTATGTATAACTTTTGGGGAATTTTTTTATCTCAAAAAACTCCCCATTTTCGTAAGAGGCAACATTTTTATAAAATGTAATTTTTTTACTACCATAAAAAGTATAAACAATAATTAAACATAAACATATATAAAAATCTCTTATCCTATTAAAAATTTGCTATCGTTCAAGTTTTTGATGAGCCACCCAGTTCTGTCACAAAAATCGTAGTGACAAAAATAACAGTTCGCCATAGGCGAATTTGTTATTACCATTCATTTTTTATTTTGTTCTCTTACGATATATAATCGTTTTATCTGCTTATCTCATTTTAACTGAGATATACACGTGCGCTCGTGGGGTTAAAAATATCTTAACCATAATTATAATTGAACATATACCATTAGATAAAATAAAAATATCGTAGTTCAATGTACAGTTATTTAATTTGAAGCTCAGTACTGGATTTATTTTTTCTAAATTTCGCAAAAACTGTTATCATAACTTGATATATCCCTTCAGATGAATTAAAAATATTATAGTAAAAATACAATTTGGATAAAATTTTCAATTCAATGATATAGGGAAAGGTACGACACTCAAAGAAATATGAAGCAATAAGTTATATAAATATGATACGATAATTTAACACAATAAATGATTGTATGAGTGTGGAACTAACTCTAGTTTTACGAATCAGATGTAAACGTAAAAAATATAAAATATTTAAAATTGAATTAATGTATTCAGTTTTCCTTTTTTATTATTTCTCTGTATATAAAACAGTATAATTATGGAATTACATCGGTGTCTGTCCGTCCGTCTGTACCTCAATTAGGGGCAATTTTCTCCAAAATTATTCGACTTAAAAATTTGTAAGTTAGTATAGAGATAAAATTATCAAAATTGAAATATTCAAAAATGTTATTATTTATTTTTTTATAACTGGTGAACCATTGTTTTTATAACTGGTGAACCATTGTTTTTATAACTGGGGAACCAAATTTTTTCTACAAAAAGTAACCTTGTTTTTAATTTAATTTTTGCATGATATCGTCCGAAATAAAGTTTATGATATAATGTTTATTACAATTTGAATCGCGTACAAGAACCAGAATATAGTGTAAAAATAAAAATATGTAAAAAATATTAATGTAAATCATTCAAGATTTATTTTAAAAATACTTCATTTCTTTTCAAAATTCAATTTTTTTTTTAATACCATTAAGCATCCCGTTGATCAACGCTCCATTTTAAATTTTAATTAAAATTTTTAACAAACATTCGTATAGTTATATGAAAAAATTGAAATGTTTAATATTTGAATTTTATTTCAAATGCTCTTTACAAGCCGTATCAGACATACCAGCCATAGGTTTATACCTGTACGTGCCGCTCAAGATGCCATCAGCGCAGTATGGTGATAATAAACCTTTGGTTACATTACTATCATTTATTTATTATTAACATATCGTCCTTTATGGTAATCGATTTTATATTTTAATTCAATTAAAATGCTTATATATAGTATAGTTCCTTTGCTTATTGTGCTTATGTAATGTGTAATCATATAATACAGTTAACATTACCTAACAACAATTTACATCGTACTTGAAAATGGTCTTTGTTTAAGCTAGTATTTGGCCGCTAATTATAATCCGATTCGAGGATCAAATTTCGTCACGTTTATTTATTTATTTACACATATACATATTTATCGATACTTTGCATATAACCTATTCGTAACGATAAGAAATTAATGGTTTAATGAAGTTTAATCAATTAGATTAAATACGAATACAAAAGATAATGATGAAACTATAAAACGACGACATACGACACATTCGAGACGCATTTCGAGAAATTTACTTTCATTCATCATAATAACGACACATTTCAAGAAATTTCTTTCACTCATCATAAACAAATCATAATCTGATACAACCAATATCAGGTGGTTGAGCAGTTGTACCATAGGAAACACACGACACATTCGTGATGCATTTGAAGAAATTTACTTTCATTCATCATAACGACGACACATTTCGAGAAATTTCTTTCACTCATCATAAACAAATCATACTCTGATGCAACCAATATCAGGTGGTTGAGCAGTTGTACCATAGGAAACACACGACACATTCGTGATGCATTTCAAGAAATTTACTTTCATTAATCATAACGACGACACATTTCGAGAAATTTAATTTCACTCATCATAAACAAATCACACTCTGATGCAACCAATATCAGGTGGTTGAGCAGTTGTGTACTGCAGTAAACCGGAGAGTTCCAATATAATTCAGTTCTAGAAGGTGGTATAGCGAAAAAGTAATGATTATGTGAGCTCACGAAATTGTCAGGTACGAAGAATGAAAGTTTACTTCATAATACAGGGTATAGAAGTTGCTCTTTTAATAGCTAGAAGATAAATTACATAAGCGCAACGTCTTTTCTGAATTGCAAAGAATGGAAACCTAGCATACCCAAGAGGAAATCGGTAGGAAATAGAAAGGGGAAGTTACGATACTGTCTCACGTAGAGATATTCTAGGAACGTCATTCAGACACATTCAATAATCAAGTTGTACTTGAATTCTTTAGGCCTCCAAATAATGAAGTCAGATTCGGATCGGTTCTGTACTAGTGACGTAAACAGTAGGCGAATTGTTGATATGGATTGAAAATCCTTTGAATCACGAATCCAAATTTCCGAATCCAAGTGCCGAGTTTAAAAGATGGTCTGGTTTAAATGATTTCTCCTTTTTGTCAGTCATACTTTTCCATATTCTGCCAGTATTTATTGGTTAGAAGTCATGATTTTTAATTCTATCTATTTCGCCAGAACAAAAAAAAGACATTGAAACATATCCATTTTCAAAAGTTTTTGTGGCACCGCACCGTAAACGTTCTTTAGCGGCATCTATGTTCCTTTCATGGTCCCCATTCAAAACAAGTAAATTTAGCTGCCAGTGAGAATATTAAAACATTTGCGAATTAACACGGAACTATTTTGTTCCAGAAAAGTAAATTGTGCAGACGTCTCAATGATCAGAGATCCTCAACATACATGATAGATAAAGCAAATACATCACCATCGCGCGACAGAAATGTTACAACTCTTACTGAAGGAAAAGGTGGTGCTTCTTTGGGAAACCGAAGGTGAGTTATCTTCAAGCGTAATATACAATAGATGGGTTAATTTCAAATCACAACATATATATCATCAAATAAAAATTTAGCAATACGGATTTTTATTTCATCAATTCTATGAAAGATAAATAGAAACGGAAACTACAAATTGCAGAAAGGGTCTCCAAGTTTAAATGTAATTTAACCGATCGGCGGCCCTAGAGACCGATATTGGCTCCAATACAAACCTACGCTATTGGCCCGACAGGCCGTTCTCAATTCCGAAATGTACACGAAACATACCAATGGGCTTTCTACGTAAATTCAGAAATTTGTGCCCAGGTCCTCGATGGGTTAAATCAGGTCATATTTTATATACATATAATATATGGGGTTAGTGGCCCAAATGCATTGTACAAGTGGAAACGTCAGAAGTTTATATGTAATATTTACCACAAAATAGCTTGCTAGGGTGTAAAAATAGGGTTATTCAAGTAATAGATGTGTTTTGAATATATTAGGTCTCGATAAGATGTCTGAAATCGGTGAGCAGGACTCAGAGGAATATGCAAGTGAAACAAGGTGGATGGATATAGACTGACCGACATAGTGGACAGTAATTACTTTGACATTAATTGGTCACGGGCCTGAGGGACCAATACCAACTCTAATACAAACCTAGCTATTGACCCGAGGGGCCGAGTTCGGTTTCGGTTCTGAAATATGTGCAAAATCTACACTGTGGCCTTGTGTTTAGACACTAATTTTAAACTAGACCTAAGACAGATTAAATAAAATTTAAGAAGAAAATGCATTTTGCAGTCAGTGGACGCGCCATCCTTTCTAGTGAAAGTTGGAGAAAAGTATGTTATTAAATTTATTATATAGTTCAGCTAATGGTATAATAATACTCAACTATACAATTTATAATTCTGGAATGCCTGCAGTATTCAAGAATTAAATACAATCTTACTATACTTATTATACTATACTATATATACCATACTGTGCTTACTATACTATGCTTACTATACTTGCTAGTATAGCATACTATATATATACTGTGCTTACTATACTATACTATGCTTACTATACTTGCTAGTATAGCATACTATATATATAGGATGCTTACTATACTATACTATGCTTACTATATTTGCTAGTATAGCATACTATATATATAGTATGCTTACTATACTATACTATACTATGCTTATTATACTTGCTAGTATAGCATACTATATATATAGAATGCTTACTATACTATACTATGCTTACTATATTTGCTAGTATAGCATACTATATATATAGTATGCTTACTATACTATACTATGCTTACTATACTTGCTAGTATAGCACACTATATATATAGTATGATTACTATACTATACTATGCTTACTATACTTCCTAGTATAGCATACTATATATATACAGTGCTTACTATACTATACTATGCTTACTATACTTGCTAGTATAGCATACTATATATATAGGATGCTTACTATACTATACTATGCTTACTATACTTCCTAGTATAGCATACTATATATATACAGTGCTTACTATACTATACTATGCTTACTATACTTGCTAGTATAGCATACTATATATATAGGATGCTTACTATACTATACTATGCTTACTATATTTGCTAGTATAGCATACTATATATATAGTATGCTTACTATACTATACTATACTTCCTAGTATAGCATACTATATATATAGTATGCTTACTATACTATACTATGCTTACTATGCTTCCTAGTATAGCATAATACAGTCTAGTATCTTACTATTCTACTAGTCTTATTAATTACAGTTTTATTTAACTTTCACACAATTTTTAGAATTCCATATTTCAAACTTGAAAAGGAAACCCTTATATAACATCACTCACATGTTCTGTCTGTCTATAACAGCCGATTTTTTCAGAAATCATGCATCGTACAAACTTTGAATTTGGCATAGTAGTATATCTTATTAATCCTCAAAATAGTGCACTGGCTAACTTTTTAAAATATTCATATGAGAATTGATGATGGGGTAAATAAAGAACCATACAATTTATTTTATTTTTATGTACCCTACGAGGAATGTAACAATTTTTTTTCATAATTCAAAATTGTTTATTTAGAAAGATATTCTGAAAAATATGCTAGTATAAAGCGTTCCATCCCTTTATTTCTGAAAGTATTGAATCAAAAATCAAGAAAAAAACAAACCAGTCTTGGTTGTGTCTGAGCTGTAGGATTTTACGTGAAAACGTCATGTTCCCAATTTTTTTGTATCTTTATAGAAATTTAATCAAAGAAACATAAGTCTCATTTCGATAAAATGTAATATCTTCATAAATAACAAGGACGTTTGTCACTATTACATTTTACAACAATATTGGAATAACCATATATATATGTATATATACACACACACATATAAAGTCATATAGGCCAATATCCCTGCAAAACATAATTTTTCCGCTTTGCAGGCATGATATTTTGATTATTGTTTGTAAATTCGATATGACTTGAGGTCTAATTAGAACTACTTAAGACGTTTCCATGGATGCCTCAACCAGCGTCCTAGCTTCACGCGTTCATGAGGTAGACTTTTCTGTCTCTTTCATACATAGTTGCTATGCTCTTAAATTACTTCTATTGTCGAGGTAACCTAACTAGTTAGAATCATAAAAAGAGTAACCTTTCCAAATGTAATCCGTAATTTGCTATCAGTCCATTATTCACGGAGTTATTGAGTCTCCAAATTCGGCAGAATTACGTTGCAACGAAAATTTTGAACTGGCTACCGAACCAAATTTAAAGATAGACCTTTTCACTTCAAAAATGTTGTTTGTGAAATCTGACTAGACTACACTAAAACTTCGGAGGTAATCTTAGATCTTCTAATGATTTAAATACGCACCATGTTTTGACACGTATGAAAAGTGTAGTAAACAATATAATTACGTTGTGGAAAATTTAAATTTATAAATAAGTTAATGGACTTATTACGTACCCTTAAAAGCTTAGGACTAAAATAGTGTAATTTTATTTGTGCTTGACAGGTTTTTATTTATTTATTTATTTATCTACTTTAATGTATCTAATTGATACATATGGCGGATTAATTGCTACAAGAGCAATCTCTTAACAGCCAACCACAACACCAGTCCAGCTCCGTTCGACGAACGGCCGGGAATCGAACCCGGGTCGCCGCGGTGCGTCGCATCGTCAAAGGCCGTATGCCTTGTGATCAACTCAACACACCACGGCGACGATGATATATAGGTTTTTAAGCTTTGTTCTCCTATAGGGACCTAAGACTAGCGCTGTATTGTGCACTATTGTCATTTTTTCTTGTCAAGTCCCCACAGTGTACGTATTACATTCAATAAAAATTATTTATAACGTTTAAATATGGCATAGTGTACTGCATAAAAGCATTTTAATAATTCATAAAAACAATGCAGTATTCGGTTTTCCACAAATCTAATTTCATATTGACTCGTAATATAATTTTTACATTCAAAGATGTTACCATTTTCTGTTCAATACATACGAGTTACGTATATCCAAGTCTGTATTTTAATGTAAATGTTGCTATTTTCTTTCTGAGTAAAAACTTTCGTCAATTCGTAAATAATTAACATTTGTTTTGCAATTTTCGTAACCTATAATAATGTCATTTCATTTCGATATTGTGTTTATCATTGACATTAGCGACTATGGGTAGAAATTCTAATTTCTATTTGAGAATTCAGTTCTGTCACAGTAAAGATAGAGCCGACTTTTAGTAATTTCTTCATCTCACTCGTATTTTTTCATATTTAATAAATGGTTTCATATTTAAATAATGGATTTTGATAAATGGCTAAAAACTGTATTTTATCGATGTCTCAAAAACAAGAAATCGGCGAATTGACAAACATATTCTACATCTCAAAGAAAGAATACGACGAATTGACAAACATATAAAGGTTCCTCACAACTTATTTTAAGTGTTACCCTGTATTCAAAGGTATAATTTCCAATTTGGAGCGACTGCACATCATGCGCTATAGAGCTTACTACCAAAAATGTTTTTTCTTCGTTTACTGGTAAGCCAATATCTGCAGCAGCAGTTGCAAGGGCAATAATCGTCTCCATGACATCATTTCTGGTTCGCCCAACTATATCAATGCCATCAGCATAGGCCAGCAATTGTGTAGATCTTTGCAGAATGGTATTTTTGGTGTGAATCCCCGAGCCTCTTATAACTTTTTCAAGGGCTTTGTTGAATAAGATGCAAGATTTTTTTAATATTAATTAAGCATAATTTTAGGGTAATTTATCGGAAAATACGGAATAATTTGCTTAGCTATTAATTTCAAACTAAATAGCGATGTTAATGTTTTCAAGCTCTGTTTCGTGCACGGTCCTTATGAAAGAAAAAACTGAGTCGAAAGAAGCTAACGCCATCTATGCAAAATTGTACGCACTGTGTTCTGTTACGAAAACGAAAAAAGTTTAGAGGAAATCAACGCCATCTATTATTTGACAGCTTGATTAAACTACTGAACCATTTTGATTTCTTTTTACTTTGATGGTACATTGAAAATAAGCATATTGCACTGTGTATATATTTCTTTCATTTAGCGTTTGATTCTTACGTTAGTTTGTCAAGAACAAGAGGAGTATGGAATTGGAACGAAACCCAACCTGTTTTGTGTCTCAATCAACTGGGATTGTATAATATAATTACGTTTGAATTTTTTTTAGAATCAATATACCGCCTTAAGTCAATGATTCTAATAGAAGTATATTTGAATCGATGACTTAGGTTAGAGAATAGAGTTATATATTAGAGAAATAATACCTCCGTATAAATCGTTTATTTCAATCAGAGCTTCGCTCCTTGTTACCTATCGTTAATACAAAGGGTAGCTCTTTTGAAATAAAATAAATTAATGACTCCCTATGTGCAGTTCACAGGACAATAAAATGGGCTATGATTTCAATATTTGCCGAACGTGTCTCATATCGGACGTGAAGATGTTTCAACTGTCACAGCATAGCCTGGAGCATGAGATGGAGTTCGTTACTGGATTGAAGGTATTCTTATACTGTTATTTATTCCCCGACCTTACTCATGAGTGTGCAATGTAGATATACATATGTACTTATGTTCATATTCTTCTCTATAATAATAAAAAAATCAATAAAATTTTTGGAAAAAAGTATTCTACAATCATCTTCATGATAGAAGAAATTATTAGAAGAAAGGGAAGATTATGGAAGTGTTTATATGCTAGGTTCCTAATTATACTACCTTTAACAAAATATTCTGCCCTATGTTGTGTCATGCTACTTTATGAATAACGTAAACGTTGCGGAATTATTACCCTTTATATGGACGTAAACATGTTGTATCATTGTGAAACCTTTATCTTGGCAGCTACTTACTATAAAATGTGCACCTTATTTCACTTTACGTAAACATGACTACTACCTTTAACAAAATATTCCGCCCTATGTTGTGTCATGTTACTTTATGAATAACGTAAACTTTACGGAATTTGTACCCTTTATATGGACGTAAACATGTTGTATCATTGTGAAACCTTTATCTTGGCAGCTACTTACTATAAAATGTGCACCTTATTTCACTTTACGTAAACGTGACTACTACCTTTAACAAAATATTCCGCCCTATGTTGTGTCATGTTACTTTATGAATAACGTAAACGTTACGGAATTTGTACCCTTTATATGGACGTAAACATGTTGTATCATTGTGAAACCTTTATCTTGGCAGCTACTTACTATAAAATGTGCACCTTATTTCACTTTACGTAAACGTGACTACTACCTTTAACAAAATATTCCGCCCTATGTTGTGTCATGTTACTTTATGAATAACGTAAACTTTACGGAATTTGTACCCTTTATATGGACGTAAACATGTTGTATCATTGTGAAACCTTTATCTTGGCAGCTACGTACTATAAAATGTGCACCTTATTTCACTTTACGTAAACTTGGCTACTACCTTTAACAAAATATTCCACCCTATGTTGTGTCATGTTACTTTATGAATAACGTAAACGTTACGGAATTTGTACCCTTTATATGGGCGTAAACATGTTGTATCATTGTGAAACCTTTATCTTGGCAGCTACGTACTAAAAAATGTGCATCTTATTTCACTTTATGTAAACGTGGCTAAAACAGTTAATGTTTGGCTGACTATAGATTATTTCAATATTTCTTTCAGTAGTTTAGTAAATTTAGCCTTAGTAGTATTATTAATTGAGCAATCTGAAAATAAAACGACTAATTTTTATGGTTACCTTATAAAAATTATCTATTAAATTGGATACCAACAAGCATCATTATATAATTCATCTCATAAAAAATCCATACTTCAGATATGGATTTTAGAAGCATTTCTGCGAATACTTACGTTCACTTCAGAATTGAGGAATATCTCGGTTCCATTTACGTTACCAAATAGAAGTTTCATAAAATACTTTCAACTATCTAAATATATAACAAAATTTCGGCAATTTATAGCCGATGTTGAAAATGACATGACGAATAAATCTTATTTGACGCGCAACGTGACAATATAACCTATAAAATGCATCTCCTGTAACGTATACGTAAATAAAGGAAAGAACTGTAATTGTTGACGAAATAGCTCTGTCCTTTTCTTTCTGCTCATATCATGCTATTCTCTTCTTTCAAATCAATGAACTTTAACAAAAAATAAAGGTAAGGATAATACCAGTGCGATCCAACTTCCTTGTTTTTAAAACAAACTAAGATTATTCTCATATGTTAGCTTATGTATACATTAAGTAAAGTAAATGATATAACAATAGCGGCATAGCTCAGATCAAGTAGCAGCAGTACAGTAATAGTATTTATACCAATAATTGAAAGAGTATTTTCAAACTATATTGCAGGCGTTAGAAGATTGGATTCCGACGCAGCTCTGCTATCAGTGTGCGGCCATTATGAAGAAGTTCTACTCATTCAAACAGAAATGCATAAGGGCGAACAACTGCTTGAAGGAACGTGCTGGGAAGGTAAGCTATTCATCTGAAAGACATTTTGATACGAGTGTCTTCAGATAATATATTTCAAGATCTGTATTAGCATATGGTCTTGCATTAATTTTGAGAGAGGTTGTTACTTGTACTGGATTGCGTCGAGGCATATTGTTACTATATTCATATCAAAGCGCTATCATGTGGCTTTAGTTTTCAGTATGTGTCATTTTGCCGAAGTATAAATAGCATAGTTTTTTTGAGCATTAAATTTGTAGCAACAAAACAGCATTTGTTGGAAGTTTTACTTTTCTTTTTCGATTCAAAGAATCTTCGATTTGTTCCAAAAACTTATCATGGTAATACTCAATCAATTAAAATGTGTGAGAACTGGTTTCGATACTTTAAAAATAATGAACGTCCATGCCATCCGGAACAGATCGAATATGAAGAATTGGACACGTTATTCGATGAAGACCCGTGTCAAATGCAAGATGAATTCGCAGAATCATTAGGAGTTGATTGCTTACTTTCCCTGGGAATGATCCAAAAGCAAGAGAATTGAATGCCGTATGAACTGAAGGCAAGAGACATGGAAAAGCAATTATTCACTCGGGAATAACTACTTGTCAAAATTGGAAAGGTTTCCTACATCGTAATGTCACTGGCGATGAAAGTGGACACGCTACAATAATCCAAAGTGTAAAAAATTATGGTGTAAGCCCGGCACACCAACACCAAAACTGAATATTTATAGATCATGCTTTGCATTTGATGCGATCAGCAGGATATGGTGTACTATGAGCAGCTCTAACCTAGCTAAAGTATTACAGGCGAGTGGTATCAACTACAATTGATGCGATTAATTATTAAAAATGGCTGCAATACGAGCAGAGACACGATAAAGTTATTCTTCAGTATCTAGTAGAAATTCCCATTTGGCATCTTTCATATGTAAATAGAACTTTCCATTCAGCGTTTCCAAGTATGTTTTTACAAGCACACGAGGGGCAAAGTACTTGCCCTTTTACTGCCCCATACTTGAAAACTCTGAGATGGGAAGCTCTACTCCACCCGCTGTATTCTCCAGACATTGCTCCTTCTGATGAACACTTGTTTCTATAGATGACTCATAGTTTACCTGAGCAACGCTTCACTTCTTATGAAGTTACCAAAAAATGGGTCGATTTTTGGGTAGCCTCAAAAGACGAGTTGTTTTTCACACGGTATCTGTATGCTATGTATATTGTTTTTGACATGGTATCTGTATGCTGGCGGAAAGATAGGAAAAAGTAGTTGCTAATGATGGACAATACTTTTTATGATCAACTGGTAACTAGTTTTTTCCAATAAAGACATAATTTTACAAAGGAATCCCTCAAAATAAAACCGTGGTTCAAAAAGATTATCAATCTCAAATACTAAAGGGTAAACAAACTAACCTAATACATCATTCGATAGTTACGGAAATAAAGATTTGTCTGCAACATTAGGAAGGCTTACTGTAGATAGTTTAGGTATGTAGGTGGTTGAGGCAATACCACAATTAATTCTTTTTATGATCTGCCATACTTTAGAATTTCCCACTCACTACGGTATTGCATTTTATTGTGGTGCAACATTTGTTATAGTGTCAATCAATAGCTCTCTCTGTGGTCTATCAGTTTAATATACAATACCTAGAGGAGAGCGGTGAAAGTCCATGCAGAATTGTTCTCAGGATTCGCAAGGATAAAAATGACACTATTATATGGAGAAAATGAAAAAATAAGCCGCTTAAAATATTAATTTAATCGGACAAATGAAAAATTTTGTAATTTGCATTTGTTGTGTTAGTCAAGAGCTCTCTTCGCATTCTTAAAGGATAGTGTACAATACTTAAAGAAAAGTGGCGAAAGTCCATGCACTGTTGGGCCCAGGAGTCATGAGATAAAAATGACACTATTATATGGAGAAAAGGAAAAAATTAGCCCCTTAAAACTTTAATTTAAATCACCAATTGGACAAATGAAAAATCTTGTGCTTTTTATGAAAAAAGAAAAGAATATTTAAAGATGACTGGTGAAAGTCTTTGCCGTGTTGGGCTCAGAGTTACAAGGATAGAAATGACACTCTTATATGGAGAAAATAAAAAAATAAGCGCCTTAAAATCTTAATTAAATCATCAGTTATTTTTCATAACAGATTGTAAATGCTTTTTCTGCGTAACTCTTTAACCGTTTTAGTGCCATTGTTTTTTACTCATATATACTTCAAAATGCCAAAGAAATCTTTTGTTTTTGATGTCATTTACCCTTGTCCCAAAAAAAACTATCTCTTCCAAAAATTATCCAATTTTAATGATTTTTTTAGTGTTTTCTTAATAAAAACTTGTACAAGGGTAATAAAATACAAAGAAAATTATGAAAATATATATTGTGAACAAAAATTATAACAAAAACTGAAATCAAGGTCACATCGTCATTTTCGTAGTCCGGTACATCCTCCGTATCTATTGTTATCGTCACTATTATCACTATCGCTCAAAATTTGGATTATGCCAAATTGTGAGCGCACCACAATGTCACTCCCACTATCACTTTTTTCACAACTTGAAATACATCATTTTCACTCGTATCATGTTCGTATTCCGACATTATGGGTTAAAAATGTTCTTTTCCTGGATCCTTTTTATATTGCAGTTACTAATAATATTATAATTTGAACTTTATGTAACACGTAAAAAGATAAAAAATTAGCGATGCGTGCGAGTGACCTCCCGTACACCGCGTGCTAAACAGCAACTGATTTCGCGAGCGCCATCGCGCTCGTGGCAAATTTAGTTAGTATGCGCATGAGCGCAATGGTGCTCATCGGCATTCTAACGGTTAAACAAAACGATAAAACACAAGCGTAGATTATTTCTCATCGTGTCCTCCTTATACTGATTGACATACAAATTAGAGAAATTCATAGCCTAACAGGGTCGTCCAAAAAGATAGTAAAGTCATAGAGCAAAATAGACTTTCATATTGACAACAATGTCAATATAAATGAATAGTTTATTATAATCCATTTAGGCTGTGGCTACGTAACAGAAAAGCATATTTTTATAACCATTTGTAAAAAATTATTACGTGCTTCGTTACATATTTAAATTTTTTTATTAACAATTTTTGGAACATTAATAACACAGTATATGCGCGTTTATGAAGATGACTACTTATTCTGGATTATGATCACAAATTGTGTTTTATTTTTTGGCCTTTCCTGTTTACTAATACGGTAGTTGACTCATTCTAAATTTTGATATTTTACGTACAATATTGTGAAATATAAGTTAATTAAAAACCAGTCTTGAAAAAAATTAAAAAATTGATTGAAAAATAAGCCAGTTGTAGGCTTCTTAATTTGATGATACGGATAGATTTGGGGATATCCCCGTCTCTTTTCCTCTCGTGGAATATAATGTGCAATATTAAAAATGACCTCACAAAACAGTGTTGCCGTCCTTCTCTAAAGGTTAAATTTAAACTTTTATAACTCGGTCAATTTTTAAGATTATTAAAAAAAATTTTCACTCTTCATCAGCTTGTACCTTGAAATTATGATTAATGAAATAAAAAAAATTTAGTCAAATACCAATTGCTGATTCGCTATTTTATTTTCTAAAAAAATCATCTTTTTTTTAAATTATGTTCTATGATGCCAGGCTAGTTTACGCTGGCCTCCTTTGAATACACATTCGTTAAAAACAAAATTTAGGCGGAAAGCAAAATAGACCGTTTCTTTAATTCGGTCCCATCGTCCCAAGATGCTTACATGTCTCTCTTCTTATTAAGTAGATTTGAATAATATACTAAATAGTAGATGAGTTTCCTCGAAAGAGGATGGGTTGTATTTGCCTTTTCTTCTATAAAAGAATGCTAATACCGTCTTCAATTAAGTTATATAAAAATAGTGAACACCTATGCATTAAAAGTGTCTCGTATTTATGGGTTTACAGTGTCTTTGTAGTATTTTAAGAGAATTTCCCTGGAAAAATAGAGGATTTCAGGACATTTTCGAAAAACACTTTGCTTATAGTTCATTGTAAAGAATTTTGTGGATGCCGGATATAAGTCATGAAATGGTTAATTCGTGAATCGTTAAATCAAGTGAATGATTAAATATTTGAATGTTTTATTTTGTGAAGTTATTCATATAAAAATTAAATATTCAGCAATATTTTAAAACGAAAGAGATGAGGGAACAAGAATACAGGAATACCAGGATATTCCACTGGTAATTTCTACTGGATCGATAAATTTTGACCAATTGGTTTATACAATATAATTTTACTCTACGTTGACCTGTGTAAAGTGGTCTATATGCTAAAATTAGCATAGAACTTCTTTTTCTTAATAATATAATTAAAATTAGCATGGGACTTCTTTTTATTAATAGAAAACTCCCTTTTTATCATTCAGCATTCGAAAAAAAGGATGAACACTTGTAACTTTGCTCAGGAATCTGTAATGTCGCAGGCGTTCAGCAGAGTCATTTTTTTTTTCAGAAAACGAACGTCTCATTACAAGGTTTCCAAAAAATTTTTTTGTTTTACTGTATGCAACATTATTTTAGAGATATTGCTCTAAATATATACGAAAACACATACTTTTTCCTTCGCACCTCGCTTTGAAGCTGCTGAAGTGAAAATTCAGAAAAGAATAATGTACGAGAGGTTTATCTAAAGTTTACTTTAAAGCTGTAGTCATGATTTTAAATTTGATAATTTTTTTAGGAAATTACAACACAGACTTGAAATGTTATTGAAGTGTATATACAGGTGTCCAGTGGCAGTTTTCAAAGTTTGAACAAACATAGTTTCTGAACGCAACACATAAGAGGGGCGCGGGGGGCGTCGTTAGAAGCGCAAGCGGTGCGGATGTTTTAGTAGCCATGGAACAGTGGAGTGGGGAACACCGCACTTTTGCCGTCGAGGCGTACATTTCGAATGGATTTTCGCTGTCTGTAGCACGCCGTCGATTTAATAATCGTTACAGTAATCATCGATTATGTGATGGACCATCAATCAACCTCATTCAGTCATGGGTAGCAAGGTTCAGAGCTACAGGATCAACATTAAATAGGCCCAGGCCAGGACTTACACCATTCGTAGCCACGGATGAAAATGTCGTGCGTGTTATGGTTACTGTCGTTGAAAATCCCCGTTTATCACTGCGTACACGTTCATCGATATTGGGAATTCCGAAATCAACTTTACAGGTAATAATGCGAAAAAAGCTCAAGTTCCATCCATATAAAATTCAAATTGCTCAAGATTTACACGATTCTGACTTTGAATTAAGAAAAACTTACGCGGAGGTGATGTTGTTGAGATTTCGTACAGCTGCCCGGATGGGCAACATATTCTTTAGTGACGAAGCTCACTTTCACATTGGAGGATATGTGAATAAGCAGAACTTTCGTTACTGGGATGTCCACAACCCAAGACAAATGCATCAAGAGCCTTTACATAAGCCTAAAGTAACAGTCTGGTGTGCCATGTCTGCATCTGCAATCATAGGGCTTTATTTCTTTGAAAATCAACGTGGCCAAACTGTAACTGTGAATTAACTGTAACTGTGAGATATGCCCAGATTTTAAATCACTTTTTCAGAGTAGAACTACAGAATAGTCCATCCTTCAACCAAAACATATGGTTCCAGCAGGACGGGGCCACAGTTCACACTGCTAATGTGTCTATGAATGCAGTGCGGCAGTTATTTCCAAAAAAAACTTATCCCGAAACGGTACCGTACCGTGGCCACCTAGGTCACCCGATTTAAGCCCATGTGACTTTTTCTTATGGGGATACTTAAAATCCGTTGTTTACAAAACAACTCCGAGCACTGTGACACAACTTAAAGAAAATATTTGAGCCGAAGTCAGTAGGACATCCCAGTCGCTCTGCAAAAGCGTTTTTGAAAACATGCGTGCTAGACTCGAAGAGTGTGTCAGACTCAATGGCCGCCATTTGGAAAATGTGGTTTTTAAAAAATGAAATCCGCATTTGTTGTTATAAAGTTAAAATAAACTTACTTTGTATTAGAGGTGTAGTTCTTTTTTTACAATTTTTCAAACATTGAAATCTGCCACTGGACACCCTGTAGTATCCTTGTAATACAAATTCTGGTGTTTCACAGTTTATTTTCTTGATCGAAAACCTACTACTGTCTCTTCCTTTTCGTTCATTTCTGAGGTGCAATGCTTCCTGGGTCATAAACATCCATTAGTTAGATTTCTGTTACCTGGGTCATAAACATCCATTAGTTAGATTCATCTGGGTCATAAACATCCATTAGTTAGTTCTGGATCATAAATATCTGTTAGTTAGATTTCTGTTAGTTCCTGGGTCATAAAAACATCCATTAGTTAGATTTCTGTGAAGTCCAAAATTGTACATCAGCCTATTTGCTTTCTTTCTGTTCTATGATTTAAGATAATTTCTTGTATGTATACTGTGTGTAGGATTAATCCCAATCCCTAAGTTGGTCTAGTATATAAATAAAGGTTTTGTCACATTACAGATAACGAAACATGAATTAAAATACGAGCGAGACCGTCGGAAGTTGCATTCTGGTCTTGGTATAATTCAGACTAGCACGCTAGAAATAGATGCCAACTTTGAATCGGAAACAAAATTGGAAATTACTATAGAAGAGGATGTTCTGGAAGACGCCATTGCTGACTCGGGTTTTCAGAATGAAAACGATAGCGATGAAGACACAAAGGATGACCCGGTTATTGTGGTGAAAGTTGAGGAGTTGGAACCGGAGAATGAAGGAGGTATTTTTTGTCTGTATATTGGAAGCCCGATCTTAAAGAGCTATTTGTGCATTTGAAACTTGTTTTTAAGAAGGAGTATGTTTTTATGATGTTTGCAAAGAAGCAGTATGTGAAAAATTGACTTTTATAATTTCGTTATATCTGTCGATTCTCGGTCTGTCTTGGAAGTCTTTCTCTCATAGCCTACAATTTTAGAGCTATTCGTCTGTTTAAAATTGTTGATGAATATGGTTCATATGTAGATCTCAATTAGGAAGTGAAACAAATGGAAAGAATTGAAAAAATTGGTCTTTTGACTTGGAATTAAGATTTTTTTGATTATTTTTTATTTTTAAGCATCATTTGTGAGAAAATAAGTTTCGAAGAGCTTACTTAACGTGCCGATTTTTCAATTCTCAGATAAACAACCAGATAAGAGTCAATTGACCGATAGCATAATTTTGCATTTTTTGAAGGTCAGATAGAAGTTAACTGTTGAATAAAGCCCCTAATGGAGGAATATAGTTATTTGCTACTTCGTGGCCAACCAGATAAGAGTCGATTGACGGATAGCATAATTTTGCATTTTTTGAAGGTCATATAGAAGTTAACTGTTGAATAAAGCCCCTAACGGAGGAATATAGTTATTTGCTACTTCGTGGCCTGAATAAGTGTTTATTAACCAGTTGAAATAACGTTTTAGGTTATGTTCGGCAATTCATCGTAATGTATTTTCTCTGTGATAACTTTGTTTGTGTATATTCGCGACATAAAATTGGTGGCCACGGACATCCAGGCGGTATCATTTTCTCTGTTTGAGACTGCACCAGTTTTCTTGTTTTCTAGTATATTATGATAACTGGTGATTAATTCAGTCAATAAGTAAGTAGACTTCAGATTTTTCAAAATTAGATGAACCTTCACGTTTCTTCATGTCTTCCATTATGGGTTTTTTCACACACCATGGGCAGCCATAACGAAGCAAATAAATAAATTATAGATTCGGTTTGGATGTGTTGCATTAAACGTCAAATGTCGAAGTAGCTTCGTTCCTGTCACAGTCTAATGTGTTGAACTCTATATATGTCCATCTCGCTTGCACATGTTTAGTGTGAAGTTGGTTGGACTAATCCACAGCTAACTACTCTTTGAATAATGTACCATTGAAAAATGCAAAATGGTTACCTGGCAGATAAATTGCCCAGTTAAGTTATTTGTAAAATAGTTATTAGACGTCTTATTTGACAATTGAAAAAAATGGACTTTAATAAAAAACTAAAAACTATTGAAAGTTGACACATTTATTTAAAACTAGTTTTAACAAAGTTGTGCAACTTTGTTCACATGGGAAAGGAAAAAATAGCGGTGTATTTGAAAAATGGTGTTCTTGTGAAAATATTGGATTGCTGTGATGTTGCGATGAACAAATTTTGACAAACTTCAAGAAAGTGAGAACCCTGAGCCCTGCAACAGGTAGATGTATGCTGACATGTTACCGTGTTGTGCTATGAAAGGTAACACTGAAAGTTTTCAGAGTATATAAACCTCTCTAGTATTCTGTACATTCTTTCATTCGATGAACCTATGGAGAAATGCATTCGGCCCACCCTTTCTTGGACGTCTTTTCTATGGCTTTTTCGAAGGCAGTCTGCTTCTTCAGTACCCGGGAATCGTATTCTTGGAAATAAATAGAAATCGCATGGTGTGAGATCAGGGTTTTATGGCAGATGATCCATAACCATTTTATGGTAGATGATCCATAACATCTGATGTAGTCCGTTATTTGTTCATTCATCTAGCTGAGTGTGCAAAGACATTATGATGTAGGAGGATTCTATTCTGAGGATGTTGCTGTTGAACTTTTTCCAAAACCTCAACAGTTGTTGGTGTACCAGTCTGCGATTTATGTAATTTTATTGTCCAGAACAATAAAGAACGAGGTGATCATCTTTTTCCTAGTACATTTTTTCCTATTTTGACCTTTGTAAGCACTCTTCAGACGGAAACACCTACAATGCAGACTGCGTTTTAGTGCCAGATTTATAATAGTATATCCAGCTTTAGTCTCCCCTTAACGATGTCAAATACAGCATTTGAGTGATTTCTGTTGAATTTTTTTAACATTTCTCGATACCACTCAACGTGAGATTGTTTTGAGCTTCGGTCAAGTCATCACTTAGCAGAAAGATTCCTGAAATCTAAATTTTTTGTGTACTCATGACAATGCCTAAACTTGTCAGAATTGCTGGTAGGTTACTCTCTTATCAGTCTTTCTATGAGCTGTACAGCATTAGACTGCCTTTTAGTTCCAGATTTGTAACAGTGTATCCAGCTTTCGTCACCCCCGAACGATGTCAAGTGACTTCTATTGAATTTTTTTAACATATGTCGATACCAATCAACGTAAGAGTCTATCTCATAATAATGCCTAAACTTGTCATAATTGCTGGTAGCTGTGCTCTCTTGTCAGTCATTCTATGAGCTGTACAGCATTATTGTTATCTTCAGCTGCTTATAATGGACATCCCTCATGCAAATTATCACTGGTATTAATACAATAATACTCGATTTTATTAAACCAGTTGTAAACAGTCGCATGTGATGGGGCTTCATCGTAAAATGTCAGTCGAAGTCGGTCGTAACTTTGTTGTTCACTGAGTCCACATTGAAAATTTTCTCGTGTTAAATGCACCTTGATGTGTTATAAAATTTTCGAAAAGCCACTGTTTTGTAAAAATAAAGGACAAATGGAAGCAAAGTAACTGAGTGGATTACCAAAGGGCTTGATTTCGGAAATTTGAAATAATTTTTATATTACCGTTTTATCAAATGGCCAGTTGTAAGAACTTTCAATGCTACCCTCATATTACGAGTATATTTTTTAATTAAAAAAAAATTAATTTTATTACATGTCAAAAAATATTGTACTTTCATCTGCACAATACAGTCTATATGTATGCAAAATTTCACAGAGCTTGGTTGAATTGTTAAGGTATGAAAGCAAGACTAGCAGACAAATCCACTTTCGCATTAATTATATTATATTTAGACATGCATTGATATCTCTGTTTTCCTCAATGATTACGGAATCCTACTTTTGTGTGTGCCAACATTTACTTAATCGCTTGCTTTTTTTTTCAATAATACTTTGTTACATAAAAATATACAAATTTGTATGTAAATCTGGAAAAAAAATTATAATTTCTAAAGCAAAACTGCTTCTGTCATGGTGACGTATGTTGAGAAAACTAACCGTAATGAAAAAAGGAATACGTCGGTAGGAAGGAATGCAAATGATGAATATTTTTCTCCATGACAGCCAATTAGTCTACACTGAATAATAGGCTGCCCGCGAAGTAATTCTTGCTGGTTTTACCTCTTATTATGCTCTTCGTTACGTATCAATAACGTTGACACAGATGGTGGTGGAAATTTTCAATAACGTTGACACAGATGATGTGGAAATTTTCAATAGTTAGTTCAGTGCGTCTACTTCAGAGTAATTCTTACTAATATAATAAAAGTGATGAAATAATAAACCTCCTTGTTGCAAGAAGTTAAGCTATTTCGAAACCAGTCTTGCAGCGATGAGCCTCATGGGCGAAACATTGGTTAAAATTCCATGAACGGTCATTTTATCAATGTTCAACTCTCAAACCGACTCTTTAATATTGAAATTACGAATAATTGTTGTTTTCTTTGATATTATAGTCGGTGGTAGATGTTGACGGCCACCTAGAACAAGGCAAACCTTCGACCATTTCATATCCCTCTTTGAACGATTTGTACCACTCATAGACCTGTATTTTGGACATAGCTAAGTCATCATAGGCCTTTTTTATAATTTTTAACGATTCAGTACAACAAATTCTGTTACAAACACTAAATTGAAGGCCAGCTCTTTGTTTAATTAATTTATCCATAATAAAATTTGCAGAGCAACTTTGAGGTTGACCTATTACCACAGCTGCCATACATACAGTATTGGCAGATAGTGCTCGGGTTTCGCTTGGTAATTAAGGAAGGTTCTACCAACTTAACAAAAAAAAATTTACCGATTCCTTGTAAGCGGATTATTTTTTTAAAGATTCCGGGTAGTTTTTATACAGAATATCCTCGATTGTAAGATAGGTTATATATACTTACACTATCATTTATAGGAGCATGTAAACACTAAAAACAGTTATATTTTACGTTTAAAAAAATAAGATGAAATCAGTGCTGCTAATTTTATTTTAAAATTAGTGGAACTTGTTCCATTTAATATGCCAAATTGATGGCTTAATTAATGTATGGCATTTTAGTCAAGGCTGCCATCACATTACTACACCGCAATAAAATTTTAAAGTGTAGAAAAAAATTACATAACAGGTTAAAAACAATTAATATTTCTAATACCACACGGATGAAACTGCGGATAGAAGCTATTATATATTTATATATATATATATATATATATACATATATGTGTGTGTGTATTTATTTCAATCAAATATTCTTGCCTGTGTTTTTCTCTTTTTTCCATTGAAAGTAATTAAAAAATTAAAACTAATTAAAAAAAAAGTTTCACTTCTTGCACATGTGACGGCAGCAGCTCCTTTTTTATTCACTCTTTTATCCTCCTTCACCTCGACAAAGCTGGCAGATAACGTACAATGTACTATCTATAGATGTTTTTAACAGGTTGTGAAGATGTCGCCAATATAATCGATGAGGAGTGTGATCAAGACGAGATTCCATTGAATCGACTGAAGTTGGAGCAGAATTTGGAACTGAGTAGTCGTACGATTAAAGCAAAAGGTGTTGCGGAGAAAGTCGCAGGTTCCAGGAAGAGAGAGAGGCGGAAATATGGGAAGAGAAAAATAGGAGAAGGTAAAACAATTTTGAGTCTTAGTAACAGCTCTGTAGTTTTGTGACAGCGGTATAGCACTGTATTTTTGTGTCGATTTGACCATAAGAGAGGAAGTATAATACGACAATCAACTTGTGAATAATTTACGTTACGTAATTTATTTATTTTTTATTTATTAATTACGTACAAATTTTTTTCAATTTAAAGGTCGTAATGTGTATACTAGATTTACTTACTTACGATACTTTTATGACGATATTAAAATTTTTATTCATATTTAGAAACGCAATATATTGATTGCAATCTTCTACATTTGCAAAATGTCACCTATCGCCAAAAGGGTATTATCCAATATTTTTTATTAAATTTTAGCATCCCAAAGTTATATTACGATATTAAGATTTTTATTCATATTAGAAACCCATTATATGGATTGCAATCTTCTACATTTGCAAACTGTCACCTATCGCTTAAAGGGTATTTTCCAATATTTTTTATTAAATTTTAGCATCCCAAAGTTATATTACGATATTAAGATTTTTATTCATATTAGAGACCCATTATATGGATTGCAATCTTCTACATTTGCAAAATGTCACCTATTGCCAAAACGGTATTTTCCAATATTTTTTATTAAATTTTAGCATCCCAAAGTTATATTACAATATTAAGATTTTTATTCATATTTAGAAAATTCATATTTGCTTCATTATTATCCACATAAACGTGCAGTTATATTATGACAAATAGGTTCGTGTACCGCATTTGCGATATATTTTGCTCTGAATTCACATACAATGTGTTCCATCTAATTTTTCACCTGTAGATTTGAAACATTTTTGATCGTAGGCATTTTGTAAGAAATTTCATTCAAAATTATTTATATTATTTTCTATATATATAGAAAACTTTGAAACAGTTATATATAGAAAACTTTGAAACAGTATTTTGTGCAAGTTACGACAAGCACTTAGCTTCTCATAAGCCCTCGTTACGCACTTATTAAATTCGAACGAAAAAAAACTTGCGATATTAACATTATATATAAATAGATTATAATTTTTTCATCACATAGCCCAAAAAGATGCAGTAACAAAACGGAAAGTTAGAAAAAAACCATCGTCTGTCCCATCTAAACTGAAGGACTTGCCTTGCGCTGTGAGCCGTTGGGACTGCAGCTCGTTCTCAACGGAGATCATGCTGGCACGCGACGAACAGCTGCGCGAGGTGAACGAGCGATGCAACTCGCTTAACTACATCAACTCGCCATTCAAGTGCCTGTATTGCTTCAAGGGTTTCCTGGAGCAGGTTACGTACACGAACCATATGGTGAAGCATGACGAGGTGAAGTATTCTAATTTTCGTTTGAATATAATTTTAAATATTGACATGAGTTTATTAAGATTAATCATTTTGAACAACGTTAACTCTAAGACGCTGGCTGGTAGACTCTCTCCGTCAGTTGCTCGGACTCTATCTTATAGGTCTCCTCTGCTGACGCTTGCGTTCTGAGAAGCTTGGTTTTATTTGATGTTTTTGAAGCAAAGTCAGCAGACTTGATTCTTAGAAATGTAATGTCCATCGGATGTTGTCGGCTTCGCAGCTTTCTTGTAGATTAATTTATTAGACATTAATGCTGAGTGGCTTCCTAGTATTTTACTCCTATCAATCGGATGCTGTGAGTTAGCTTAGCATTCTTGTAACTTAATTTATTTTATGTTTATGTTGAGTTGGTTCTTATTAGTTCGCCATTATCAATCGGATGTTATTAGTTTGCTGATGGATTATGGTTACTTAACTCATGATGCATTGAAATCTGATGGATGGGAATGCAAATTCTTGATAACGTTGGACATAATAATAAAAATTGTTTGTGAAATTCGTCTATTGCAAATAATATTGAATAATGTTTATAAACACAATATAGATGAAGTTTGTGTTTGATAGTGAATTAATGTACAAACATAGCTTGCGTGATGCTCGCTCGAAACTTTTTTGAAGACAAGTTTGAATGCAACACTCTGTATATTAATATAGAGATGTTGCTTTATGTGTTGTGTCACACTATATGTATATACAGTTTAAGGTCAGATGCAGGCGAAAATTATTTTTTAATGTAAAATATTGCATTCGCTAATAGAATGAAAATACTACCGGGGGTTCCCCTGTGATTTATGAACTTAGGAAGACAAGTTTGAAAGCTACACCTCTATACATTAGTATAGAGATGTTGCTTTCTGTGTTGTGTCACACTATATGTATTAGAGCTGAGTCGAAAAACGTTTAACACTCAACGTTAATGTACGTCAATGATCAACGCTGTTGATGAAAAAACGTGTTAACAGTTGATCGACACTTGCAGTTAATAAATGGTCGAAGTCGACGGCTGGTTATATTAACGTACATTGGAGCATTATTTCGTTAGCGCGTTGACGTTGATCAGCGTTAAGTGCTAACTGCTAAATATTGACAATTGTCAATTGAATATATCTAATCAACGGTTTATGCATTACCAGGCTAGCGGCCAGACTTTCGTCTACAGTTATTGCGTAATGAAGGTTAACGTGTGAAGGTTTAGAGATTTGTCCGATAGTTTATTAATTTCGACGTTTTCCGTATAATTTTAAGATTAATAAAAAAATAATTGTGATTTTTAGCGCAATTTTTTTACATTATATTACTAGTTATTTTTTTTACAGATTTAATATTGAGAAGATGTTTTTATTTCAAGTAATATTTTAAATTTTTTTACAAAAGTTTAAAATGTACTGTAACTTTTTAGTGTTAATAACATTTACGTAGTGGATATTTTTATGGTTAGCATTTTTTAATGTAAAATATTGCATTGGCTGATAGAATGAAAATACTACAGGGGGTTCCCCTGTGATTTATAAACTTAGGAATCATGAATTTTGGTAATTTTAACATAGGCCTTATATAAAAATGTTTGAAAATTTACCTTTCTTTGAGAGGAAACCGAGTGTCAGAATGACATAAATACTAGTTAAGTTATACAACTGTTGGTGCAATAGGGTGTGGTATAGTTGGTAAGGTCCTTGACTCTCATGCTACAGATTCAGATTCGTGTCTGGGTGTGAGTAAATTTTTGACGTGAGAACGTCTATAAATTCAGTCAGGTTTTAAAAAGTTCAATACAATGAGAATATGCTGAATTTCTTGATGCGCTAACTCTGTGGATAATAGGCTGATAGGAAATTACCGATTACATTCAGAAAGTTTACTCTTTTAAATACTATCTAATTAGATTATATCACCAATTGAAGTAATCTAAGAGCGTAGCGGCCGTGTGCAAAAGATATACAAATATACAAGTATGCATATTTTGAAGGTGGTCTACCTCGTGAATGTGTGAAGCTAGGATCCTGGTCGAGATACCAATGGGTCTAATGAGATCTTAAGTGATATTGGCTTTAATAACATATCACATTTCATAATTTTATGACTGCAAATTTGAAAAATATATTTTCCCAGGGATATATGCCTTTATGAGACGAGAAATGAAAGAAGGAATGTTCTAGGCATATACATATCTTCTACTTTAGTTTATTCTATATACTTTCGCCCCTCGATACTAGATGGCGTTCACGCTATGTGCTATGTAATATCTGAACTTCGATTTTTGGAGTTCACTTATTTACCACTAGGTGGCTCTAGACTCTAGGCTAGTGTTGCCGTTTCTCTTCTCTATTTTCCTAACCTGTGGCATCTTTATGTTAGAGGGGAGTGCGACTATTTTTCTTCGTTACTCCTTTACAAACATTCACAAATTCAGATATCTTTAACAGTATAATCATTAAATCATATTATAAATTTAATTCTTTCCCAGAAGCGTTTCGGCTGTTACATTTCCTTTGCCTGCTATAGATTAGTTTTAGATACCAATCCTTGTAACGTATCCTTTTAACGTAAACTTTTTTTATCCCATGACTTCATACTCCAAATGTTTATTTCACTACTTTAAAGTGTTTATGACAACTAGTACTGACTGAGTTTTCGTTTAATGTCAAACGGTCAAATCCACGCGTTATGTAATATTCTGATAGCTGCACATAGAGTATTTTGTAAAACGTTCAATGTTCGCTTTAAGGTGTTTATTACCACATAATAGTTGTCTTACACAAAAGTTTGTTTAGTGTACTAGTAAAAACAGACAAAATCTTGAAATCTCAAAATGTACAAATAGCAGATATTGGTTTGATAACAATGATACGCTCCACGTTTTTACGTTTGAAAGATATAGTAGGCAACATGTTTATATTGCGAAAAATTAATATTTGCAAATAGTTTAAGACAAATACTATGTATGCTGTACAATCCACTTGCACGCAGTCAGTTCGAATATAGGTGTGTGGTATGCAATGCAGTTTTTGAGACATATTCTGAAATGATCGAAAAGATTTAAAAAATATTTTTGCACCACTTCACCTATAGAGCTGGTTAAGTAAAAAATTACTAAGTTACGAAGAGCGTCTTTTATATTTTAAATTAAACACTCTGGCTCAACGAAGAAAACGGACCGATTACATATTCCTTAATAAGCTTGTCCACAATGCAACCGGAAGCAGTCCACTTCTTCGGCACTTTAAATTTAACACTCCCCACAATAACAGTAGACTGCATACATATCATCTATTCTTTGCTTCAAAACGTCACACTGATATAGGATTTTTTGCACCAGCAGCAAACTAAACCGCGTCCTAAATTAATTTCCTTCAACTGTGGAT
Source organism: Druceiella hillmani (assembly GCA_039881145.1). NCBI lineage: Eukaryota > Metazoa > Arthropoda > Insecta > Lepidoptera > Hepialidae > Druceiella > Druceiella hillmani. The sequence continues at coordinate 15,690,041 of JAYKKI010000019.1, read as the reverse complement.
TTCTTTGAGTCCTCAACTTCATCAGTTCAAAATAAACTTGTTGAGAATGACAAGAAAGAATAACTTTTACATAGAACAAAGTAATATTTAGTGCATTTTTATGTTTGTATTTATAAAAATTCAATCATATTTATTTATTAGATAGATATTCTATCGATTAATTCTTTATTGATTATTGACTTAATTCACTATAATTACTTGGCTGTACATTTTATTGATTAGCTCCAATATTGATTATTGGAACGAAGTTCTTTTACGTGGCTTACAGTAGAACGAAGTGGCAGTTACGATCTGCCACTTCGTTCTACTGCAAGCCACATAAAAGAACTTCGTAACTTATATATTACCAGAAAGATTTATTAAGGGAGAAGAACAAATTTAAGAAGTTTTTTATGATATTCTTTGGAAATGTACAAAATTCCAATTTGCTTTATATAATATTACATATTATATATGTAATGTTATATAAAGCAGATTGGAATTTTACATATTATATATAATATTACATATTACAATTTCATAACAATGTGACGTTTTAATACAATATATTGACTTATTTAAAAAAATTTGCTTTTATTGTCGGGGTGCAGACTATAGAGTGCGGTTAATGAAATTGACCGAAGCGTTCGGTATAGCAGAATTGTAAATTCTAAAGACTCCTGTTAAACATTGTCATATATTAAATAATTTACTTAAAGTATATTAACGTGCTTGCTTTTGAAGCCGGTGCAGTTTAACAAACATACGAATTTCACTGACGTTTTATTTAAGAATATTTAATTAAAAACTATGAAGATAGATACTCACAATAATACTCTATTTATTGTATCCTAATTTTTTTAACAATTTCTCTTAAAAATTTATAATCAAAAGATGACGTCAATCTCGTTTAATATTCACAAAAACCTTCAATTCCAACAGTCTTAAAAATTTATTATTAAATCTTTAGTTCCTAATTTTTTTTAATTATAAATTGATCATTGAAAACGAATGCGTTTTAGCAACAAATATCAATTTTGCTGTTTAGGAAAAAGCGTTATGCCCCCTCCAGGGGTGACCTTTCCCTCTCTTTCTCTCTGCCTCTTTCTATTATATACGGTTGTATATGTGTGTGTTTGTACGAGTATTCATTAGAGCAGCGAGCATTGTGCATGGTCAGCTGATAACCTCAATTCTAAACACGTGCAAATATTATTTAAACTTATTTATATTGATATTTACAACAGTTAAAATGCCCAGTAAAAATCATTTTGCAATGAGATTTGTCTCTCATGTCAAACACAGATCATATTAACCATTTGAGTGCTGATGAGTGCCATCGCGCTCTTGCGCGTACTAACTAAATTTGCCACGAGTGCGATGGCGCTTGCGAAATCAGTTGCTGTTTAGCGCGTGGTAGGGGAGGTCGCTCGCACGCATCGCTAATTTTTTATCTTTCTACGTGTTACATAAAGTTCAAATTATAATATTATTAGTAATTACAATATAAAAAGTATCCAGCAAAAGAAAATTTTTAACCCATAATGTCGGAACACGAAAATAATTTGAGTGAAAATGATCGTTTTTCAAGTTGTGACGAAAGTGATAGTGGGAGTGACATGGTGGTGCGCTCACAATTTGGCGTAATGCAAATTTTGAGTGATAGTGATAATAGTGACGATAACAATTATTTTGCTGATACGGAGGATGTTATATGCGAAAATACGATGTGACCTTGATTTCAGTTTTTGTTATAATTTTTGTTCACAATATATATTTCCATAATTTTCTCTGTATTTTGTTATCCTTGTACAAGTTTTTATTAAGAAAACACCGAAAAAATTATTAAAATTGGATAATTTTTGGAAGAGATACAATTTTTTCGAGACCAGGGTAAATGACATCAAAAACAAAAGATTTCTTTGGCATTTTTAAGTATATATGAATAAAACACCATGACACTAAAACGGTTAATATCAAATGTCAATGTATTTTTTTCTACTGGCTTTCTATTGTAAGCCAATAACCTGCCAGATCGTTTACAATTTTGTATGTATTTATTTGCATTATAAATTATTACTTTATATATTACTGAATACTTAAAATTGATAAAATACAATATATTTTCGGCAAATTAATTTATTTTCATTGTTAATTAAACTTTATTTAGACTATATTTATTATAACTTTATTATGTCGAGATGTTTTTATTCCTGTATATAATATAAATTTAATACATAATGTATTGCGAAAGGAACTTCGTTCCAACCGGGTGTCCCATGACACCTCTTGTTAATTTTTTTTATTGAAGTCATTATAATTAATTGAAATATATGTCTTATTTGTAATGATATCATATAATAAAAGTGACACCAAATTAACCATGCTGTGCCCTCTGTTTTCGGTGTTGTCACAAAAAATTAAAGACCTTCGATGTAAAAACTACCCGGAATCATAAAAAAAACACACAAATTTATTCATCAAAATTTGTTTCGTCACCTTTAAAGTAATCCCCGTTGTTCGCAATCCAACTGTGATAACGCCAGACGCACTCTTCTATACACTTCTCATAGGCCTAAATTGGTATGGTCTTTAATTCCTGATATGGTTTCATGGTATGGTCTTTTATTCTGTGAATTCCGTTTGATGTCTTCAATCGAATCTTTAATTGATCAATCGATGTCTTTATTCGATTGATTCAATGTTTTTTTTTGCAAGATATTAAGCTCTTTCGGAACCAGTCTTGCAGCAATGCGTCTCGTGCGCAAAATATTGGTTAAATTTCCATGAATGATCATTTTATTAATGTTCAACTCTTGAGCCAACTCTTCAATATTGAAATGACAAATAATAATTTTCAAGCAATAATTGTTTGATTTTTTGATGTTATCGCCAGTGGTAGACATTGAAAGCCATACGGGATGAGGCAAATTTTCAACCAATTCACACTCCTCTTTGAACAATTTGTATCACTCGTATGCCTGTGTTTTCGATATAGTCGAGTCACCATAGGCCTTTTTTACCATTTTTAATGATTCGGCTCAAAAAATTTTGTTGGAAAAATTTAAGGCAAACTCTTTGTCCAACTAATTTATCCATAATAAAATTTGCAGAGCAACTTTGAGGTCGATCTATTACGACAGCTGCTGTTAACAAACTAGTTGACGGATCGCACTCAAGTTTAGCTTGGTAATTAAGAAACGTTCTACCAAATGAACAAAAAAATATATTACATTTAATAGGAATTTTTAAAGGTTTCAATATATGGTATATTTAATTACGTCTTCTCGAATTGAATTGTTAAAATTGTGACATAGCTGTTTGTGTAAATAAATAAATGCCCTTGTAGTGTCAGTTTGACTCATGTTTGATCTATATTTTCTTTGGTAATTGACCATCCTGCCAAAAATACGCCTGTTTGTTGTTTCTGGTTTCCAAGCACAAGGTTATGTTGGAAGTCATGCATTCAACTTCCACCACCAGCATTATCATTGAATCTGCAATATATCAAGCAATGATATAAGGAGGGTTCTCCATAATTTTTCTTAATTAATATGCGATTTCATGGAAAAAAGTCCTCAGCCTACGCTATCCATAAAGACATACAGACATAATGACACTATTTATAATGACTCCATTACTAATGTATTCTGATGGTCATTGCTGTTACAGTCTCGAGGTGAGCATGTGTGCGACATTTGTCGGTACCGTTACAACTCACGACGTCGGCTCCGGAGTCATCTAATGCAGCACCAGCGAAGACTGAAGTGTAACAAGTGCGATTACGTATCGTCGAATCGGTGAGTTTCTTGGGGTCATTAGTACTAAAACTGTCATTTTATGAGGAAAAAGCACAATATTGCCACAGTCAGTTTTTTTTTAAATCAGTAAACTTCAAAAAATTAAGGTGTTGAATGAAATGTGAAGATAAGTTTTTAAAAAATTATATTTGAACAAATTATATTTGTAGAGGGTTAAAAAACTTAAATTGTTAAGCTTCTGTGTCCAAATGGTATAATACTTTTATAATTTGATCGTGTCCATCTATTTATACGTATGACACAAAATCCTTGCTTTTTCAATCTAAGGCTGACTGCGGTAAATTTTTACGTGCAGACGTAGTTGTATTGCTGAACACATAGTAATAAAAAAAACTGTTTCGTGACAGATGAGGCAGGCGGACGGAGGCAAACAAAATTTGCAAACTGCAAAATTTTTTTTTAAAAGATCTAATGGTATAAGCTGGCGAATGAGATTCAAAAATTCCAATAGTATTATTAACATGAACATATTTTCAGATGTTATCGAAAGTTTCGCATACAGAAAAACCCTAGCAAATCCAAAATGTTTTTAATAATTCTTTCCAAAACTGGTATTACACAGAGTTACAGCCTATAATTCACCTGAGCTTTCTCGCCAAGTTTTTAACGAATGATTTTAATTTCTAATGAGGGTATAGAAAAATAGACGGAAAAAAGGAATTAGCGGACAATTCTGTGCCCCACTGCTTAGGAACCTCGCGTAGTACCCTTCTTATTGATATATGATAACATTTTATTTTTCATCTATACGTTTAGTTTTCCAAACCTCAAAAGAAAAAATGGAAATGTTATAAGCTTACTCACATGTCTGTCACAGCCATTTTTGTCAGAAAGCATTTGATGTGGAAACTTGACATTTGGCCTTTGTAATTTAACTCACATGTCCGTATGTCGCAGCCATCTTTCTCAGAAACAACTTGACGTGTGCTGCACAAATGTTAGTGTCTGGTACTCGAAAATGGAAATTGGCGACTGGGGCGAATCGAGTACTTAAAAAAAATGTTTATAAAGTGTGAAGTATCTTTTGAATAGGCTCCCAAAAATATATTTTCCATAAATTTAGGTAATATGACTGCAGAAATATACTTGTAATATAAAAAATGGCTTAGTGCGGAATTCAAATGTTAAATAATATTAACTGTTTTATTGCCATGGGTTTTTTACTCATATATACTTAAAAATGCCAAAGAAATATTTTGTTTTTGATGTCATTTACCCTTGTAGGCATTGCATTATTAATAATTACAATATAAAAAGGATCCAGGAAAAAAAAATTTTTAACCCATAATGTCGGAATACAAAAATAATACGAGTGTAAATGATCGTTTTTCAAGTTGTGAAGAAAGTGATAGTGGGAGTGACATTGTGGTGCGCTCACAATTTGGCGTAATGCAAATGTTGAGTGATAGTGATGATAGTGACGATAACAATTATTTTGCTGATACGGAGGATGTAGCGGACTGCGAAAATAAGATGTGACCTTGATTTCAGTCTTTGTTATAATTTTTGTTCACAATGTATATTTCCATAATTTTCTTTGTATTTTGTTATCCTTGTACAAGTTTTTATTAAGAAAGCACCGAAAAAATTATTAAAATTGGATAGCTTTTGGAAAAGATACAATTTTTTTTTGAGACAAGGGTAAATGACATCAAAAACAAAAGATTTCTTTTGGCATATTTAAGTATATATGAGTAAAAAACAATGGCACTAATACGGTTAAGATATGCCAATTATGATAAATAATATATTTTGAGACGACTATTGAACGCAGACAACGAGGGTACACTTTGTATATTTGTAGTCAGTTCATTCCACAATCGAGTAGAATATGCGGTGAAGGATTCTCCATAAAATTCCGTTCTGTGTTGAGGGATTAGGAGGTTATACTTATTTTTGTATCGTAGTTTGAAGTATGCTTTTTTAATATTTAACTCAACGTATTGCAGAACGCAGGCAATAACGCACAACAAATGGCACGAAGGCGTTTTGTACAACTGTCCGCACTGCAATATGTCATTTAGGTGAGTATTTCTGAGTGAGTTTATTATTGTCGTTTAGGTGAGTTCAATCGTACAGTAGGTGTAAAACGAAATAAGCTAGTCGCGATTATTATAGGATTTGGGTTTCCTTTTGTAAGTGTCTATGTACCAATAATATTCCCAGTTCATATCCTGTATGCATGGACACCCTAAAGTAAGACTTGAGTTTAAATTTTGACACAAATTGTAATATGCTCTAAATTTATTTTTGTTTAAAAAATGGTTCTATTCTTTTAGCTGAAATAACCAGCCTAACTCGTAGTTGATGAACAAGACAATTACAAATTACTTGAGGTGCTTCGTCCACGTAAATTAAAAAAATAATGTCTCAATTAAATGAAACTACGTGATGTAGTATTATTTCTACTTTCTTTAATTACTTTACCACGACCTAGGTTTTGTGGTATCTTTGCTAACAGCCCACCAGAAGATGTTGTAATACAACGAAACCTAGGTCGTGGTAAAGAACTTAAAGAAAGTAGAAATAATACTACCATCACGTAGTTTCATTTAATTGTGAATAATGAATTTCTACAAAATTAACGTAAAATATATCCAAAAAATAATATTTTCCAAAAAGCTTAAAACGATAGTTTGAAAACGTCCGAAACAATCTTCTTAAAAGCTAGGATTAAGTCACTATGTGTGATGGAGACAAAAAATACGGTTGTACTTGTATAAATAGTTTCTGTTCTGTGGGATGTTGTTACGTATTGCAATTGTCATGTGGTACCTTATGCTAGATAAAGCAAGGTCTCCTGAAACCTCAAGCATGCAAAAATATTTAGAAATTTTTTTTTTATATTTGACACCTCTCATGAAGAACGGGTTCATAATTAAAATCCTGAATATTGGCTGATGGAATTTTGTACCAAAAGAAAGTATTCATCGATTTAATCCAATCATTTTGACAATTGCATTTGACATTTTTAGTTTATTGTTTTAAAAGAACAAGGTCCTCACACATGCAGTTTTCACCTGTTTTTATAGATAAATAAACTTTTAAAAATATATTTTCAAACAGTTGTTTTCGTGGTTAACTAATTGCGGTTTGAATGGTAGGCTAATTTCCATGATATTGTTTGGTATACATCTTGTGCGTACACATATCACATGTGCTGTTAGACGTGAATTTATATAAATTATATTAAATATGGTAAATACGTTGCATTCGTTACCGATACATATACCTCCTATCTTTAATAATATGCTATCTTTTTGGATTCCATTCTAAAGTATACGGTCGACGGTAGTGAACCACATACGCGAGAAGCACCCTTCAAATCACGTCTGTGCTCAGTGCGGTGAGACCTTCCAGAGTCCCCATGGCCTTTCAATGCACCGACATAGATCACATCTGGCCTTGGAAAAGGCTGCAGCGCTTGCTGGGTCGATTGGTGCCCCGAATGGGGCCTCGGAGGGCGTTACGGTATCTAAGGGAGAGGAGAGGCGGTGTGACGAATGCGATGTGATGTTTGCGAGTGGTGCGGCGTACGACAGGCATCTGGTGACATCTTCGAATCACGCATTTAAGAAGAAAAAAAAGTAAGTCTTCATCGTCGGTTCTTTATATACTTTGAATTAAGATATCTCATGGACAAGTAATTTATTTTTATTTTTCTAATGATTTTTAGATTCATCTTAATAAAACGTAATTATTGTGCACAAAACTTGTACTGAAAAACAACTTTTAATTAATATTGTAGATTGGCGAGAAAAAATGAAATCCCCTGAATGTCATGAAAAAAAAGAAAATTCACGATAGAAGTAGACACTATGATATCAATGGTACTAGCAAGAGTCTTTTCCAGTAAGTCTCATTTGTTTTTCAGGAAGGCACCGTACCGCCGTACGAAGCCTGCTATCCCGGGTCCGGTGACATGCGGCATCTGCGGCAAGGGCTATAAGACACACGACCGCTACGAGTATCATGTGCGCACGCGTCACATGGAGGGCGGGGGTGTGGCAGGCGTGCGGAGGGCGGCTGGGGAGCGGAACGCCTTCATGTGCGACGTCTGCGGCAAGTGTTTGACGGTGAGTGTGAAATGTTGTTTCGGCCAGGAGTTAGTTAAATTTGAGTAAACTGGTATTTTTGATATAAATATTGAATAAACCCTTTTGGAAATACCACCCTAGCAAGGAGTTTAAGATTTTTAACCTAAATGTTCATATAATTACTAGTTTTTGACCTTGGCTCCTCTTACATTAGCTTTTATTAAGGTACCGATTTATTTATGACTAAATGAGACTATTGTAACATCCCACCAATATCTGTGCTTTATCCCATCTAGTGCCCGGGCGCTAATTTGCGAATTGACACAGAAAACTCGGAACAGGTGAAAACAGTTGTACCGCCAAAATTTAATTATCAATTAATTGTGCAAGTCGCTTTAATAAGAACTATCTGCAACAATATATTTTTAGAATGGTTATGAAATTTCCTAAATGTTGAAATATTTTTTTTATTTACAGATTTATAAAGAGATATCAAAAAGTGTTGGCAAATTTTTAATAGTCCGATTTCTCACCCGATATTGAATTATTTGACAATACTTCGTAACAGATAAACTAATTTTGGATTATGACTTAAACCTGTTTTTATGCTCTCTGGAAAATATTTACAACATATCTCTATAATTTTTGCTACATACAATAACATCACATTTATTACAAATTAATCAAATAAACTAATTATTGCAAACACGAAAAGCCGTTGCAAACGCACAATTTATCGAATAGTGAAAGCATGAAACATCTTCCAATTTTTGGTTAGAAATTTTTTTTTTATTATTTTATCACAAAATACACAACGTACTGATTCTAGAAAAAATTATTTCCCGTTGTTAATTTATTATATTATTATTATAATCACTTCCGAAATAATTATAATTATCGCTATTATTATGATACATTAAATTCACACACATTCGAGCACGCAGAGGTATTCATCGGAAAGGAATACCACCGTGCACTTGAATACTTGTGACTCCAATGTATGCAAATCTAATGAATTGTCAGATCCACAATAAATGAACTACGTGATGTAGTATTATTTCTACTTTCTTTACGTTCTTTACCACGACCTAGGTTTCGTTGTATCACAACATCTTCTGATGGGCTATTAGCAAAGATACAACAAAACCTAGGTTGTGGTAAAGAACTTAAAGAAAGTAGAAATAATACTACGTCACGTAGTTTCATTTAATTGTGAATAATGGATTTCTACAAAATTAACCAAATATATTCAATATTCAAGTATTGTCAGATATTTAAAAAGCAAATTGAAAAAATTTACCAAAATTAATTCCATTTTCTATGGAGGTCTCACTAAACAAATCACACAGTTTCACATGAAGACAGTGCCAAGCGGAATAATATAGTCTTGCCATGTCTATTCAATATTACGCGATTGAAATTATAAGGCGTCTTTAATTTATATTTATTGTCGCTATAAACGTTGGCATGCGTGACCTTTACTTTCGAGACAGATATTGGCACTTCAATCTTACTGTATAGGCTGTGTTCGGGACAGATACCGGCACCTCAAGCTTTCTGCATAGGTCTGTGTTTGGAGCTGATATTGGTCTTGTGGACCTACGACTGGTTAAACATTCTCTGAAAAAATTATTTCAAGGGAGACTATAAATAAAGTAGAATTGAAATTATAATTATAGTTTTAAAGACCATAGCACACTTATTCTATATTTATCAGATTATAATTTATCAAGATGTTCGTCTGCTTGTACTTGATATCATTTAAAATCGAATCTCTCAAGTCTTTCGTTTACTTCGGTTAGAAACAAATTCATCATTTAAAAACAACCAAGTTCTTGCAACCAAGCTCAGCATTTCAAAAGAACTTACAATTTGAAGTGATCGACTCGTTTGTCCGAACAATATTTTAATTAATAACACAATCTACGTTAGGTTAGTGGATCTTTGTGTATTAACATTATTTAAATTTTTTCACGTCTGATGTAAACATTTTTCAATTGTCTGCAGTCGAAGAACATCCTCATAAACCACATCCGCACGCACACGGGCGAGAAGCCTTTCAAATGCGACAAGTGCGACCGTGCCTTCCGCACGAAGCAGCAGCGCGACGACCACATCGTGCTGCGGCACACGACTGAGAAGCGGCACGAGTGTCCGACGTGCAAGCGCCGGTTCAACAGCGTAGGGAACATGACACGGCACACCGCCGTGCATTCAGAGCTTCGGCCATACACCTGCGAACTTTGCGGCAAAACTTTCAAAACGTCCGGCAGTATTTTCTGTCATAGGAAGAATGTGCACTTAAAGAAGAAGTACAATAAGGTGGATGACAGCGATTCGATGAATGTGGCAGCAGCTGTCAGTGAAGGATTCAAGATGGCCACCGATTTAGCTGTCAATAGACAAGTTGGGCATAGAATTAATATGGCCGCTGAGTTGAGTAATTATTTCAGAATGAAAGCTGACTTTGAGTGAGTTAATTTTTTCCAGACAATAGCGAATTTATAAATGGAATGATCAGTCTTTTAACTGTGAATAGAGATGAAATTAAAGATGGTAACCTAAAATTAGCTGTCAAATTGGGTGTCAATTCACAAAGCAATAATAAATTTCTTTTATTCGTTGATATGATACAATTCACTTGTGATTGAAATTACCAACAATTTCTAGAATTATGCAAGTCCAAGAGAGGAGTGAACTCGGATATTGAAATCGGAAGCTAGGAAAATCAATTTGACTGGACGTCAATGGCGGAACCAAGTGTCATTAGGCAATGATAAAAATTAGAATGGATATTATTAGAAAGCAAGCCGTAGACCTTCAGATGTAGTCAATGTAATTGTTATGTCTAGCAGTTCAAAGAATTGAACCACGCCCACGAGTTATACGAATTCAAAGTACACTTGGATCAGAATTGTATTTCCTACAATATTTTCTTACTGTGTCCTTAATAGTTCCTAGCAATAATATAAACGACGGACCATTGGATTGCGTTCTGATGCCGTTTTGAGTCAGTAAAAAATAATTGGTAAAGCAAATCAGATTATAGAGGGCGGTAGCATCCTTAAAAATGGAGGTTCCGTTTTGTGACACGAATGTAAACATGAAGGGGTTAGTTTTGTGAAGTGTTAATAATGGAACTCTTTATTAAATTGATGTTTAAATTATTGTAAATATCTCAAACGTAGGTGTTTACCGGCTCGGTATTTTTCGGTTGGCCGAAGATTGAACGTGAGCATTTTTATGCAACGATTTTAAAGTTTGTTTAAGAGTTCAAGTGTGATGAATGATTAGTTTAGGTGTTTGGATCCGAAGCGCCTTTCCGACAATATTTATACAGTTTTTCTATTTGAAATTGCAATTTTTTCTCAAAATACTATAAAAAAACTGGCCATTCTGTGATTTTTATGAACATAGCAATTTCAAAAAAATGTTGCACCGAGATACGAAAATATCTAACAGACAAATGGAATAGACGTTTTAGTGTCTATTGGATGCTGTTAATGTGAAATTTGTGCAGTCACGGTAAAAAAATTTTGTGATGGGTACTCATTCTTGTCTGCAGAACAAGAGTGAGCTTGTGTGACATGGTGCAAAATTGAGATGTAAAAGTTGATGACATACTTTCAACGTATGGTCATGCAGCAACTATTGATTTCAAAGACCAAGAAATTATTAACATACAGCGGTATAGCGAAGCCTGTTTTCCAATTTAGGAAGTTCGAAGTCTAAGATGGCTCTTTTAGAATTGAGATAATGCATCAGATCACGAAACTCAGTTGGCTCAATAAGAGTTGACTCCAGACTTAGAAAATATTTTATCAGCCCAGGACATGTTTTTTTAAAAATTTTTGCACAAATGGTGGGTTTGGTAAAATCCCTTCTAATGGGAAGTATTTTGAACGCTTGAAATCTTTAAGCTTCATGTAGTATTGACATGTAAAATTTAAAAAAAAATTATTTTCAAAATGCAGACAAAAGAATTAAACTCTATTCTCAGTGGTTTAGCGGTCTGAAAATATAAAAACGTCGAACGGTCCGAAAATATAGAAACAGCAACTGCGTTTAGTAATTATTGGAGTTATGCGAAAAAAATTTCATAGGAAAAATTTAAATTTCCTAATATTATGGAAATTTAAATTTTTCCTCAGCAAGTTTTGTACAAAGAAATAAAGACGAAATCAAGATGGCGGACAATGCTGTTAAAATGTTGACATTTCATAATGCTAACATTTTAACAGCATTCCGTGAATTCAGTTTGGCCGTCTTCCAGTTTCCAAAGAGAAAGAATAGTATAGAAACAATTTACAGGTTGTATTTTGTCAAATTTTAAGATATGTGTATTCTCAAGTAGGTTGATAAAGATAGCTGCTAAACCGATCATCAATAGACAAAATAGAGAATTCAATATGGAAGCGTCGATCATCAATAGACAAAATAGAGAATTCAATATGGAAGCGACGATCATCAATAGACAAAATAAAGAATTCAATATGGAAGCATCGATCATCCATAGACAAAATAGAGAATTCAATATGGAAGCGACGATCATCAATAGACAAAACAGAGAATTGGAACACAAAGTCAATATGGCGACAGACTTAGCTATTTGTCAATAAATTTATAAATGTTGTATCATGGTGTTGAAAAATTTTAAATTGTCTATGGTGTACAACCATTGAACTCCACATGAGAGATGAAGTACCGTATGTTGTGTCGTTACTCTAAAAAGAATTTAATTTATTTGTGATATGTTGAAAACAATCGACTTTATTTATATTTATTAAATAAATGTTGTAAATCTGTTTGTCCTGTTTTATTCGAGTTGTCAGTAGAATATGATTAGTAAAATTTGCTTGTCAAGTTTCAGAATTTTAGATCTACGTAATAACATTGCATCCAACAAATATGCTTTGAAAACGTCTAAAATGTCTACAAGGAAATAAATATACTGGAGATGAGATCGGTATATATTTCTGCAAATTCTTTGAAAAATGGTAGAATAAACTATCGAGTCATAAGAAGCACGTGTTAAAAAAATAGTAGTAATTATGTAAGTTATCAAATTTGTGTTTTCGGTAAGCGGGTATAACTTGATTGTTAATAGGATGGCATTGCCATAAAGTGACAGATATTATCATCATAATCCATAAACAAACACAAAATTCTATTTGATCTTACCACACTCGCTGACACAGCTTAATTTGACAGAAAAATCTAAATATTACAGTTTCACTATTGTTATCTCCCTCTTCTAGACAATATAAATCAAAACAATAATTTGTAAAGTTGAAAGCGCTACATTGAAACCTTTGTTAAATCATACAGGGTGTGTAAATAAAGTTTCAAGACTGGTCTCAGAACATAAAATTTATTGAACGCTTTCGTACACCGGACTAAAATTCTTCAAAATAGGTGCCTTGAGAATCCACAGACTGCTGGTAAGCTCCCTAGAACTCTTCAACCAGAATGCTGTCCAAACCCTCTTGAAGCATTTTGGACCGCTGCGACGCTGTCAAACCACTTCCCTTTCTGATCTCTTCATCCTGGGGAGCAAAAAGAAGTCACTGGGAGGGACGTCGGAGCTATAGGATGGCTACGGCAGTTTAGCCACATTGAACCGGGTCAAAACTTCAGTGACGGCGAAGCAGGTGTGAATGGTCGCATTGTCATGGTCGAGCACCCAGTCATCTTACTTCTCTTGGCGTTTGGTGATTCAAACCCATTTCACCTGCAATCATTCTAATGCTAAGACATCGATCACTGTTTAAAACTTGATACACTTTGGCTAGATTTTCGTCAGTTTTGCTCGTTGAAGATCTTCCAAAGCGTTCATCGTCCTCTACGTCTTCATGGCCATCTTTGAACCTCTTGTGCCACATGAATACCATAGCATGTGACATGACATCTTCTTTGTAGGCCTCTTTAATCATTTTGAACGTTTTTGTACCGGTCTTGTTCAGTTTGACAAAAAATTTTATTGAACACCGCTGCTCCAAAAAGCTGAATTTTGGACGCTCCAATTTCTCGACAGCGATTTGAAACAGACACTCACTGAACTCACAATGTTCTCACTTCAGCATCTTACTGGTGACTGCTGATGCTTGGGTCACTCAACCGATACCCCCAACCATCTCGCCCAGGCTGTGGGACTGGTCTGCACATACCTCGCTACTTAGGAAAAAAATCAGTCTTGAAATTTTATTTACGTAACCTGTATACAGGTTGGGTTATACTTAAGTCGAAATTTGACACGACAACGAAATTAATAGCAAGCTTTCTTCAAAAACTCCTGAACAATTTGAGATATTTGAACAAATAATGTGAAAGAAGAAAGATATATGAATAAAGGGTGGAAGCTATACTGTGATAACTTTGCATATGTCAATATGGTGGCAAACAACATTCGTAACATTTTTGACGCTGGATTCAGAGTTAAATTTGTACAGTTTTGTACATAGACACACGAGGGTGACAATTAGGCTCGTATGAAGGTTTGTATTTGGTGCTACACATTAAAACCTAATGGGATACCAAAATTTGTTTATTTACTCTAATTTTGCCATTAGCGTGGTGACATTTGTAAATTTTATAAATAAAATGTATAATGCAGAGAGCGCAAACAATATGAAAGAATAACTGATTCTGCAGCTAACAAGTACAAACCCACCTAAAATGAGGAAGCTACTGCACCATCGCAATGTCAAAGAATCGGCGCATTGCGCTAGAGTGCAAGCAGTGTATTTGGATCTAGTTCAATTCCTTTCAATTTTCAAAGCCCTTTCAACTTTTTCTCCTGAGGACATATAACCATATCTCTGCTCACATAGTTCACAATTCATCCCAGTGCTACGTACATAATTATCAGCCTTTTCTTTAATCTAACAGAATATTTTCTTAGAACATTTTATGTTACGTCTAGGTTTTGAATCTTAATTACCTAATTCTCCTTGTAACCAAATATAACCTCAAGGAATATTCCATTACTTTAAAGTTGCTAATTCTAGAATAAAATAGACTTTGGCTTATATTCCAGGTTATTTTTCCAAACTCAGAAAAAGTCTTTCAAAGTGGCCTTTGTCAGTGACGTTAATTAGACACATCGTTGACGCCTTAAAAGTGATCCTCAAAATAAGTCTAATCGCTTAGTCGTCAATACTATCTCTTTCTTATATATGCTTCCTTTAATTTTGTTTCTTTTCATTTTTTATACTTGCACACAGAATACATAGAAAGAGTCTTTATTGTCTATGTAAGTTTTATTCTCAAAAACAATAAAAACTTAATAGACAGTAACAAACCGTAAAAATAATAAAACTAAAATGAAATAACAAATAATACAATAATATAAACCATATAATCGTATCGGTCATTTCAAAAACAATGTTAGTCAAGTTTTATCAAACATGCTTTTTTTGTTGCGAACACATCCTTAAAGAAAGTCTGCAAGACACAATCTGGGTAAAAACCACACAAGTCGCTACGTTCCTTCCTGTTTTAGCAATTTAGCATAATCGTTGTTCATTCGATAAACAATGCACGTCACTGACTTAAGTTGTTCTTGCGCACATTAATAGATGGTGTTAGCACTGGTTACTGAGATTGTATCTGTATTCAAATGTGATGTTTTGACTGGTTAAAATATTGCAATTTAAATGGTAGGACATCATTGACTAGGTTCGTAAGTTTTCTAAAACACAACTAACTGTGTGGGAGAGGTGCTTTTTCTATCGAAAAATATTTTCAAGTGAAAATGAGCCAAAAAAGAAGACGATGCGTAAACCGTCAACATAGAAAAGAAAGAAACATTATAATAAATTCCAAAATTAAAGGACAGGTACACACTAATTGGAAAGGAAAATTGATAGCTCCAAGATCCACTGGCGAAAGGTTACAGATTTGTATTAATTTTTTTAGTATTAGTTTAGATAGTTTTTATTTTATAGTATGCAGGCTGATAAAACTGATCATTGTGTTGTAAATTTATTGCCGCTGTAAAAAGTAATATTTTAAATACTTTAATCAGGATGGTAAGAATTTTTCCATTACAAGAATAAATAATCCGGTAGTTGACTCGTTCTAAATTTTGATATTTTTCGTAGAATACTAGAAAATATAAGTTAATTAAAAACCAGTCTTGAAGAAAATTCAAAAATTGATTGAAAAATAAGCCAGTTGTAGGCTTCTAAATTTGAAGATACGGATAGATTTGGGTATATCCCTGTCTCTTTTCCTCTCGTAGAATATAATGTGCAATATTAAAAATGACCTCACAACACAGTATTGCCCTCCTTCTCTAAAGGTTAAATTAAAACTTTTATAACTCGGTCAATTTTTAAGATTATTAAAAAACCCACCCTTCATCAGCTTGTACCTAGAAATTATGATTAATGAAATAAAAAAAAATTAGTCAAATATCCAATTTTACAACGAAAGATGAGCGGGATATATATCTTCAAAAACTTACTGAAGAGTTACAAGTAAAACAAAGACTCCCCTGAAAGTAAACAGCACTCAAGAGCAAAGCATCTTCCAGTCTTTGTTGTTTCAAAACAAACTGATAAAATGAAAGTCTGCAAGAAAGTGTTTATATGCCTGTATGGGCTAACTGAAGCCAGAATTCGCGGGCTATGTGATTTACTTAATGGTGGAAAGTGTTCTGAGGATAACAGGATGTCATACTAAAGATAATACAGTACCTCCTGATTTCAGTATTTTTTATTCAGATTATTATTTCAGAGTATATTTATACTACAAAAGACATGAGCACATTCTAAGTCGATGTCCTTTTGCTGCATAATGTGCTTTTCCTAGGAAAAAGCACATTATGCAGCAAAAGGTCATCGAATATCTTGATTCTGAAACGATATACAAATTTTATTTAAAATATTCTAAAGAATGTTCTCGGTTATAGTCGGCTACAGGTCGATACGTATATAACTTGTAAAGAACTCATTATGAAAAGAAAATAAACTAATTTATCAGTAAATGTAAAACATGTGTTCGTCGCGGAATGGGTGATTCACAAAAGATGATCTAAAAAGTTTTATAATAAAATTTCATCAGTTAAAGGTCCTTGCAAGGAAAAAGATGACATAGCAGCCATAAAATTCGATTTTATCCAAAATCTACCACTGCCTCATGTACCAATACCAAAACGTTTTTTATTTACAGCAATTATGGGTTCATTATTTGGTATAAAAAAATCTAAAAACAGACAATCAAGATTTACCTGTATCACGAGAGCGCTGCCAACAAGTGAGCTATTGAGGTCGGTTCCATGTTGTTGAATTATATCAAAAATTATATTGGACCGAATGTATAGTCCATTGTACGTTAATGTCCTGATTTGTGTTGTCCGACCGCAATGCAACATGCGAATGTATAACAATAAAACTATAGAATAACCAATTGTTGCTACAATTAACAATAAGATACAATTTGGACAATCGGTTGCCAAATTATGAAAGGGAGAAAACGTATCAGTGACGCAAGACTTAGTCATTTTTTAATATATGAAAAGATAAGTTAGTTTGTTTATATACTTAAAGACTTAAGTACAATTTTTATGACACCATCAAAGACATGGTATTTGTTATTTTGTGAGTAAATCGCAGCTGTGAATTATAACAACATATTAACAATTAATTATGTAATTACAATTTACGGCTACAATAACTGGAAAAAAACCAAATACCATGTCTCATGTTATATTAAGAAGAAGCGAGTAACAAAAATTAAGATAAAGAAAAGCGTATTTTTTAATTATGTAAGATGTCTTGTCTAAGGTTTTACGTTACTTGGACTACAGACAAAACAACTATCAAACATTTACGGGCAATGGTACTGGCTAATACAAAAACAATACATTGTTGAGATTTATGTCAGCGTTGACCAACTCGCAAACGATTTATTTTCCCATACGCAGTCATTCATTTTTACTAAGCGGCTGTAATTATGGAGTCAAAAAAATGTACAAAACATAATTGTGTCAGAAAAATACATTGATTTGGTTTCAAAGTCCAGTTGAACATTTATTGTTAAGGAACTAAAAACTGAAGATATTCTAGAATTTAAGAAATGGTGGCCTGTTTTATATAAAAAAATATATTTGTCAACAGTCGTACAGAAGATGTTTTCCTAAAGGTCAAAAGAGAATATTTCATCCTTCAACATATAGAACTTTTCATTATGATTCTGATGAAAAAGATACCATCATAGCCAAAGGATACGCTGATGGAACCGTTAAAGTCTCATCTATTTTACCCATTAACCAAAGCATATGGAACAAAAGTGTTTAAGAGTAAAAAGTAGATGATTTAAAGGAAGTTCAGGGTAGCATCCTGGAAGAATCATTCTCTTGAAAAATATATGGCTGGCCAACTGCAGAAGTTGAGGATAATGAAAATGAGTATGATGGAGAATATACAACTCTTAACAAAAGGAATACTTAAAAACGCTAATGCTTAAGTGGTATCTACGTAAATTTTTGTGAAAAAACATGTTTAATATAACTGTTTTGTTTATTGGTCAATTAGGACTATTTCTTGCTAAAACAATACGAGTCAAAAGCTATTTCTTCGGCTCTCTTTAAATTTATTGTTTATCAATAATAAATGAACTGTTTACAAATTTTAATATTTAAACACAACATTTAGCCCAAAAAGTCCCTCGAAATTCGTGTATTTTTTAAACGACCAATTAAATTTTATATATCAAAAAGGTAACCAAACATTTCTGACTATTTGGATATGCAACATAATGGTATGGATATGCAACATATCGGTATTGATATTTGAATTGCAGTCAGAGAAGCAGATTTCCCCGAGATGTTACTGAGTTTGAGAGCTAACCGAAGAATGAAATCCCTTCGACGAACTTTTTTGCTTATCACTTCCTGATATAAGACCAATGCATTTATTGCAACAAGGTCCTATTTATATAATAAAGATGAAAATTTTGTTTATTCTTAGTAATTTATATAAAAACTGTTAATCTAATCGACGCATAACTCCTGCAATTTGATATTTTAATCAATTTTTAATGGCTTATAATATTGCAACGTATGTATAGATTTTGTTTGAGTATTGAGATACCAGTTGTTAACGTCGACATAGTCAGAGAAAAAGTCACTGCTCTCGGTGATTTTATGACGAACACTGACAAAGATGAGAGACGTATGAGCTCGATTCAAAAATTTTAAAAAATCAACGTAATTTTGTTTGATTTATTAATCCTTATCAAAATAAATGTGATTGTCATTTTAAGTATCTCGTAAATAAAAATTACCCTTCCTGTGTTACAATTTGGATCAATAGTTTAAGAGAGATTAAAAGATTTTTGAAAGACGATAAAATTAGAAATTTCCATTTTGAGGACTTATGATGTGGTGTGTTGTATTCATGCGTGAGGGGTGTGACATATAGTGGATGTGTGAGTGTAGATTTAAATGGAGAAAGTAGAATTTCATACGTTGCACTATCACGTGTAGTAGCCCAGACAACTTATATACACCGTGTCCGGGAATGGATGTTGGACAAAGAAAGGTGCTATTGTTGGCTGTAAAGGAATAAACTGACGTTCAAATAAAACAAAAATCATGCCCTTTTTTCTAATTGAGTGCCGAAAAAATATTACACATAACTCTTTTTAACACACCCAATACTTTCCCGGAGTGCGGTTTTTACCCGCAATAACAATGTCTTCGCAGTTGTTCGCGGGTTATTCCTCGCGATGTGCTCAAGTGTCATGTGTACGAAAAGATGACAAATAATTATGAATATTATTTTCAATTTTCTGAAAAAAAGTCATCTTTTAAATTTAATTTTTCTATTAAATAAATTAAAAATGCCTTTCTTTCTAAAATAATTAATAACGTCTTTCTTTCTCCGACACTTATTCCCAGACACCGTGTACATATTACTAATGTCTGGAAGCAAAATGAGAAATATTGTGAAGTATTTTAAAATTCATAAAAAATATAACTCCCGTACAAACAATCCCAATTTGTGGCTGTTTTCATTTTTAAATCATGACGTTGCATTTATATTGTTATATTTTTATTCATTAAAGTAAAATGCAAACTCCATTCATGTAAATAAAAAAATGTATGAAAAATCTTAATCAAATGATTTTATTGTACACATACAAAGTCAGGGTGAACTGCTGGGTTATTGTAAAGACTTTGTACTGGCCTTCTTTATGGTGCTGGTTTGATGTTCCATTTGGTCAATAAAGTCAACACTGTAGTAGTCGAGTTGTAAAAAATAATATTTTCAAATTATATGCAAAATATAACATGGTCTGGCTTCTTTTTGCATGATAACATTGTGGGTGGGCATTGATCATCGTCTGTGGTTTAGTCTTTTGTTGAAGTGAAACTTCTTGAGAATGGAGATTTGAAACTTTATGAAATGAAAATGCGTTACGACAAAGAAACAGGTGAAGCTTCTTTAGAATCATTATGATTTGAATTTTGGGTCTCCTCTTTGTGCCATGCTTTGTAGTATTTCCCTCTCGTCTACATTATATCTCGTCTACAGTATTATACATACGTGTGCGCCTGTATACTGCCGAGCTAAAGCGAGAGAGCAAGCGTCTGTGCGTATCTATCTATATTGCACACTGTCTAATACTTGTTATAGCAATAATTGACGCTCCATTTCAAAAGTATATAGATTAAATTGAAACTAAAACATTTGTTTCCTATTTTAGTTACCATAAACCTCTAGTGTCATTTGTTCAAAGTGAAAACATGGAAACTGATTAATATGTGATGTAATATATGTTAAATAAAATGTCAAATAACTTTTAAACGTGGTAAAAATATTGTAAAAAACAAACCTTACAATTATCCTACGTCTGATACTCTATGTTTATTTCATTCCCTTGTAGGTTACTTTTCTGAAGTTTCACTTCTACCGTGTGTGAATTGCGTGCACACATGCAATGTTTTGCATTCAAATTTAGTTCCAAGGTATTGGCATATGAGGAATGTTATGCCAATCTTCGGACATACAAGTGTAAGTCTTTAAGAAATAAATATTATACCATTGATACAGAACAAAGACAAACAGAATGGACACTACGCCTACTAACATAAAAAAGTCAATGTTTTTCAAAAAACTGAATTTGTAAAATCATCAAAATTCCCAAACTTTCTCCTTATCGGGTGGATAATACAACGATTATCCGGATATCCTATTCATAATGCCTTATATAATCTTCATTAATGCCCATAGATGGCGTAATGTCTTAGTCTCTATTGTTCACAGAGGTGATATCAAAGAAAAAAGCAATTTTTTTCAAGCTATCATTTTTTTAATTAAAAACCACTAAAACCAGAAGTATTTCATATTAAGAGATAAAATGACGTCGTATGTAAGTATAATAGATTTCAAAAAAATTTAAATAAATTCAAAATTACTTTAAAAACTTAAGTGGTTACGTTAAAAACTTGTAATCAAATTTTAGCAAGTAAACAGACAAAAAAATTATCTTTAGTAATACAATTTTATACTAAATTTATATGGTTTTTTAACCATAGCATAATCCAGATTAATAAGATCCTGTTTTTCGGGAAACCATTTGTGGAGTTTAAAAGAAGAAAGTGAATTAATATTTAATTTTTTTATTTAATCTTTGGAAACTGGAACTTCTGTAACTATAAATATAATTATTTTTGAATTACAAAAAAAAGTAAAACCTTTGCTATTTAACATCTCATTGGATGTGTGCAGATAAGATGGCCACTCAACTAAGAATTAATCGTGGTATAGCTGTTTATTTGGCTTTTTTTCTATCTGCGCTGAGCCGTTCTGGCACTAGATAGTAGACACATACAGTGATGCCAACTCCTGGATTTTCTCCCTAAATTTAGGGGGTAAAATATATGTAAGAATGTTTTTGGGGATAAAGTGTTTATTATGTTTTCTAAAAGACTACTCAGTACTCTACTTACATCAATCAAAAATTTAAAAAAACATTTAGGATTTAATGATAAATATTTAAATTAGTTTAATTATTTTAGAAGGAATAAATACTTGGTTTATGGTGGGTTTTGAAATTGTTTCAGGAGGAAAGTATTGAAACTATTGGTAACACTGGACATAGGTGCCAAGGAACGATGACCTAAAATTCGTTTCTATCCTTTATTTTGCTTATAGTTTCTCTACAACTTGTGCCAATAGTAAGGGAAGCGCGTTAAACAGTTATATTTTCATATCTTGAAGTGAAATCACTATCATTTTTATGTAAAAATTCGTACAGAATATTTGAATACGAATATTCTGTGTAAAATTTTACATAAAAATGATAAATTAATGTAATTCCACTTCATAGAACCAAAATACAACCGTTCATTGCGCTTCCCTCAATGTTGGCTACGTGTGTATGTAGCCAACATTGAGGGAACTTACTAAAAAAATGGCAATCTCATCCAATCGTACTAGCAATATGGCCATGTTCAAATCTAACGTCACATACCGATTTGCTATTCATCTTGAGGTTACATTATTTGATGTATATTAAACAGGAAAATCATCATAATTCTCAAAACTATATCCTGATTGCTATGAACATTTAAAAATATCTGGTATGGGATAACATTTGAGTTGAAAAGCATTTTATTGTTGTTTTAGAAAAAAGGTTTGCCTGCTGCAAATGTTTTGCTGTTGGTATGCGCTAGTAGTCATTTTTTATTTGTATTAATTAAGGGCTATATAGCTAATTAAGGGTTTATTTGTATTAATAATATTTCGATTGGCCATCTTATCATAGCGGCCATATAACTTTGAATTATTCTATATTGATTATACGCGGTGTTTTTATTCGTTTTTTATCTAGAACTAAAGTTGATGTCCACCATGAATAGAGTCCATTCACAGTGTTAAAATAATTTTCGAAGATAATGTATGACGTGATTTTTTTTCATACTTTTACACCACATTTACCATGAATACTATCCATTAGCAACATTAAAATAATTATCAGACACAATCCGCGATGACGAAATTTTATACGCAAAGTCTAAAATCCGAAACAAAAAATAATCAAGTGTATAAATACAGTTTTATACGCGTAATCCAGAAAGTTCCGAGGTGTGATCTTGACCCCGCCATTACCCGCCCGCATAATGTTAGTTGACTCGCGCTCATGTCGATATGCGCGCGATTTGATGAAGTGTGCGTGCACTCACGCCATACGAGCGCGTGTACGTGCGCGTCAGTGAGTACACGCGCACCGAGTCGAATGTACGGAGTGTTTAATTATTTATTGATCGTATTATTTTTTTTCAAAATAAAATTTTAATACTTTTTTCATAACTTTAACACTGCGAATAGGTTGTATTTATGACAGACGTCAACTTTAGTTCTAATATCAACATTTAGTAGTAAACAAATTGGTTATTATCATTATGTTTTTTTAGGCATGTGGCAAGAGATCTCACATGCCCAGGATCTTAAGGATCTTTCATTTTGTAATTTCAATATTATATTTTTCATCATTTCTTTGATTCGATCCCTTGACATTGTTTTACAAAATACCATACATCGTAAATTTTACCCCACAAAACATTTAAAGAAACATTTTTACCTCCATAAACACATCTGGCATACGAAACTGAATAAGCTTATCGAGTTCTTCCAAAACTATTGAACAATTGCCAAGTAGTCGATGTGCCTCAGTGTCCATGCATTTTTGGATATGTTGTAAAATTGATTCATCAATCAAGTTTCCTGCTGGAGAAAAGTTTAATACTGCCCGTATTAAACTTTTCTCCAATTCAAGATTTTTTTCCCAGTTACCTCTAGGCGGTTCAGTCAAAATATTTTTTCATGTACATTGAAATCTGATCAGACGCCAGGCCAACGCCTACCAGAATCCACGAGACCCTATTCAATGTTCTGTTTAATAAAAAGTCACGAAAAATAAAAAAAAGTGAAATATTGGAAATGAAATGATTTAATTTTTGCTTTTGTATTAGTATATACATGAAAATTAAAAGTATTTTTAAAATATAATAATGTACTCAGTTATAGAATACAATGAAAATGCCTTCGAGAAATAAAAAGAAAAAACTTGCCAAATACGAACAGAACACTACGAGGGTTCCATACAGATTTAGACACTCACAAACGTTTAAGGGTAAATGGTATTTCTATTAAACTAAATGCAAATATTAATTTTCCACAATGTAAATCTGTTGCCCACTATATTTTTCACAGGCGAAAAACACAGTGCATATTTCATAAATTGTAAGGTCTAGGATAACTGATTTAGTTTTCCAGCAATATTCTAGACAGATTTCACCAAACCAGTTTTTTTCGTTATTTTTGGTAAGTAGTTTGGAAGTAAGAAGCTCTATATTTATATATTCTTAAATATACAAAATTTTAAAAAAATATGTAAAAATGGAGCATTAATTTAAAATGATAAAAAAAACATTTTTATATTCTTTATAAGCGCTTTCAAATGAAAACCCACATGATACACAAATCTAAAAAAAAATTTTCCTAGAACTTAATTTACCCTCTTTCTAAGTCTTATATTAATGTTTTTAAAAGTCAGCTGGTACAAAATATGTGGCATAATCATTTACTATGCCCAAATTTCAGGTTTTTCGGTCATATATTTTTTGAGAAAATTGGTTGTGAAAGATTGACAAACATGTGAAGTACGTAATGCTAAAAACTATGTCAAATACTTGGGAGAGTAGGAGACTTACGGCTAAAGGTACAACAGTATAAATGGTTGATAATGATGGCTAAAGGTACAACAATATAAATGGTGGATAATGATGGAACAAAAATGGCCAAAATGAGACCAAATGGTTTTATAAAAATCCAAAAATAAAAGTATTTAATCAACCATTGCCAAATTTTAAAATAGTTCCAAAGACCCTACTTGCATTTCCGTTGCTAAATATTTATTGCATGGCGATGTCTATTTGAAATGTTTATCACAGTGATGAACATGATGTCGGTGATTTGGTTCATCTAAAAAAAAACTACATCCATTCTTAGACTCCAGATATTTATTTTAAGTAATTTTCTAAATACAATCGCAAACTATTTTTGAAGCCAGTTGGCTTGGTCGCTTCACATATTCCTAAACGATCTTACAAAATTTTTTTTGTAGTATTTCACCAACTTCTCCTAAATTGAATATAATTTTTAGTTGACACATTCTTTAAAGCATATCCTACTTACTTTTTACCAACAGCTACCCAAAACACCTATACCCTGTTATGAAAAACAGTAACATCGATCAAATATTTTTTATGTACCATTACTGCGATCAAATGAGCCATAATCATAATATAAATTATTACCACAATTTATTTGACCACTTTTTGGAAGTTACTTTACCACTAAGCTACACGACTAAGCTCATATAACTTCATAACAGCATAATCCACATCGTTAATAACATTTTTGATAATGTTAGTCGCAGTTAATTAACATCATATAGTAGAACTTCATTAGCGTAATCAACAATGCAACATTTAATGTCTTACTCAAACCATAACAATATTATAATTAACAATTAAATCTATATCATTATCGGAGACCAACAAGTCGACTATGAATTGCGTTTACGTTAATTTACAACAAACGTGGGAATTAAGCATTTTATCGAGTCATATTCAAATCCTTCGTTGAATAGTTAGTTAGTGCCACGTGAGATTGGGGAATGACTGGGTATTCAGAACGATATTGGAGTTTTTTTACTCAAGTCCAACAGCTCTTTGGTATGGTGCACATCAGGTATACTAGCGCTGGTTAGTACTTTTATTTACACTTATTTGAATGTGGCAAACCGCGTTTATATATATAGCTGATATTCGTTTGTGTCCAAACCGATAATTAATCTTCACATGCGAGAAATTGGGGCAATCCCAGAATTTAATGCCTATGTTCCTCCAAATTCCTAAATTGCTTAACTAGATGAAAAGGAGTCTATATCAAATTGCAAGTGGAACACTGTGTTCCTACAATAAGCATTTCCCATCACAAGTGCTCCTTTTAGAATCACTATCCTGTGACGAGTAGCATAATTAATCTGAACTCTTATCTGTTTAAATACTTCTACTTTTCTAGAAGATCTTTTGAAATGAGTTCTTATGTGCCGATCAGGCCTGGAAACTACTCCAGGGGTTAAGGAATTACTTTTCTGCAAAAAGGTCGAGTAACTTTTTAACTTCAAGTGCGGAGATATTAATGCTATGCCATTCAATGAAAAACTTATATTATCACGTAAAAACGCTATGCCATTCAATGAAAAGCTTATATTACCACGCAGAAAAGCTTATATTACCACGTAAAAATAAATAAGCAGTCTGCAGTAAAGCCAGAAAATTAAGCAATGTGTGAATTACTAAATCAGTCAATGTCGTATTAAGTCACAAACATGGTTAGATAATTTCGTATCAAGAGTAGAAGACTTATTCGATTTAGAACAGCAAAATAAAAACTTCTAGAATCTGAGCTGTCAAACAATTTATCTACAGCGACAGTACTAAACAACAGTCATCTTTTCTTACACACGTCCTGCCGACGACTTTTTGGTGTACGGAAAAAACTTCCTTTTGGCCAGATCTTTGAAATTGCTGTCCCAATTTTAACCAAAAACAATAGGGACCATCTATGAACCAATACAAATAGTCCGGTTCTGATCCCATCAGTTTTTATTTAGTTTTTGTAGAACATAAGTTTAAAAATCTCAGTGGCGTAAAGCAAAAATGGAGGACATTTCTAAGCTCAGAAACTTATCGTCTTGTTCGTCCCATTGATAACTTTCTTAAAAAAAACCGACCGTTTTCAAATAAAAAACAAGGTCAATAAAATACTCCTCTACCTGTTCATAGAGTACAAAGTAACAACTAATCCAATAATGAAACAACAAAGAAAATTGTTCTGTAAAAACAACATAATCAAAAGTCAGAACACTCTCTGCATCGTCCATCTCGGAGCAACCCAAATAGACCTGGTCGAATCGACATGCCATGCGCAATATCCATTCTTGCTAGCCAGTATAGCATAGCTACAGGATAAAATCAACAAGCCATTACAACGTTGCAGAGCGCATAAAAGAATAAATCGTATATAAATAGAACTACTGACAACATTTATTTGAATATGACTATTCAATTGGGGTAACATTTGACCTGAACCACAAGTTAAAAAATCTTAAAATCCAGAGATTATCTTTTGTCTCATTTTAATATTCGCTAAGTAACTATGTGTCTGTCTGTCATCATCTCGCAAAAACTGCTGGACCGAGTTGAATGGGACCTTTACTCGCAAAATACTTAGGGATTAAAATCTAAGCTACGTAATGTTCTTAGGAGATATGGTCTTTATGATGAGTAGCTGTTCTGCGTGATCGTGAAAAAAGTTTCACGAATAATGGAGTGAAATTGGTATAGCACCCTCCGTGAAATTTCACATGACAACTAAATTACATCAACGTATAATGAATTTTTAAATTTCACATGACGACTAAATTATAACAACATATAATGACATGTCACCGCTTTACACTAAGTCTAGATTAGTAATACAGGAGTGAAAGAGATGAAATGTCTTTTGTGTTTTTAACGCGTAATAAATAACGCTAATAAACCAATCAGGGGATTCACATTTCACGTCGGTGAGTTAATGTGATATTATTGTCACCATTGAACGTGTTCAAATTCTGATTCAACCACCAATTGGGTATTAAAATATTTAATTTATTTGCTTTCGTTTGTTTTTTGTTACATGCGGACCCTTGAATCGTTAATTTTTTTTAAATTTTCATGTTCAAATTTCATAATATAATATAGCGTGTAAATAATGTATCCTAAGTTAGTATATTCAGTAATATAATGTATAATATTTATTTATATATTGCTAAATTTTAATCACTATATAAACTAATATAACTAAAACCATATAGCATACTCAAAGCAGGTTATGGCTACATTTTAATTCGCAGCCAAACAAAATTCGATATGTAAATTATGAAAAAAAAACTCATAAAACAACCAAATTTCAAGGCCATGAAATTTCATAATATTTCACCACTGAAAAAAAGTAATTTAACCTTTGTGAAAATTGAATAAAAGTAGCGTTCACGACCATATATAGTTATTAGCAAATATTTTTTGGAGACATGAAATTCAGTTATAGCACTCGCATAATATGGATCTCATGTCTTGGTTAACAAAGTGGTAAGCGAATAGCAGAAGGGTATTTGATAATTTTTTTTTATTTAATAAATCATGACTTAATATCTTTCAGAAGTAAAAACAATTTTGACATATGTTAAAAATTTACTGAGTTACAAAGGTTTAAACTTAACGTTTAGACAAGGAAGGCAATATTGAATTGTGATGTCATTTCTTAGTAATTCTTGTTCTATTCTACGAGAGTGTATGGTACAAAGAGGTACCCTAATCTATCCCTACTGTTAGAATTTAGAAGTTCTTAACTTTCTTGTTTTTAAATAAATTTTTACAATTTTACGAAAATCTGCAAATTCAGGAGTAATCAATAACACCTTTTCAATGGTGTTGTCATATAGATTTGGCTTGAAACTCAAGTTAATATATAGTATATCTTTACCGGTAAAGAGTACTTTGAAACGCAAACACAATTAATAGAGAAAAACTCCACCACTACAGTTAAAAATTGATCGCACAGCCTACGAGTTTTGCTTTGCAATTTTGAAATAAGCAATACTTGTGCTCTGTACGTTCATTGATTACACATCATCTGTCCTTCCTATTCATTGTCTGTTTTGTGTCGGGCGCGTAATAATGGAGCTGCAATAATTTTAAAGTAGAACTATATATGACGCAATGAAAACATGTCACATTTTGAACACTCAAATCTCTGAAATGAATAATTGTAGTCATAAAAATATTATTAGGTAGATTTGAAAAAATATAGAAATAATTTATTTATTTACATACTTAAATATACAATTAATACATATGACGGACTTATCGCTACAAGAGCAATGTCTTACAACTAACCAGGATACCAGTCCAGTTATGCTCCACTACTTTCCATATTCCTCACCCTAAATCTTGCTCCCAAACTCCTTTGAACGCATCAAATTATTTTTTTTTTGAATTTATACCACTTTTTATTATCATAATTTTTTGCTATCTACCTGCTCGTAACTTTATAAATGCACTGTAATTTTAGTTGAATGGAAGATATTGCTCCCGTAGCAGTAAGTCAGATATATATATATATATATATATATATATATACATCTATCAAAGTAATTAAATACACTTTATTAATGATCAATTATATTAAAAAGTAATTCATTAAAGAAACTTGAGTTCCCTCCAATGTAACATGAAATTGTAAATGACCAAGACCGTCTTATGGGTTCTGTAGCCACATTTTAGATAACAGATCTAAAGTAAAAGTAAAAAATGAAGGTATGATAATAAAAAGTGAATAAAAAAATAGTAATAAAGATCATTAACAGGCGTACTCATAAAGAATAATGACACATAAATAGTATGCGACATAAAGTTGGACCCAAACGTATTATTTAGTTGTGTTTTGACTCAAGCACAATGTTCAAGTTGAAAATAACCTACATGTTCAAGTTGTGTTTTGACTCAAGCACAATGTTCAAGTTGAAAAATTGTGTTTTGACTCAAGCACAATGTTCAAGTTGAAAATAATGACACATAAATAGTATGCGACGTAAAGTTGGAACCGAACGTATTATTTAGTTGTGTTCTGACTCAAGCATAATGTTCAAGTTAAAAATAACCTACGTAACGCATATGGTCGTGTATCTTCATATTGTCATTGTG
Organism: Druceiella hillmani; assembly: GCA_039881145.1. Classification (NCBI taxonomy): domain Eukaryota; kingdom Metazoa; phylum Arthropoda; class Insecta; order Lepidoptera; family Hepialidae; genus Druceiella; species Druceiella hillmani. The sequence goes on along the minus strand of JAYKKI010000019.1, from coordinate 15,660,375 downwards.
AACAAAATCTTTGTTTGTCATTGATTTAAATGATATAGATAATTTCAAACATATAAATCTTTTCAAAATACATCATTTATGTATGCATTATCACTCATACTAAAACATTTGTATGTGTATAAAGATATCCATCGCCAAAAAACCGACGCCTTGGAGATGTGGTGTTGGAGGCGTATGCTGAAGATACCTCGGACCTTTCCGCACTAACAACTCTATCATGAAAGAACTCAAGGTTAAGGAAAGACTTTCATCGACTGTGTAACTACGAATACTAAAATTCTTTGGCCACATATCCAGGAACAAGCATTCGATCGAAAGACTGGTGGTACAGGGCCACATAGAGGGCAAGAGATCTAGAGGCCGATCACATACTCGATGGATGGACCAAATAAAAACAGTAACGCAAACCACCGTGACTGAGTGCTCCTGCAGTGCAGCGGACCGGCAGAAATGGAGAGACATTGCTAAGAAGACAGTTCAGACCATTAAGATAGATTGAAGAATAGACATGTACAAGCATCCTCAACCTAGTACCTAAGTCATCGGAGCAACCACGACCACTCTGTCAAGAGTGCACGACTGAGAAGAAAAAAGATATCCATCTTTCCCTCTCTCTCACACTATGACATGTTAGATCTAAGTTATTCACCTCCGTCACACCCAAGACGTGTAATATTTATTTTATCGCTTATTGCCATGCCATTTCGTAAACATTAAAAACACGTGATTATTTTTAATAATTTTAAAACTTTATTATAGTTTTATTATAAAACTTGCAAAATTTATAAAAAACATACAAGACAACACCATTAATATACTTATTTTCTGACCAACCACTGTCTAACGCTTCCATAAACATCGATGGAGAACAATTACCGAAGGTAACCAGATTTAAATACCTGGGGTCAATGCTGAGTGTGGATGCTAGTGTCGAAGCGGACGTTACCCATAGGGTAAATGCTGCCTGGCAAAAATGGAGAATGCTCTCCGGTGTATTCTATGACTCAAAGATGCCAATACAACTAGAAAATAACATGTACAAACTAGAAAATAAAATGTACAAAAGAGCAGTAAGACTAGCTATGATGTATGGTGCAGAACAAAAAATGCTCACAAACGAAATGAAAATGCTACGATGGGCTGCGAGAGTCACAAGACTTAATAAAGTACGGAACGAATACATTAGAAGATCTTTCAAAGTCACACCCATATTTGATAAGATGGTGGAAATACGTTTTTGATGGTACGGGCATGTGATGAGACGTGATGAATGTAACGCCATAAAAATTGTCCTGGCTATCCCGGACACAAAAAAGGGTAGAGGAAGACCACAGGCCACGTGGTGGACAACCATTGCCTAAGATCTGGCGTGGGAAACTTAGATTTAGGGACAACCCAAGATCGTCTGACTTGGCGCCGGAATACGAGGAGGGCCGACTCCAAATAAAGGCAAGAAGCACGGAAGAAGAAGAACATATGATAACACCATTAGTATCTAAAAAATGTTAAAATTGAAGCAGACTTATTTAAAGTCTCACATGGTCCTTCAGCACCCCTGACCCTCACAGAGTGTGCCCCTTCGATGACTGGGTTTATAGATTAACTTCTTAAAAAATTTGGTGACATTGGCTAAATGTGCTTAAGTGAATTCCCGCAGGCATGGCGCGGAGGCGCTGGGAAGGTGTGTGCCTAGCGATGGACGGCTCACAGTTTTGCTCTCATTGATTTAATTTTTATTTATTTAATCCGTAAAAATTACATATTTGGATACGGAAAAGCAATATTTTGAAAGTTCGGTCTTAGTGTTGATGCACTAGGCTAGTGTTACATATGTACGTAGTTAAGTAATTGACAAGTACATTGCGTGTTTAAAATTGTTTTACATCAGTTGTAAGTAAAGTATATAAAATCCAAATCTTATCAATGTTACTTCCAACAAACTAATGCAAGTACTATAAAGGTTATACGGAGCTAATTATGTGTTATAATTTGGTCACCTATCTACGTCTCCTCAGTTTATGAGTTAGCCAAGCAACGGAGAGTCCATTGCATTAGTTACTAAGTTCCGGTACTGTGGTCTTTCTGATTTTTCACATGCTTAGTTTTATAAAGGTTATACGGAGCTAATTATGTGTTATAATTTGGTCGCTTATCTACGTCTCCTCAGTTTATGGATATGAGTTAGCCAAGCAATGGGGAGTCCATTGCATTAGTTACTAAGTTCCGGTACTGTGGTCTTTCTGATTTTTCACATGCTTAGTTTTATAAAGGTTATACGGAGCTAATTATGTGTTATAATTTGGTCGCTTATCTACGTCTCCTCAGTTTATGGATATGAGTTAGCCAAGCAATGGAGAGTCCATTGCATTAGTTACTAAGTTCCGGTACTGTGGTCTTTCTGATTTTTCACATGCTTAGTTTTATAAAGGTTATACGGAGCTAATTATGTGTTATAATTTGGTCGCTTATCTACGTCTCCTCAGTTTATGGATATGAGTTAGCCAAGCAATGGAGAGTCCATTGCATTAGTTACTAAGTTCCGGTACTGTGGTCTTTCTGATTTTTCACATGCTTAGTTTTATAAAGGTTATACGGAGCTAATTATGTGTTATAATTTGGTCGCTTATCTACGTCTCCTCAGTTTATGGATATGAGTTAGCCAAGCAATGGAGAGTCCATTGCATTAGTTACTAAGTTCCGGTACTGTGGTCTTTCTGATTTTTCACATGCTTAGTTTTATAAAGGTTATACGGAGCTAATTATGTGTTATAATTTGGTCGCTTATCTACGTCTCCTCAGTTTATGGATATGAGTTAGCCAAGCAATGGAGAGTCCATTGTATTAGTTACTAAGTTCCGGTACTGTGTTCTTTCTGATTTTTCACATGCTTAGTTTTATAAAGGTTATACGGAGCTTATTATGTGTTATAATTTGGTCGCTTATCTACGTCTCCTCAGTTTATTGATATGAGTTAGCCAAGCAATGGAGAGTCCATTCCATTAGTTGCTAAGTTCCGGTACTGTGGTCTTTCTGATTTTTCACGTGCTTAGTTTTATAAAGGTTATACGGAGCTAATTATGTGTTATAATTTGGTCGCTTATCTACGTCTCCTCAGTTTATTGATATGAGTTAGCCAAGCAATGGGGAGTCCATTGTATTAGTTACTAAGTTCCGGTACTGTGGTCTTTCTGATTTCTCACATGCTTAATTAAATGATTAGACACTTTAGAGATGGACATCTCTCGAAAGAGACGCAACGTAAAATTTTTTTTTGATTCTAAAAGATCTTTTCTATGATCTATGACTCTATAAGGTATGTAAAAAAAATTTTCATCCCCAAGTTTGATGTGAGGGGAAATCCATATATAAATTAAGTTCGAAATTAAATTAGAAGATATAATGCTGTGACTTAAGGACAAGCAGACAGACCTGATGAAATTATATAAGTTTTATTATTTTGAAAAAAGGGTGATGCTAAGCATAATACACATAAAACTTTTTCTTCCTTATTTTTGTTCTCTTTGATCGTATAATTTTCAGTCTCGGTTATCTCACACTCCCCCTCTGCTCATCTTTTCCCTGCTTCTCCCTTCTTCCTGCCTTTTTCTAGATTCATCCTACCCTTCATTCTTCAACCTATATCTCTATATAAATTGCTTTAACCCCTCAGCACAATACCTCATCTCTCCCTCATTACACCTGCTCCCTCAAGCTCTTATTCCCACTTCTATAATTGTCTTCCACCCTCTAAAGTTTATCCTCTCTCAATCTTTCTACCGTCATTTCTTCCTCTTTCTCTTTCACCTCAAACTTTCTCTAAAAATTTAACATTTATTACAACACTACTTCGCTTACCATTTTTAATTATTTAATAACTGTGCCTCATCAATTAATTTCACACTTAGCGCTGATACCGTGGCTCGTGGTGCTGCTGGCCGTGCAATGTTGCTTTGCTGCCACCGTGACCAAAGCAGGACAATCCTTCGATGAGAAACTACTCGACAGAAACGTGCGTAATCATTTGTTTTCCACTTATTTCAGCGGGTAGCTGCGTTGTATTGACCGCCTTTTCGTAATTTCTCATTTATTAGAATTAGAATTTCCCACAAAGAATCTTGTGTAAAAATACAAGCCCGATCGAGGGAGGGGAACTTCTATTACATTATTATTAAAAACATTCAAATTTCTTCATTTGAAAGTCTGGTGATAACATGTGCCATTGAGCATACGTTAAAAATTTAGAGAAATTAATTCGATGGGTACGGTTGATTCGTTACGATTCAAATATTAATATTAGGAGTTGGAGTAATGAGATAAATTTCCCGACAGCACCAAAACCGCCTACATGATTCCGGGATTCTTTTTCGGTAAACTCATGATTTTCTCGTTATTCAAAATATCAAATTTTAATCACTTGTTTGGAGTAAGCTTAACGCCTCATTCTGGAAAAGATATGAAACAAGTTTCTTAAGTTTACATAAAATACGACCTTTTTTCATATTGTACATATATTTAAAAATTTATTTTAAAAAATTGTGCTTTGCGAGTTGTCTTCTGTGTGCATTGTTGGCTTTACTAAGGATCGTACGTTATTAGTTGTTTGTGCATTTTGAGCCATTCTGAATATTTCTTAGAGATTGCTTCCTCAGATTATCCATCTTTTTATTTCTTTAAAGAACAGTTTAAACTTTCCAGCACCAAACACACACACACACACACAAACGCACACGCACATGTACACACATATCACATATCACACACACATATATATATATATATATATGTACACACATAGGCATTGTCAAATCATATTGCACACACTTAACACGTGAATTTATGATCACAGGATTTGCCACTTAATTATTTTCTAAGTGTGGGACGAAAAAGATTCTGGGAGCTATAAATGTATAAAGGAAACTAAAAAAAACTATTATTACGTTATTTGAAATGCAAAAATCGTGCAAAAATAATGAAACACGGATACATAAAAGTCGCACATCTTTTGTCTTTGACCCTAACACAGTGAGCATATTTACTTGCACACCATGTGACCATTGGCACAAAATGAGGATATAAAAATTATATTCATATCATTTTTAAAATTTCACTTTTAATCATTAATTCTGTTTTGGTAATGAAATACAGATTTAATGATGACCAAAAAAGGTACTGATTATCATCAAGTTTTAAACGTCATTTTTACATCATTAGGCCAAGAATCACGTACGCACTACACAATTTATACAACCTAATACTAAACCAACCATAGCAATTAAGTTTTAAATATTGACAAATTTAAGAAACAAAGCAAAACTTATATCGAATAACGAATTTAATCAAAAAATTTTATATGCGGAAGATGATTAACGATGACATCTGCCCTCATGCGTCTGTACACATTCAAATTGCTTACTTAAGAACTTATCCCTCCCGCACCACTCCATACTTCACTTCTCACCATACTTATTTTGCCAATTTATGTCTGGGTAGAAAATTTCATTACGCGATTTAAAATATCCGTAGAGCCATCTATTGATATACGTAGACATTTGGGCAATTACTATGTGTCAAGTAGGTAAGTGCTTTTTTATTGTTGTTGTGCAAACACAATGAAAATGAGTCCTTGAAAATATTAAATTCACATATATTCTGATTTTGAGACACCATTTCGATAATTGAAATATTACTTCAAGTCAGCCCCTGCGATTTTTCAGAAAACTATTTGAATTGAGTCAGTAATTTTACGTGATGCGCGTTCAAACGAACAGAAAAAAATAAAAAACATCTGAAATGAAATTTTTTCATGTTTTACAACTTTTACTATGTGCTCATAAACCATTTTTTTGGAAATAACTTCAATGTACAGACAGGCCAATTGTACAATTTTATTATATATGTAGATTATTTGGGTGTGAATAGAATAAATCTGACTGTCGAACCATAACTCAAATCATCAAAGTACACGTTTAAAATGGCAGAATGGATTCTAAGTAATTTTGCAACATATATTTATCCATACAACGTGCACAAATTATCATAAAACGACTATACTCATTAAGTACTACTTTCAAGATTTTGTTATTGCCTTACCCAACATGTCTACGTCTTACCCAACACTAGACGGAGATAATGTAGAGTGTGACTAACAAAAATATCTATCAATTGAAAATGACTTTAATAAATTAATTAGCTGGTCATCACCATTAAGAAATTATGCCACTATCTAAAGTTCTATTCCAGAAAAAAATTAATGAATACATTTATTTGTGACCGTATATAACTTTGAACCGGAGAAATATTTTAAAAAATGATACTGTTAATTTGCAATGGTAATTATGTCAAATGTTCCAAAAGTAGCTAGCGGATTCAGCTCTAAAAGGGTATATAAGCAATTACAAAAGACTGTTCTGTTATTGTCATTACTATAGGAATGTTATTTTTTGGCAGAAAATGTTATAGTCTTTCACTTAGTATAAACTAACAATTTTTTTTTAAATAATTGCTGAAAAGTAAAGTAGTTATTTGTGAAAATTTCATATGGCGAAAGACTTACAGTACAATATGAATTATAAAACGTACATTAGTAATTTTAACATCCTCATTACAGATAAAACTACAATTGACGTTAGAAGGTGAAAATGCTAACTTAACGGTCCAGCCAGATTGCAGCCAGGTAGGGCCCTATCCTAACTATATCAAATGCAAGACCAAACTGTCTCAAGATACACAACGGGCAGCAGCCATCGAAAATGTTACGTCCCTCATCGTTTCTTTCGAAAACCAAGCGCCTGAACCCAAATCAGAAGCCATAAATTCAAATAACACCAAAAAATTTATTCTGAATCCCCAATTTCCTATTGGGCCGGCAAATGTTTCAAATACTATCACAATGGATGACAATGTCACGAGAGAGGTTAACATAACGGATGCCAATGTAACAAGAGTGCCAGGCAACTCAGAGAATGTCAGTCGGAAATCACATGGAGATGATAAACAGAGCAAGAAAAAATGCAGAGTGGCTTGCCGAAAACAATGCTCACAATGCCCAAAGAGTTGTCGGCGACCATGTCACAATCCAAGTCGACGACCATGCCGCAAACCATGTCAGCGACTATGTAAAAGCCCAAGCAAGCGACTATGTGCAAGGTCATGTCAGCGACTATGTGCGAGGTCATGTCAGCAACTATGTGAGAGAACACACTCTCATTCATTCGAGACACCACCTCTGCCCCCATCAACGATGGAACAGCGCCCAATTAAAATCCAAACACCAACAACTACAACCCAACTGTCGACAGCTACAATCCAACCGTCAAGTAGTAGTACAACTCAACCAACAGTTACGAGTCAACTGCAACCAACTAACGAACAAAAATATGAAACGTCAGAAGAATATTCGATTCAACCAGAAGCTCTTAAAAGTGAAGAACAAGAAATGACTAAGAAAATGGCAGCGGACAACAATAAAAATTCAAATACGAGACGTAACTATCAGTTTACTGCACCGCTGTATGGCGACAAATATAAAGGAAACTACGAGCCAAATTTAAACTGGAATTTTGGACCAATATTCCCGCCTGACAATGACAATTATAAATTTTTAACCGGCCTCCACCAAAAAGAAAGCTTTATCCATGATTTTACTGAAGACAAACTCGATATATTTACTCCCAATGATTTCACAATCGCACAACTTATGAAATTATTGGCGCACAATCAGATAAGAAATAATAATCGTAGAGTTTTTTCGCAAAGCAATTTTTATGGAAACAAACATCCATATAAAAAATTACCATTTCAATACAGCATGAATGGTTTTCCCATTGCGAAACCCAAAATTTTGGTTCAACATAATCCGAGACTAGACAAAGTTCAACGTGCTCACGTAGACAATTTAATTTCTGAAAATCCCCTCCGTCAATTTCTAATGAAGATGCTATATCTAGATAAAGTTGGCATCAAATTATTGAACTCCATCGCAAAAAGCCTCATTAATGAGATGCTCAAGTCTCTCAGTGAGCCTGTTTCCACCGAAATGGAAGACGTGGCGGACATCCAGATGGAAGACGTGGCGGACACCCAGATGGAAGACGTGGTGGACACCCAGATGGAAGACGTGGCGGACACCCAGATGCTTGAACTTTAAGCAATTTTGTCTCCGGCTACAGAAATATCAAAATCGGTGATTCTGGGTACAAATATTGATTAATGATAATGGTAATAAGTATATTTTCTAAGCCACTCTGGGTCTGGTATAACCGTTCTGATTATTGGCTTCACAAATATAAATGCATTTTTTATCAAAATTATGAACTGTATTGAAATAACGTTATTAACTTGTTTTTAATGGTTAATAAAAATAACCAAAAATATATCCATATATACATACAATTATGTTGTTAAATTGGTATAGCGAGACCAGGATTTACAGTTTCCAGAGTACTAAATAAAACTATACAATTTTCTTGTATTGTATTATATCTCAGTCTCGAGATACAAAGTTCTAAAATTAACTAAAGGATCAATGTTGCGTATTCAGACATGCAAAGTGTGTTCAAATATGTTATTTAATTAGTATAGTGAACCTGGCTTCTATAGGTACCTGTGTATTAAGAAAATTATCAACACAAATTTCTTGTATCACATCTCATACTTAAGATATACTATTATAACAATAAAGAATTAATATTGTGCACTCAAACATTCAAAGTGGGTGCTCAAATATATTGTAAATTCAACAGGTTCCCGAGTACTAAATAAGATAATTATAATCAATACAATTATCTTGTATCCCATCTAATCTCGAGCTACACTATCTAATATTAAATAAAGGGTTAATGTTATACACTCGAGCATGTAAACCAGGTGCTCAGATATATTATTAAATTGATATAGTAAGCATGGCTTTCTATAATTCCCCGAGTACTAAATAAGATAATTATAATCAATACAATTTTCTTGTATCCCATCTAATCTCGAGCTACACTATCTAATATTAAATAAAGGGTTAATGTCATACACTTAAGCATATAAACCAGGTGCTCAGATATATTATTAAATTGATATAGTAAACATAGCTTCTCCATTTTCCCCGAGTACTAAATAAGATAATTATAATAAATACAATTTTCTTGTATCCCATCTAATCTCGAGCTACACTATCTAATATTAAATAAAGGGTTAATGTCATACACTTAAGCATATAAACCAGGTGCTCAGATATATTATTAAATTGATATAGTAAACATAGCTTCTACAGTTTCCCGAGTACTAAATAAGATAATTATAATCAATACAATTTTCTTGTATCCCATCTAATCTCGAGCTATACTACCTAATATTAAATAAAGGGTTAATGTCATATACTTAAGCATATAAACCAGGTGCTCAGATATATTATTAAATTGATATAGTAAACATAGCTTCTCCAGTTTCCCCGAGTACTAAATAAGATAATTATAATAAATACAATTTTCTTGTATCCCATCTAATCTCGAGCTACACTATCTAATATTAAATAAAGGGTTAATGTCATACACTTAAGCATATAAACCAGGTGCTCAGATATATTATTAAATTGATATAGTAAACATAGCTTTTACAGTTTCCCGAGTACTAAATAAGATAATTATAATCAATACAATTTTGTTGTATCCCATCCAATCTCGAGCTACACTATCTAATATTAAATAAAGGGTTAATGTTGTACACTCAGGCATGTAAATCAGGTGCTCAGATATATTATTAAATTGGTACATTCATTACAATCAATACAATTTTGTTGTATCCCATCCAATCTCGAGCTACACTATCTAATATTAAATAAAGGGTTAATGTCATACACTTAAGCATATAAACCAGGTGCTCAGATATATTATTAAATTGATATAGTAAACATAGCTTCTACAGTTTCCCGAGTACTAAGTAAGATAATTATAATCAATACAATTTTGTTGTATCCCATCTCAGTCTCGGGCTACACTATCTAATATTAAATAAAGGGTTAATGTCGTACACTCAAGCATGTAAATCAGGTGCTTCGATATATTATTAAATTGGTACATTCATTACAATCAATTCAATTTTGTTGTATCCCATTTCAATCTCGAGCTACACTATCTAATATTAAATAAAGGGTTAATGTCGTACACTCAAGCATGTAAACCAGGTGCTCAAATATAATAAATTGTTATAGTAAACATGACTTCTACAGTTTCCCGAGTACTAAATAAAATAATTATAATCAAAATAATTTTCTTGTATCCTATCTCAATCTCGAGATACACTATTCTCACATGAAGTAATGGGGTTATGTTGTACATTCAAACATACAAACTGGGTAATTAAATGTGTTGTTAAATTGGTTTAACAAACCCGACTTCTATAGGTTCCTGAGAAGGCACTTAAATCAACATAATTTATTGTGTCTCATTTTATTCACAATTAAATGAAGCTACGTGACGTAGTATTATTCCTACTTTCTTTAAGTTCTTTACCACGACGTAGGTAGATCTTGAAGATCTATCAATCTTTGCTAATAGCCCACCTGAAGATGTTGTAATACAGCGAAACCTAGGTCGTGGTAAAGAACTTAAAGAAAGCAGAAATAATACTACATCACGTAGTTTCATTTAATTGTGAATAATGAATTTCTACATAATTAACGCTAAATATATTCAATATCTCATTTTATTCTCGTCTGTTCAGATTAATTATTAAATGGCCTAGCAAGCCAGGCTTCTATTGGTTCCCGAGTACTAAATAAGATAATTATAATCAATACAATTTTCTTGTATGCCATCTCATTCTCGAAATACACTATTCTAACATTAATCACAATTAAATGAAACTACGTGATGTAGTATTATTTCTACTTTCTACGCATCACATAGTTTCATATAATTGTGAATAATGAATTTCTACAGAATCAACGCCAAATATATTTAATATTTGAAAACAGCCAATTTAGCTACGTTTTCGATATTGTACCGTCGACTCCGAATTAAATTTTGGAAGACGATACAAAATTCTAACATTAAGTAAAGGGTAATGTCATATACTCAAATATACAAACTGGGTATTCAGACGTGTATTAAAATGGTAGAACAAGCTTCTACTGGTTCCCAAGTCTTCTTTCTTGTCCATCTTAGTCTCGAGATACACCGTTCTAATATTAAGTAAAGAGTTTATATCGGCGACTCAAACATACAAACTAGGTAATTGGATGTGTTGTTAAATTGGTAAAGCAAGCACGGCTTCTACATGTTACCGAGTATTAAATAAAACAATTGGGTATTTGACAACATTTTTTTTATTTCATTAATCACAATTTCAAGGTATGAGCTAACGAAGAGTTAATATATTTTTTAATCATCTTAAAAATTTACCGAATTATAAAAGTTTAAATTTAACCTTTAGAGAAGGACGGCAATACTGTGTTGTGAGGTCATTTTTAAAATTGCACATTATACTATACAAGAAGAAAAGAGACGGATATACCCAACTCTATCCATATCTTAAAATTTAGAAGCCTACAACTGGCCTATTTTTCAACCAATTTTTGAATTTTTTTCAAGACTGGTTTTTAATTAACTTATATTTCACAATATTGTACGAAAAATATCAAAATTTAGAATGAGTCAACTACCGGATTATAATGAATACAATTTTATTTTATCCCGAGGTACACTATTCTAACATTGAGTAACGAATCAACATTGTGCAATAAAAACATGCAGACTGGGTGCTCAGATAAGTTGTTTAATTGGCCCATCTCATCGTCTAGATACATGTTTTTAACGTTAAATAATGTCGTGCACTCAGACTTGCAAAGTGGACGCTCGCAAAATAAAACGATAGAATGCAGCAACTTCCAAATAAAACATTTATTGATAATTGTATATTCAGCAATACGAATATTATTATACAGAATAAAATAGGTCATTTTGTAATTCAGTGTATTTTCCAAATTTATATTCATAAAATTCTGTTTATTATAATGCAACATTTAAATCTATTATGATTAAGATAATGTTGGAAGTAAAAAATATTTTCTTTCTGAAAAATAAATTATTTCTCCGTAATAAGGTCTCATATAAAAATATGTATTATAAATTATTTTCGCCTTAATCTTCCAGCCGTTTCCGATAAAAAAATTCTTGGTATCAATTAATCAATGCTTCGCTTGCTGCATTGATAACTATCGATGTCTATATTGTCCCTTGTTTGCTCTCAACTTGGCTCCAAATTCCATTAAAAGCATAAACATCTCCCATTCTTCAAGAGGTGCCTGTCAGCAAAAAGATGTTTGATTCGTTTTCCAATAACTACAGTTTGCTTACTGCATTATGCATTTTCAGCCGCAAATCTTCTATTTCCGAGAAATACAAACATTTTCTGAAGACATTTTTATATCCAACTAATAAAGAAAAAGTTTTGTTTGTTCGTACAGACACATAAACATATAAAAACTACTAATCCTAATGACATAACTTTCACAATAGCTTATAATTTTCTAATCGCCATATGATATATAGTCTGCAATAGGGTGTATATATGTTGTGTAATCTTCTATTTCCGAGAAATGCAAACATTTTCTGAAGACATTTTTATATCCAACTAATAAAAAGAAAAGTTTTGCTTGTTCGTACAGACACATAAACGTATAAAAACTACTAATCCTAATGACATAACTTCCGCAATATAACAACTTATAATTTTCTGATCGCCATACGATAGTCTGCAATAGGGTGTATATATGTTGTGTAATTTGGGAGACATAATTAATAATGTCAACATAGTTGGAGAAAATATTGCGATCTAGGCGCTTTTGACGAACGATGGCAATATTATTACACAGACACGAAATATTATGTATGGGTGAATTGAAGATGTGTAATGAAAAGTCCCGGCGAGTATCTATCTATATTTTATATATAAACCACGGTGACAGTTTTTAAATTATAAAAGTATATGGGACAAAAGTGGTAATGTTTACATCAATTTATTAATCGTCATTAAAGTAAAAATCAGTCATTTTAAGCATTTCTGATACACAACAATTGGCCATTCACGTTTGCAATTTAGATTAGAAATTTTAAAAAATTAAAATGTATTTCGTAACGTCTACGTATAGTCGTTTTGGCACCTCGGGAAAGACAGTCAACTTGACTTTCCGAGAAACATTTTAGAAGAATCTATCCTAAAACGTAATCATGTGAAGTCGGAGCGGATTGCTATGTCAATTATATTACGCTGACAGAATCAAAGAACGGCAAAGCCAAAGATACAAGATAACATTTATAGAGTAGATTAAATAATTACGTGATTATAATAAACGAAAATGGTACAAAATTTACCATACATTTTATTTTACAAACAAATAGAATTTTTTTACGACATTTTATTTTTATATAATAATCGGCTTATTATCCACGATCATAAAAGATGACTTTTTCAATTTCGACAACATTTTTCCACTTAAAACGCTGCCAACTTTCAAAACAAACGGCTTTTCGTCTTTTTTCTGTATCCCTGTAACTTTTTTCTTTGTCATTTTAACCGGATTCGATTTGGTTTTTAAGTTCAAAGGTTCCTTTTGGCTCAAATTTGGTGTATTATTTTGAACCTTTTCAGTGGTTTTTTTATTTTTTTTAGCGGTATTTTCAGACTTTGCTTTAGTCTTCCTCATATTAAAATGTATAACCTTGATGTGCGTTACCATGGCGCATTTGTATGAAAAGTTACGCTGGCAAATGTCACACTGGTAGGGCTGCTCACCAGTGTGCGTTCGCTGATGTTTCTTGAGCATGTCTAGTGTCTGAAATTTGAGAAAAGAAATTACATTACTCATTTACAATGGTTTGAGGGCACTTCACTTCGGCCCGTATTTCTCCAGTGGCCTGCACTCTCTACGATAAGTGCGGTTTCCTTCAAAAAGACTGCTAGTTAGCTCTTTGATAAATTACTAATGCGCAAAATAAGATCTGCGAATTATTTAAGTTCATTGAAATTTGGACGAAATCAGTACTAGCATTAATCTACGTATAATATGTAGTAAATATACATTTACGAAACCAAATATAAATATTTTTTTTTTATATTTACAATTTTTATTAAAACTAGTTACGTAACTAACAGTTAATTTGTTTCAAAATTAATACTAGTCTGTCTAAACTAAGATTTTCCTTTGGATCACTTAGTGTCCTAATGTCTAGCAAGCTCAAAAGGTTTTATTCTTTTGAGTCTTCTAATAGTATTGTGCACATTTGAGAATCTGGACACTTCTGGATTAGTGTGGTTTTGAAGTGGTTTGGTGAGAACTAGCAAATCTACTAATAGTATCATCTACCATCTCAATCTCAAGAACGCGCTGGAGATCACAGTCACCGACATACCAGGGCACATTAACTACACACTTAAGCACATTGTTTTGGAATCATCAAATATAAATATGGTAACTTATTTACATGCATTCTTTGTATCGCATATTATTGTAATTAATATCTATCACGTACATTATTTTTTTAATAATAAAAACCTGTCAAGCGCTAGTTGAACCCGCTCTATGAGGGTCCGTACATATTTAGGCAATTGGAAACATTTAAACGTACATAGTAATTCTAATTAAACTATTTACAAACATTAATTTTTCACAACGTAAATGTATTGTGTACGATATACGTTAAAATAAGGTGGATATATAAAAAATAGAATAATTCCTATAGATTCCCTTCAACCTTTTCGTAGGCTTCTAGAAAACCCAATTTTTTTCATAATTTAAAGTTGTATAGTTTCGGAAGAACATATTTTATAAGGGGGAGAATGTACATTTTTGTATATTAATTAATATATCTCCGAAGTTATACTATAAAAAATTATGAAAAAGATATTATTGGATCCCTTATTATTAACCCTTTCATACAATATTCCATCCCTTATTATTAACCCTTTCATACAATATACATGATGTCCAGGAATAAGTGTCAGACGAATTGAGACGTTATTCGTTGACTGAAAAATAGTTGATTTTCTTTAAAATAAAATTTAAAAGATGACTTTTTTTCAGAAAATTGAGTATTCATAATTATTTGTTATCTTTTTCGTATACACGATACTTGCGCACATTGTTCAGCGCCGTTCGGGAGAACAACCCACAAACAGCTGCAAAAACATTGCCACTGCGGGTAAACACCGCACTCCGGGCAAGTCTTGGGTGTGTTAAAGAGTTATTGTAATATTTTTTTTGCACTCAATTAGAAAAAGGGTTTGTTTTACTTTTTATATCAACGATAATTTATTCCTTTACAGTCAACAATTAGCGTCTTTCTTTGTCCGACATCTATTCCCGGACACCGTGTATAATTAAAAAAATTTTTTTAGTTTCCCTACACCCAAATCTCCATATAAACATTTTGATATGTGGGTGTTAAGATTTTTTATTAATATGCCAAAGTTCAAGCCTCTACGTCAAGCCGTTTCTGATATAAATAGCTGGCACAGACAGACAATCTTTCCTTCTGAGGTACGAAACCCTAAAAATCACTTTGTATTTTACTACTGCTACTCGGGTCCTATAAGTCACAGCACAGTGACGCACAGGTCAATTACCAAAAAGAATGTGGTACTCCAATTATAAATGGTAGCTATATATCGTACGCAGTGATGTTATCTAATAAAATTTAATTGAGTATTTATATATATATATATATATATATATATATATATATATATATATATATATTATGATAGAATTTATGATTCGTGATAAGAGGTACCGTTACTTTTTTTAAATTTGATCTAAATTTAATCTTATTATCAATCCTTAAGGTAACCATAATGATCAAGAGGTGGTTAATACTATTTCAACATTGTAACTTTTAATTTTGAGCTGCGGACGATTCCGTATTGAATAGACTTGCTGAAGAACATGAAAAATATGCGATAACTATTGGAAAAAGATAGGTATTTGCCGTATTGACCGATCAATGAGACTCGCAAATTGAATGCACCAGCAGCTCATCGTATTTAAACAATAATTTAAGAGTATGCAAACTTTGTTCGTTGTGGGTACCATTCAGTACATTTCACGTCTGACAATATGTAAGAGAAAAGAAACAAGTGGTGTAAAATATATTAAAAAATCTATCAAGTACGAACTGAACTCGTACCATAAGGGTTCCGTACATATTCAAGTACTTGTAAATATTTAAGGGTACGTAGAACTTTCATTACAATATTTACAAATATTAATTTCTTAACAATGAAAATATACGAGGTGTGTTTTTAAAATAAGTACCCTTTTTAAATAACACCGGTCGGAGTTTAGCGCATGCGTACTGCGTACTCACATCTGTTCGGAAGCCATAGACACCATTACGGAGTCATTTGACTGTGTTTATTCTTGTTTGTGTGTTATTAAAATGGCACCACCGATTGAGAATCCCGCTGACTGTGAAGTGTGTGCTGTTATTCGTATTCTTAGTGCTAAAGGCTTGAAAGCGGCTGAAATTCAACACCAAATCAGTGACGTTTATGGTGAAAGCATTATGAGTGATGAAATGGTACGGAAATGGTTTAGGGCCTTTAGAGAGGGCCGCACAAACATTCACGATGAGGAATGAAGCGGGCGACCTTCAATTATTACTGATGACTTGACTCAAAAAGTGGAACGTAAAGTGAAAGAGGACGATTCACGATTTCATGTTTATCTAAAGAGTTTCCGGCAACCTTTTTATGAAATTGTGACCAAACGATTAAATTACGGAAGTTGTGTTCCCGCTGGGTGCCTTATCAGGCGGCAACATTCTTCGAGGATGGAATACAAAAGCTGGTCCCATGATACAACAAGTACCGAAATAATATCGAAAAGTGGAGTAAAATATGGGCTCTAACATGAATAAAATTTTTACTTGTTTTTCTTTATTTCAAAACAGTACTTATTTTAAAAGCACACCTCGTATTGCCTATGTCATTCACAGGTATAAAAACATGGCGCATGCTTCAATAATTATAAAGTTTAGGACAATCCCTATAGTTTTCCCGTAATCTTTTAATCAGATTTTACCAACCCCGCTTTTTCCATGTTTTTCGTTTTAGTAGTTTCAGAAATAATGATTCCCTCAAGTCATTGAAACTTTAAAAATAAATATCTAAATTCAAAACTCAACGTTTGTTTTTTGTATCAAAATAATGCTTTGGCACATTAAGCGTGAAAAACTAAGGACTATATAAAGAAAACAATAATCCAGTTATAGATATAGCCTATATAGGGGAGGTAAGGGGTGAACGGTTCATAACATCTTAACCGACCCAACTGTCAACCTCACCTGCACGCGCCGAATGGCGGCGGCGGCCAACTGGCCTCCGTGGTGCTCCCTGCTAGACAACAGACGAGGCTCTGGCGACCGAGTCAATTGCGGTATAACTATATTAATAGGCTACCACAAGTCCTGGGGGACTAAATACCTCTCAAAAAGAGTGGCTACAGGTTACTGAGACAGTACCAAATTAAAAAATTAATTATGGAAGCGGAACATAAAACTAAACTACCCCAGGAGGGTACCGGTATTACCGGAGAATCCCTCCCCGAGTCAATCTCGGGCAGCCCCTCAGGATCTGGGGTGGGCAAAATTTCGCTCTCTATAGAAGATGGATATATTGGGAAGGCGACTACAAATAGTAAGGCAAAAGAAAGTATAGACTTGACGGAGACAACGGAAAAATCAAAATCTGAAAATCAACAACAATTTAATCAGATTGAGACAAAAAAACGCTAACACAACAATTATTCCACACAAGCATGTTCCACAGGCCAAGATCGTCATCGACCAGTGACATTCGGGCAGAACCCCAACAAACCACAAAAATGGTAACGGACTGGGCTCAAGTTACAAATAAAAAACGACTACGGTCTAGCCCTGAACCACTAAGATCCCAGAAACAAAGCAAACTTGATTCTTACTGGCTATCTCAACCCTCACATATACCTACATCAAACAGCTTTGCTCTCTTGGAAGATGAAGCAGTACAACATCTTAATACGGAAAATGACACTAAAATTGTAAAAACAAGTAAGCCACCTCCAATTTTCGTTGACAGAGTGAGCAATATCCAACCACTAATAGACCTATTAGAAGCTCATGCTCTCAATAAATATGAGATGAAGATACTTCATAAGGAACAGGTAAAGATTCAACCCAAAACGTCATAAACGTACACCAAAATCGTTAAAGAGCTGGAGAAAAAAGAAACTGAATTTTATACATATAAACCAAAACAAGATAGAAGCTTCAAAGTGGTCTTAAAAAATATGCATCCCTCCACAAACATTAACGAAATAAAAGAAGCATTAGCAGAACTTGATCATGAAAGCACCAATATTTGGAATATAAAACAACATGCGACTAAAAAACCACTACCAATGTTTATAGTGGAAATAAAGCAGAAAGAAAATAATAAATCCATTTATGACATAAAACATCTACTGCACTGCAAAGTAGTATTTGAACCTCCTAGACTTAAGAGGGAAATTCCTCAATGTGGAAGGTGTCTTCAATATGGACATACAAAAGCTTACTGTAGGAGAAGCCCAAAATGCATAAAATGTGCAGGAGATCACTTGTCAGCTGACTGCCCCCGTAAAAGCAGATCTGACCAAGTAAAGTGTATACTGTGTGAAGGTAACCAGCAAATTATAAGGGTTGCAAAGTCTACAGAGAGCTACAAAATATTAAATTTGCACAGCCACCAGAAAGAATTAAGAGACCTCCACAAATCGATAAGACAAAACAATTATCTAACATGACAACAACAACAGGCTTTAAATATGCAGAATAAACCCAAATTAACTCCAAACTGGACTCCATAAAAATATCTCTTTGGAATGCAAATGGACTGTCAAATCATACCCTTGAGGTTAAACAATATATGTATTTAAATAACATTGACATAATGTTAATATCAGAGACGCACTTTACTAGGAAGAATCATTTCAGTATACTAGGACACAAATTCTGTCACACAACGCATCCTGACGGTAAAGCTCACGGAGGAAGTGCAATTTTAATTAAGAATAATATTAGACACTACTTGGTTAACCACTATTGTACAGAAAAACTGCAGGCTACTAACATAGTGATGAAGACTGGTCTGGGCCTGTGACCTTATCAGCCGTTTACAGTCCCTCTAAACATAATATAAAACAAGAGGACTATGAGGAGTACTTTGCAACATTGGTGCCAAGATTCGTCGCAGGTGGTGACTTTAATGCTAAACACACGCACTGGGGTTCTCGGATAATCTCACCTAAGGGACGGCAATTATTATTGACTATTAAAAAATTGCATCTTGGAGTCGTTTCTACTGGTGAGCCAACATACTGGCCTACTGACACAAAGAAGAAACCAGATTTAATAGACTTCTGTGTCACTAAAGGTATCAACAGCGTATATTTTAGCTGCAATTCCAGTACAGATCTCTCTTCTGATCACTCACCTGTTGAGATAAAATTAAGTCGTACAATTCTTAGAAGGGAAAAACCGTGCAGACTTCATACCCGTAGAACAAATTGGAATTACTTCAGGGAATTAATTACAAACTCCATTAACACAACGATACCTTTAGAGTCGGACGAGGACATCACACAGGCAGTGGAATACATTACCAATAGTATCCAACAGGCTGCATGGGAAGCTACACCTCAGCCTCCTCCCACCACTAACGACGGTCTTCATTGTTCTCTAACTATCAGGGAACTGTTGGCTGAGAAGCGTAAGGCTAGAAAAAATGGCAGACTACAAGATATCCAGGTGATAAAACAAAGTATAACAAATTGACGGCACAACTTAAACAACTGCTAGGTGATGACCGTAACCAAAGACTTACGACGTATTTACGAGAGCTGGATAGTAAACCCTCGACTGATTACTCACTGTGGAAAGCAACCAAATATCTCAAACGTCCTATAAGTCACCAGCCACCCCTTCGCAAGGCAAATAACTCTTGGGCCACTAACGATGCAGAGAAAGCTCAAGTATTTATGGAACATCTACAAGAAGTTTTCAAGCCCAATCCAGATGTCGGTTCCACAAAAATTGAAATGGTCTGCGAATTTCTAAATACAATACACCAACTAGAGCCACCAATTGAAAAATTCAACAAAGCCGAAATAAAATCAGCAATCCGAAAACTAGACGTAGGGAAAGCACCAGGCTATGACCTCATAACAGCGACTGTTTTAAGAGAATTGTCTGATGACGGTATTAGAGTCCTAACACAGTTGTATAATGCCATTATAAGGAGAGAATTTGTGCCACCACAATGGAAAGTGGCAAAAATTATCATGATTCCTAAGCCAGGTAAAAGTCCGCAAGAAGCTAAGTCATATAGACCAATTAGTTTACTTCCAATTCTCTCCAAAGTCATGGAGATCTTGTTCCTGAAGAGGCTTAATCCTGTAATCAAAAAGTCCAAATTGATACCTGATCATCAGTTCGGCTTTAGAAGACACCACAGTACAATCGAGCAAATTCACAGGCTAGTTGAGGGAATCGCCAAAACATTTGAACAGAAAGGTTACTGCACAGCCTCATTCCTTGACATATCCCAGGCGTTTGATCGAGTTTGGCATGACGGCCTGTTATATAAAATAAAAATGACATTGCCAATAAGATTCTACAACTTTATTAGATCGTATCTGATTGGTAGACACTTCTTTGTCAGCCAAGGAGAAGCAACAACAGAGCTAAAAGAAATCCTAGCAGGAGTGCCGCAAGGAAGTATAATGGGACCTACTCTGTACCTTCTGTACACAGCAAATTTACCAATATCGGATGATGTCGTTATGGGGACATTTGCAGACGATACAGCTATTATGGCTTCTGACGATACACCAAATCGGGCATCTTACAAACTGCAGGCCAGCTTAGACAAAATAACAAATTGGCTAAAAGACTGGCGCATTAAGGCGAACGAAGCCAAATCTGTTCAAGTCACATTTACTACCCGAAGACAAACGTGCCCGCCTGTAACACTAAATGGTATACAGATCCCACAAGCAGAAGAGGCCAAATACCTTGGAATGTATCTAGACCGTCGTTTAACATGGAGGAAACACATTTTTACTAAACGCCTTGCAATGGGTCAACAAGTACACAAGCTGTACTGGTTAATTAATAAAAACAGTCCACTGTCAATGGAAAATAAACTCCTAATATATAAAGCCATAATAAAGCCAATATGGACATACAGCATACAGCTGTGGGGCACAACTGCGAACTCAAACCTGGAAGTCTTACAAAGATTCCAATCAAAAATATTAAGAATGATAGTTGATGCACAATGGTATGTCACAAACGAGAGACTTCACCACGACCTTGGTATAAAATCCGTGAAGGAAGTAATAAGAGACACCATTAAAACTTACAAAGGGAGACTACAGATACACCCAAATGAACTGGCACACCATCTTATAGATGACATATTCCCAAGTGTTCGGAGACTGAAAAGAAGAATACCACAGGACTTATATTAAATTAATTAAGGAAACGTCATAGGATGTTTACCTTGCAAAACCTATAATATTGACACAAATATTGCTGAATGTCTCTAAAAAAAAAATAGATATAGCCTCCGTGTAGTTCGAACTTAGCTCCATATAATTTTGCATTTTTCCTATACGTCAAAGAATACCTAAAAGTTCGATGTTTCTATGGTGACAACGAGTTAATTGGGACATTTGCACCAGAAAAGGAGATTCGCCTTAGAAGGATTACAGGAAGAAAATTTTGTACCTGATTTAGCCTTGTGCAAGACGGCCTAGCATTTTACGGAGATTACTTCGAAAACATAATTAGCCGATGAGTACAACATAATCTACGTAGCGACCTACATAAATATCACGGAATTAAGAAATGTGGTTTTCAATATATATATATACTCCATGACGCTATTCAACCATATTTCGTCTCTATGATTGCTCATATTCAACCTCTAGTACATATGCATAAGTAATGTTTCTAAATTTTCTTTCTGATGCAAAAGAGAATGAGGTTGCCAAATGATCTCATTCACAAGCGAATCACATAAGACTAAATATCCTGGCAAACTACGGTGTGTATCTCTAAGAGTTGTAGATTATCATAAAGCAGATCTTGGCGGTACAAATGGTATTGTATACTGATTTCCTTTGAGCATATCTGGTTAATATTGTAACATCAATAATATAAAACGAACAATGAACGCCGTTGGAATTTCATTTTTGACAAAATGACGAGAAAAACTTGAACAACGCTACTTGTTTAAAACTTTTGAAAAGCTTGGTAATATCGAATTGGAAATGATCTGCAAGTTTAAATAAGCCTTCGGGGAAAAATGGTTGTACTTTGGGGAGAGAAGCACATTTGGGGAGAGAAGACCAAATGAGGACTCTGATGATGTCGAATCACAACCAGAGAATTTGCAGTCAAGACGAGCATCAACAGGGATTTGGTCTACAGAAGAATCTAAGTGAAGTTAGTATCAAAGCTGCTAACAATCGAGCAAAAGCAACTCTGCTTTGAGATCACAAAGGACATGCTGGAGACTGTGACAAGTGATCTCAATTTTCTCAACACAGTTATCACAATGAAAGCATCCATCATCCCCAATATCAAAGAGAGCCAAGTGGGTCCACAGTAATGTCAGTAATGCTAACCATCTTACTTGAAATTCAGTCACGTGGTTCATCACCATAGTGCACCGCATGGCACAACCATCTACTGTCAAGAGATTTTGTATCGCCTTTGTTATGCTCCGAGTTGCAAACAGCCAAAACTGTGGGTGGGGCACAATTGAAAGCTCCAGTACGATAACGCATCTGCTCATTCATCACATTTGATGCAAAGCTTCCTGGCCAATTGCAATACACACATGTTTCGTCTGACACCCTACTCTCGCAACGTAGTTCATAAAAAGTACCAGATTTCATTCCAAAAAAGACTTAATGCAAACTGCGATGGACCAGCTGACAGTGGCAGAATTGTGGGGGAGTACTTTGAAGGAGATTATAATTAGGAGCTGATGGCAGTAAAAGTATATGATTCCATCATCATTGAGAGTAATATGTAATGTAGTTTATATCTGTGTGGATCAGTAAAAATGAGAACTGCGCTTACGTAGCGCTCATTAATTTTCAATCTAAAAAAATTAGTCTTTCATATTATATTAACGTATCTGCCCTTCATTGCTTTTATTAAAGGCACTAACAGATACTAAATAGTCTGTATTGCTGCATTTTTTTAATAATCATTACAAAACATGCAAAAAAACTATAAAATTGTTCCATCGTCCTTTGTCTTAATTTTTTTATCTTGATAAGAGTTTTTAAAATAATAAAAAACTAGGCAGACATGTAGATCCCTGATTTTTCAATTGAAAAACATACTATTTCATATATATTGTCATATCTGCCTCCAAAAAAAACCTCCTATCCTCACTCTAAATTTAAAAAACTCACTTTTTTAAATTTAAAAACTCACTCGCGAAACAAAAATAGGACGGTCCCAGTTATTCGAGCATGTACTGAAAAACCAGCATTCAAATTGTCTGCCTTCATTAGTTTCATGTTTTTTTATCATTATCGAACCATTGGGACTAAGGGCAGACATGGTGAATACACCAAATTTTTTTTGTTTATTTACAAAATTACATTTTTTTAATATCACTATATAAGTGGCAGAAGTAATATTTCTGCTTTTGAGATCCACATAACCTCGCAATAACGGTTATAGCTGCAAAATAAGTTGTTGTTCTGTGAAAATGACTTGTTGTGGTCCTAACACGTGGTCTGGCCAAGTCAAGTCTTTCTTTAACTACTAGTTGACAACGTCACAAAGATGGACACAAATTTCACTAATAAAGAATGAGAAACCTACCAAATCTAATCTAATCCATCCCAACTCAAGTCGGCCCTGTTCAGCCCACACCGGACTACCAGCTTAACCTAATCTAATAAATTTTAATTTCACTTTCAATAAACTGGTATTACTTATCTGTCTATTGTCGATCAAACTGTAACACAGCATATGTAAATTTTTATGATTTTGACAGACAGAAATGAGTACAAACTCTCAAAAGTTTACCAAAAAAGTATTTTTTCAAACTCGACTTCTGCAGCTATATACTATAAAACGACCAAACACTTAACGAGTTTTATTTTAAGTTATGTCATTGAAATTAGGACATCTATGGTCCGAACGCCCGATGATATTGGCCAAAGTACAAATTTAAGCTGATGGCCCAAACACCTGATACCAGGCAAGAATCAAGAAATGGTTGCGGGCGCCGAAATTCGAAAGCAAAAAATATGAATTATAATTTCTGTTACACAATACTAAAATAAATATTATTCCATATTAATTAATTTGGCATTGTGATTTTTTTGGGTGAACCAGAATGTTGTTTATGAACTATGGGGTTTGTTTTGTGAGATCTGTGTGGGAAGTGGAACAATTAGCGTGGTTTTTGCAACATATGTGTTAATATATACTAAAATAATTCATATTTATTGCAGATTATGATTTGTTTTTTTAAATACCTAACAATTCATTCGATTTGCATATCTTGAATTCGAGTACCCGTTATATATTCAAATCCGTATTCGAATATTCGAGTATGCGGTCGTATTTGTTTGTGAAGTAATTATAATTTTAACCGTTTGAGTGCCGACAAGCGCCATCGCGCTCGTGCGCGTACTAACTAAATTTGCCACAAGCGCGATGGCGCTCGCGAAATCAGTTGCCGTTTAGTGCGCGGTAGGGGAGGTTGCTCTCACGCATCAGTAATTTTTTATCTTTCTACGTGTTACATAAAGTTCAAATTATAATATTATTAGTAATTACAATATAAAAAGGATCCAGGAAAAGAAAATTTAAACCCATAATGTCGGAATACGAAAATAATTTGAGTGAAAATTATCGTTTTTCGAGTTGTGAAGAAAGTGATAGTGGGAGTGACATTGTGGTGCGCTCACAATTTGGAGTAATGCAAATTTTGAGTGATAGTGTTATTACTATAGATGATAACAATTATTTTGCTGATACGGAGGATGTACCGGACTGCGAAAATACGATGTGACCTTGATTTCAGTTTTTGTTATAATTTTTGTTCACAATATATATTTCCATAATTTTCTTTGTATTTTATTATCCTTTATAGTTGTTATCAAGAAAATACCGAAAAAATTATTAAAATTGGATAATTTTTGGAAGAGATACAGCTTTTTTTTGAGACAAGGGTAAACGACATCAAAAACAAAAGATTTCTTTGGCATTTTTAAGTATATATGAGTAAAAAACCGTGGCACTATAACGGTTAATATTACACATCTGGAAAGGGA